>CM076582.1:1345317567-1345577425 GCA_034641835.2 Pinus albicaulis | reverse complement strand
GTTCGCTCTTGATCTTAGTCTTCTTGAGTTCAATCAATCTCGTCCACATCATCATCATCACCAAGGAGTCCACAACATCATGGATTCCACATCATCAACAAGTCCATATTACATCATAAAGGAGTTTATAACAAGGACATCAAAGAATGCATATCACCATTAATAAATTCACATCATCAAATCATTATCGAGAAGATGACCTTGTTTACATCATCATCAAAGACTGCACATCATTAGTGATGATAAAATAAATACAAGATACTTATCTTTTGAGAAAATGAAAAATCCCACTTAAAATTTATCCTTCTTACATCAAACCTACAAATCAACCTCATCATCAAGATTTCAAATCTTCTTAAGTGGAAGAAATTAATTCATAATCCAAAAATTATATAGCTAGGGTTATCGATTGATTGGTTAGAGTTTTAACTCCAAAACCTGCATTCTTCATAATTTTCATCATCACTAAGGTTTCACAAACCTTAGTGATTACTTCAAACCTCATTTGTCTAGAATAGCTATGGTTCTGACTTCAAAGCCTAATAATTTATTTAGTCTAGGCTTTACAAACCCTAGATGTGAAACATTCATCCTTGAAATAGTCACTTCATCATTTTCAACATTTGTAATTTTATGCTTTCACAAATCCTAGATATTTCTTGATCAAACCCTTATAAATCCCAGAGTCTTCAAGACTCCATATTTTAGTAATGATCAAATTCTAGGGCCATGATATGACTATCTTTCTTAGCATATGGTGTAACAATGACAACCCTGCAATTATTTCCTAATGATTAAAGACTACATGGAATAAACTAAGGAAATATTTTCTACACTAACAATGCAATAGTAGAGTTGACTTTGCACTAGATTCCATCATATAATCATGCCAATACCTATATTGAGGGACATTAGCCTTCAAGAAATGCGTCATTTCATACTTTCTTCAATTATTTCACTTGAAAATTGATCATCCATTAATAAGACATTAAGCCATAGAGAAGCATTGCTTTCAAAAAAAAAATTATAGATAATATTGTTATGAGATCTTGGACTTAAATAGGTCAGACTTAAGTCAATTAGGTTAGATTCCTTTTGCAGTGCACTTTAACTAGATCATCTATGTATAGAATGTTAAATTTTCTTTAGGTATTTATTGTTCTTTGATTTAGATAATTTCATTTCTTCATTTACATATTAAATTCACCCCACAACATCATAACATTACATTGTTTTACTACATTATTCAGCAACATATGCAATTAAATAGAAAGAAAAATATCATCATAAATGTAGCAGAACATAAAGGAACAATATAAGAAAAATATTCACACATAGAGACATGAGGAATGGTCACAAACCAGGGAAAAACCCACTATAGGGAAAACCCTTTCAAATTCTTCTTCTTATTAGATTGTCATTGAATGATTAAGAAAAAGAGAGTACAATGATCCAGATCTTCAACCATAATCCTATCCAGCAAAATCAACTAAAAAACATCCATAATATGAACCCAACAGTGCTAATAATAAAACCCTTGATTCAGAATCCTACGATCAATTTTCATTGTCTACGATTAATGGTCGAACTCTATGGTCAACTAATGAAGTTTGTGGTCAACTATAAAACACAAGCACTAGCTTCCAACCACACGCAAAGAGTGTTGTGTATGCGGCTGAAACCATCCAACTACACACATGAGCCTACGTGCTAGCGGTTGTGACCAAATTTTTCCTAAAGCATTCCTACTACTGGAAACAAAAACCCTAAACACATGTGTAAGCTTTGGACCTTGCAATCTCAGACCTATATGAACCAATCTCTGCAACCCAACCTATGCGAACCAAACCCAAAGAAGGAAGAATGATCATGATGATGTCCAAATGAGGGTCACTTGACTTGTATTTATAGCCATCCATGGGTGTCTAATTTCTCTTTTGGGCAGACCTGTCCTTTTGTGCACATGTGGGATTTAATTCAAAAATGCACTTTCCCTTGTCCAAATGGAGTGCTTCAATAATCAAATTGAGCCACTAGAAAAGAGGAATATATTCCCATGATTGGAATTTGTCACTGAGATGCCAAATTAACACTTCCTCTCATCTAGGGAGAAATTCCAACATCAAATCATGTCCTATCTTAAGTATGTCGTCACTGCTCATCTTGGATCATATCTACTTATCCCTACTATCTTTGGATTATCTCTACACATATGATAAACATTATTTAATATAAAAGAAGAATAATTTGATATTTGAGGGGAGCTTAAGATACCACCCTCAACTCACATAAATAACATCGAAGAGCTTATCTCAATCTAGAAAGACATTAGGGAGCACATCTCAACCTGAAACCACATCGGGGAGCTCAATCTCAACCTAGAATCCAGTGTCAATCAGGAAGGTCCTATGGGACACTCTCACCCCATGTCATATCATAGGGTAGAAAACATCTTCCACAACAATAAGAGCCATAACATAGGGGAGCAAACATTTTCCACCCTATGTTAATCAATAATATCTCATCCATCCTATTACCCACTGATATTCCCAAAAATTTCCCTAAAGATTCATGTGGTAGAACATCTGCATCATAATCAGCTTGGGTTTTACACCTCCAAGCACTCGATCAACCCATTGGCTAGACAGGAAGCGGTATTCCCAACAAGCCCAACTTGTGGGTATGATGCCAACTGGGGTATACTCTACATAGACAAAGATAGGGAAGCAACATCTTCGACCCTGTGGGTAAAAAATAAGGGTGATACCCTATTTTCTAGAGATCCATCAACCCCAGGAGATGTAATATCCCCAACTTAGCAGTTAACTAATTAGGATATTAATTTTCATTAATTTAGGCAAATACTAATGTTGGGCGGTGTTATCACTTCGCCAGATTCCCAAGGGTGAAAAAGGAATCCAAACAAAGGTAACCACAGACCAAGCTTTTGAATTGATAGCTAGCCCTATCAAGTTCCAGAGGGCTCTCTCCAAAAGGATCACAGCCAGGAGGGCTGGAGAAATAAGATTTTTTAGGCTAGATATTGAGTGCATGGGGTTGTTTCAATTTTATTTTGGTTGGGGAATCACTGGATGAAGAAATTAGGTCAAGGAAAGATAGGTCAGGGAAAATGATATAGGATTGCAGGGATCAATGGGGAAAGGTAGGCACAAGGCTTATCACTTGAAGAGGAATGTGATGGAATGGTGTTGAAGCTGAAATAAAAATAGGAAGATCATAAGAGATGTATTCTTCTTAGACAGATGAAAATGGAAAAACTATGATCAATTACCCAAAACAGAGCATGTGCAAACATGTATTCTAATTATCTAACTTGTAAGAGATCATAACATAGAAATGAAGTGAACAGGAATACAATACATTCTAACATATGATACTGAAGAAAAGACAATGATAGACATCAATACCACAAGTATCCCATAAAATATCTGCAACTCCTCTTTATTAGTTGGCCAAACTGAGTACAAAAGTTTCCTTGATCAACTATCAAACATACAAACTGATTCCAACCCTTCACTAGTGTGAAGAAAGGGGCTAAATAGACATAAAACAAGCTTCACTCATCCTCAGAGATCAAATCCATGAGGTGAGGAAGAGATACACTATTTGCTGAACTTAAAACCGAAGTGTAGGATGGTCCAAGTGACTCACTCCTCATTACATTCAACTGATTCATTATGACTCAATGATGAATTTTACCCAATGAATCTACCCTAGGTAACTAATCTCAAAAATAATTAAATTTACCATCATTAATTACATGAGTATAAAGATGATTTCTTGAGGAAAAGTGAAAATTTCAGAGAAAATTTGAAAAAATCAGCAAATTGGACATTTGTGCCCTCCATTGTGCATTTGCGCCCTCCACTGGTCATTTGCGCCCTCTGTGTTCAGGGCCACTTTTGGAGGGATTCTCAGTGTCTAAATCAAGCCCAAAATGGCTTATTGGAAAGCCCTATCTGTCCTATTTTTGAATATGCCTCAAGTTATGAAAATGGAGGTGATTTTCCCCCTCAAAAATTCATTCTCCCAATACTGGTATTTGCGCAGCGCCTAGGTCAAAAAAGGGGCAGAAAGGTGATTTTTTAATGGTTTTTTTAGCTTTTCCCCCTTCAAAACTGCAAAACGAGGCTGGAAACATGGATTTTTGAGATTCATGGGTCATTAGGAATCCAACGATGCCTTCCTTCTCCTCAAAAAGTGTGCCAATTATTTGCGTAGCGCCTAGGGCGCTCCACAAATGCCCAATTTTCTGCTAAATAATTGTGTCAAAAAACGCAGTGATTTCCAAATTTTGACAAAAAGTTAGAAAATGCCTCAAAATTGTTGGAATGGCTAATGATGATGTATCTAAGCTTGGAGGGAAGCCTCAGCAAGAATGTCCAACTTTTTCTTCTCCTCCATGGTCAACTCTTCAATTTTGGCATTGGCTCTTTTGAGCTTGGCCAATGCCATTTTCTCTTTCTGGACATGGAGTTTGACCTTCCTCCTCAACAAATCATTTTCCTTATTTTCGTTTCTAGCAACTTCTCCAAGTGTTGATTGGCTCTATCAAGCCATGGTTCCCTGTTCTCATTAATCTCTATAGAAAGCTGCTCATTTAGGGTTAGTTGATCAGCAAGCTCAACTTCCCTTTGTCTCTCTAGAGCTAGAGCTCTTTTTAGCCCTCTAGTTTTAGGTATTTTTCTTCGTTCCTATTCTTCTTCATCATCAACTATGCCATACTTCTCTAGTGGTTCATCTAGCATGACTTTGGCCTTTTGAGCGTCCCTTTGAGCAATGAAATGTTTCACCTCATCAATGACTTGTTTGGTTTTCAATTTTTCATTTTCTTGCTCAAGGAAGTGTACACTATACCTATCCCTCTCAAGATTAGTCTGAAGCTCACTAATCTTGGCATCATTACCTTTGATAGCATCATTTTTTATTTTTTCATTATCATCCTCATCTAGGTCAGCCAGCTAAAATTCATTCTCTGTTTCATGATTGTCCTCCTCATCATGAATGATTGGCTCAATGACCTTCTCTTTACCTTTATCCACCTGTTGTGTTGATGTGGAAGGCATGAATCCTTTCACTCCAAGTGAAGAAAACACATGCCTATAGCCTTTCTGGTAGGTTTTTGGAAATGGCTCAATCTCAACCATACTATCTCACTTAGGCACAATGTCATCAATCCTGCTAGGTGACCCAAAATCATGATGAGATGGAGATGAAGGAGGTGAAGGGGACTGATTTGATGATGATGAGTGAGTCATGAGTTGAGATGATGAAGGGACATTTTGTGCATGCTAAATGGATGGCTCAATGAAAAAATCATTGGCTATGAAGGTGCTCCATGCAATGTTTAGTTGATTGAACTAGTGGAGGACTATGATTTTTATGAGGGAATGATGGAATAGGCTTCTCATTTGTTGTTCATATTCCGTCTTCTGGGAAATGTATGCCATCTTCTCTATACTCTCGAAAATATAATAGGGCATGTTAAGCATCCTTACCCTAGTGAAATGCATCAAGAGCCGGATGTGATAGGAATAGAGCCTTGAAAATCTGCCTTCACATGAAATATATTTCATGATAATCTTCATCATTGGTACATATTTTTCTAAGAGTTGTGAAAAATGGAAGAACCTCTTTGTTTGATTTGGGTGTCTTGGTTTTAGGAAGAAGTAAAAATCCTATATCTTCAACCTGCCTTTCTTGAACCATTTCTCCCCAACATTTGGGATCCCTCTAGCATCTGAAATGATAGCAGTAGATAAGGTAAAAGTGACTCTAGCTAATTTAACTTGGTTTTCATGGAGTCCAAATATGAAAAGTCTATTTATCATGGGGTGGTGTTTAACCCTATGAATTTTCTCACAAAAATCATAACAGCGAACATGTTTGAAGCATGTGACAATCAATGAAGAAGCTAAGAGTTCCTTAGTTTTGGCAAGCTCAAGTTTGAGCACTCTTCCTCCTTTATGTGGCCTCCTTATCTATGTTTCCTCTCCTTCACTGAATGATGTGTTTCTTTTGCCATGGTATTTTTGTTAAAACCCTAGGGATTATGGAAGGGAAATGGGAAAGGGATATGGGAAAGGAAAATTGAGGGAGATATTTGATAGGGATATGTGATTGTTAGAAGTGTTGTCATTGATGGCAAAGGATAGTAGCGGAGGCAAACGAGAATACAGTGACAGGATGTGTAGACAGGGAGCATGAGGAGCAGAGTGAGAAGTTATTTACACTACAGCAGCATATTTAGGGCTTGTAGAGATAGAATGAGAGAATGAAAGGATAGGAGTTTACATTTGGCAGAGCAGCAGACTATACATACAGGAAATACAGTAAGGGCTTCGAAGAATCCGAAATACAAATCTGGAATACGCATTGAGTTTTTTGATAGAACTGTTGGTTTAGCATGCAGAAGCACCAAGAGTGCAACAAAATGTGTATAATAAATCGTTGAAAGGTCAAGACGGAACCCTGAGGGTAAGAAGTGGAACCGAGCTTTGCACAGTAAAAATCTAATGGATTCTGGGTGTTAACTCTTATGGTATTGTCATATTAAGAATGAAACATGGTTTTTATGTTAAGGCAGAAATAAGAAGTAAAACCTTTGAACAGAGTATATATATCTATGTATATAACAAAGGCGCGAAGGATTTGAAGCAGAACCATGAGTGCAAGCGGAACCCTAATTGTGAATAGTAAAACCAGAGGTAAGTATACCGGTAGTATCGTGCGGTGTCAAAAATGGTAAGTGGATTTTTCATTTTGAACGCGATCTATGTCATTGATGGACACGTGGCTTAAGGTGGTTTTATAAATCCACTTACATCGTGCAAATTTTTAAGTTTAAGGCTCATTCACTTTAATTGCGCAATATACATTACACGCCGTTGAATTCTTGTTTGGAACACGACGTAACATCGACCGTTAGATTGGTCCTGATAGATAATGCCAAGGTATGTAATTAAAGTTGTGGGCCCCGAAAACAATTATATATATTATTGCTTGGGTTCAGTTCTAATGCGTGGGTTCATTATAATGTTCTCATTGGCAGAGATTATATTATGTGTTCATATAGTGTAGTTGGCTTACAATATCACAAGGGGTATACAATACAAGTTGATATATTAAAGTTATGTGCGAAAGGTAAGCCATATGGTTATTACATATTGAGTTTTCATATGAAATAATCATAATGCTGAGTTGTGGGTCCGATACATGGTCTGACTTTTGAACTATGCAAAGTATATATATATGTGTGTGTTGGTCTATAATGTATTGATATATATATAAAGATCAAATCTTATATAATGCATTTTTACGCGGGTATATATGTTCGAAGGGCGCGTCATTTGAATGATTTAAAGGTGTGAATTTTTATCAAACATATGTGGGCCCATGAATTGAATACATCATAAAATATCGTGCTAGTGGTTAAAGTACAAGGCATATATATATTATAGTTATGGATGCGAAATTAAAATACAAAAGGCTTGTTCAGATTTAAAACAAACAAAGTCTTATAAGGTGGGACCTGAGTCACGAATCACATCGGAGAAAAGTTGGCAGCGGAACGTGTTGACAAAAGTTCTGATTGAGTTGCGGACCCGATGGGTTTATGAACCATGATACATATGTGCTTGAGTTCCGCATCAATCGCATTTGATCGATTCATCACGTCGGCACAATGAAGTGAACAGTAATTCATCGCATTGGCACAATCGCATCGACACAATGAAGTGAACAGTAATTCATCGCATCGGAAGTATTCAGTTGCGATTAATCACATCGGCAAATAGAGCAGAAGGGTTTATAAAGATGTGGGGCCCGAATCTTCCAGAGGTTAGCGTTGGTGGTTCATTAATTTAAAACCCAAGGTTTATTAAGAAGTTTTTGTAACATTTGATTGGGGAGCAGATATTTGTTTTATGAGAATGACAAATCCGGGATGCATATTTAATGAGTATGAGCATTTCTTTTAAATACGAAACCAAAGATTATATCTTTGATGGTTGAGGTCATATTACATAATGAAGATTGTGAGTACAGATATATATATCTGATTCCGTTTTTGTTAAAAAAGTTTTTATAATAACGCCGAGAGTTATTTATGTTCTATTAAAAGATAGTTGTACATACAATAGTTATACAACTGCAATGAATAGGGAAAATTAAAAAAAAGGGGAAACAAAAAAGATAGTGATGGCTGTTGATGAAAGAGAGAGGAAAACAGAGAGAGCAGTGTTGTTGAAGTATTTCAAAATTTATATTGTAATTGAATGAAAGGTTTTAATTGTTTTTACATTGTTTGTGATGTAATTGGCAAGTCTCTAGAGAAAGACAAAATCCCACTGTAAAGTTGAAATGGAAACATTTTTCTGAGTAAATTGATAAAAGAAAAGAGAATGCAGAATTGAAGCAAAAGAAATAATCAAACAGATATGAAGATTGGAGGACGGTAAAAAAAAAATCAAAGGTACAGAACAGAGCTGATATCCAAGGTAAATTAGCAAGTGTTTATTTTATAAAAAGTGAGGGAGTTGAAGCTTCCTTGCAAGTTGTAGCTTGCAGAATTTGAGGTTAGAGCCTCCTATAGGTTGGTGCTTACAGAAAATCAGTGGTGAGAGGGAGTTGGAGCTTGCCTTTACATCACAACAATAATAAGATATGGTTTTCTCCATTTATGGGTTTCCACGTATATCTGTTGTCTCTGTGTGTGATGTCTATGTGTTGATATGGTTATTAAATCTGCTTAATACTTGATGATCTCATAATAAGTCTGTTGTTACATTATCTTAACATTTATGCTCATATAAGTTTGTTTTCCATATAAAGTTGATCATGAAGATAAATTGTAAATAAGTTTAATTGAAAGTTTTAAAAAGTTCATGAAGGTGTTAAACTGATTCACCCCCCCTCTCAGTTTAACTAAGGTTTCAACAATTGGTATCAGAGCAGGTTCCTTTTTGTAGCAGTTTAACAACTGAAAGGAGATCCTAGGTTCTTGGGATGGCTAGTCAAGAAGGATCCTCAACGAGCAAAGCCCCTTTTTTCACTGGTGCAAATTATGCCTTCTGGAAAATCAGAATGAGAACATACATAATGTCCTTAGGAATAGAAGTTTGGGCTGCTGTGGAATTTGGATATGACTCTAAGGCAAATGTCTCAGAGAAAGAAGCCAAACAAGATTTTGTGGCTAATGCAAAGGCAATGAATGCAATCTTGAATGGACTGTGTGAGGCAGAATTCATCAAAGTAATGCACAACGAGACTGCCAAAGAAATGTGGGAAACTCTAGAAAATATTCATGAGGGAGACAAAAAGGTGAAGACAACTAAACTTCAAGTCTATAGAGCCCAGTTTGAAAATTTAAAGATGAATGATGATGAAGATATTGCTAGTTTCTTTTTAAGGGTTGCAGAAATTGTCAATAATATGAAAGCACTAGGTGAAACCATGCAAGAATGTGTAATTGTTCAAAAGATCCTAAGATATTTTCCATCTAGTTTTAATCCCAAGGTTTCTACCATAGAAGAAACAACAGATTGCGAAACCTTGACCATGAATCAATTGCTTGGAAAACTAACAGCCTATGAGATGAGACTGCCACAGAGAAAGTCAAATGTAAGGGAGGCAGCCTTTAAGGCAGAGAATAAGAAGGAAGAAAAAGAAGATATATGCTCTTGTTCTGATGAAGAAGAGGCTAAATTTATCAGAAATTTGGATAAAGGCTCAGGTAAGTATAAAGATAAACTTCCATTTAAATGTTTCAATTGTGGAAGAGTTGGACACTATGCTTCTAAGTGTCCTTATAAGAAAACAAATAATTAGGCTCAGGAATCAGAGAAGACCATATCTAAGAACTGGAAAAAAGGGAAAAGATTCAATAGAAAATATTTCTATGCTCAGCAAGACAGCAGTGTGTCAGAAGACTCAGTTGAATTCTCAAGTGAAGAAGGAACATCAGAATTTGTATTGATGGCTATAGAAGAGCTGGAAGAATGCCTTCTAGAAGATGAGGAATAAGGTGAAGTGGACCTTGATGGGGAGCTAAGAAGTGCCTTGGAGGAAATTGATAGATTAAAACTGAAGTGCAGAAAGCAGAAAGACATTCTTCTCAAATATTTAAGAGAAGAACAAAATTCAGAAGTCCTCATTCAGTTGAAAGTAGAGCTTGAAGAAGCCAAGAAGGTAGAATATATTCTACTTAAGCAGATCAAGGATAAAACTCAGGAACAAGAGAAGTTGGAAGAAGAAGTAGTATGCTTAAGGAAGA
Organism: Pinus albicaulis; assembly: GCA_034641835.2. Lineage (NCBI taxonomy): Eukaryota > Viridiplantae > Streptophyta > Pinopsida > Pinales > Pinaceae > Pinus > Pinus albicaulis. Next base: position 1,345,567,131 of record CM076582.1, on the reverse strand, counting down.
AATTAGAAAATTCCCAGAGGAAAATAGATACTTCTCAAATGACAAGCTCTAGTAAGTTGAATGAGATTCTAGATGCTCAAAGATCTCCTCTGATAAAAACTGGTTTAGGCTATGAAGGAGAATCAAGCAAAGGCAAATAAAAGGAAAACAAAAATATCATTTTTGTAAAAGTAGATGAGAATATCAAAGCAACTCAGAAGATTTCTGAAGAAGAAGAATCCTGCAATAAAGTAGATAAAAACCAAGAGGAAGCTCAAATGACAGAGGATGAAATAAATAAATTGTCAACTGAAAAAAGTTCGTATACTCCTGAATATGTCAAATTTGGAAGTCATCAAAGGAGATTTTTTCCTCCTATGAAGAATGCCACTTGTTATGCCTGCCACAAATTGGGACATATTGTTGCATATTGTCATACAAGAAGAATAAATACAAACCAGCAAAGGATGCAAACAGAAAAAAGTTTTACTCAAGCAAACAAATGGAGAAGACAACCTTTTATCAGGTATGCAAATTGTTTTTATGGATACTGTTTTTATTGTAAACAATTTGGCCATAAAATCATAGAATGCAGAAAATACGGACAAAGACTGATGTTCAAAACTTCAAGGAGTTTTATGAATCATGGAGAGTTTATTCATACTTATAATTCTGCTAAAGATATATCCAAATGTTGTGTATGCAATAAAAGTGGACATATGTCTTCCAAATTTCCTGTAAGAGAATATGGTTCATCACCTCAGAAAAGGAACCAAACAAGAGGATGCTTGCAGTGGAAAAAGGTGGTGAATAAATGTGACTTGGCTCTAATAGCTCAAGATCTGAAAATCCAATGGTATTTGGACAGCGTTTGCTCAAAGCATATGTCTCGAGATAGAAGCAAGTTTATAACCTTTGATGAAAAGAATTCTGGAAATGTTACTTTTGGAAATGATAAAGCAGGAAAGATCAAAGGAAGAGGCTCAGTCAGTCTAGCTAATGTGATGCAGGGGCATTGAGACCAGCCAACAATGTGATAGGTTGATCACATGTTGTGGCTGATTAAGAATTAGAAGACAAGTGCTTAAGTTTAATTTTAATTAATTAATTGTATATATGTAATTATTGTTGTAAAATTCTGAGTTTGAAAAGGGAAATGTGGCAAGTGATCCTCCCTGCGTGGAGATCAAGCCATGTAGTTAGATTATTTAGTTATAATAGATTTGAGAGATTGAACAAAAAAATAATTTAAGATTCTGTTGAGTGAAAAAAGGAGTTGAATAGGTAATCTAAGGAATAGTGAAATATTTCTGGGATTTGAACTAATTTAGTTCATAAATCCTTTCTTGTATAAATTCTAAGCTTCAGGCAATTAGAGGGCAGAGAGGAATGAGAGCGAGTTATATGATACAAATAATTTAGTTTTAAAGCCTACGGGCTTGGGCAGAAAAGGGGATGAAGGCTATGTAATGCATATCCGGCCAAAATCCTGATTGTAAGAACAAGTGATTGTATTTGTAGAGTTTTTGATAAATGGAAATTTGATTGCAGAGAGCTTTCTTTCATTCTGTTAAGTATTGAGAATCTGTATATGATTCTATGCGGTATAATTCCCAATTGAAAGATATCAAATGAATGAATGTGGAAGTGATTAGAATTGCAAGGGTTATAATTATTTTATTTCCGTGAGATATTTACTTATTCTCTAACTGTTGTGTTTCTAGTTTCTAGAAGCTGGTCCCATTTCATCTATGATAAGAGACCAACGAATTAGAAGTTTATATATGTTTGATTCAGATCCCTTCAGGATCAAATGAGGAATCAAAACATGGCAGAGTCAATGTTTGGAATGAAATGATGAAAATTTGAATGTAGGGCATAATTACAATTGAACCTGAAGATCGAAGATCTAGAGGAAATCGAGGAGTTCTGGTTTCTTTGGCCCGAGATCAAAAAGCGATTTCCAGGAAGGTTTGACATTTAGTTGGAACCATAGTTCCATTCAAACCTCAAGTCGAATGAAAACAGAATGATGGAATTGAGTTCAAATCAATGCTGGAACGAAGATTGACAGGATCATTGTTAAAACTGTGACAGAGGAGTAGTTTTTTGATTATCGGATTTGCATTAATATATTGATTCACATCAATACAACGCAAGGTTCAGCTTAAATGGCTGAAAACCGCGTAGATTAAAGGCAATGGGAGTTGGAACTGTGAATTGAGATGGAACAGTGAAAGGGTTTCGATACCTGGAAACATATGCCTTGGAACCATGATTCAATGGTCAAGAGCAGAACCAGCAGAGTGAAACAGTGAAAGCGGTTTGAGAAAATCGTTAACTGGTTTTCGCGTAACCAAAGGATGGTAGGTGGTAATTTCTAGATCGAACACGATATCAGCTAGTGTTTGACACGTAGCAAAGGAAAAATTTAAAAATAGCTTTTGTTGTGTGAGTTTGACACATTAAGGTTTGTGAGCTTTTGTTGAGCGATAGTCGTTGAATTATCAAATGGGAGCACGGTGATGCATCGACCGTCAGATGAAACGAATGGTGAAGGTAAGTTAATATTTGTGGGAACCGATATATTCATACTGGTCAAGTTAATATATGACACCATGCTATGAGCGTAGAATTATGTGTGGCCAAACTTAATATATATTCGGACTTGTTTTTTTATTCAAAGTCGATAACGTATGAGAATGTTGGTGAGGTCTACATTATGAGTTTTATTACAAAGTCCGATATTATTCCCGTAGCATGAGACAGGTTTATAATAAGGTTTAACCTTTGATAAAAGTTGCCAGGTCGAAAGTATCAAACGGATGATGACTGGTAAAAGCTGTGGCAAAGTTATGTTTTAGATTTTAATGCAAAGACGGACCTTGAATGAATAAAATGCCGCATTGGTTCCAACTTCAAATGTGTGACTATGCCTTGGGTTTTAATCAAAGCCCAGTTGTGATTAAGCGAGGTTCGATTCCGCTTCAAAAGTATTCAAGGTTTAAAATAATGTATGGTTAGATCTGAAGGTTTGCTTTGATTTAAACCAACATTGACTCAAATGCTCCATAAGTGGTCATTATTCTATGGTTCTAACCATAGGTTTGGAAAAAGAAAAATACTTCCGCCTTTAATGTTATATTTTGAACTAAAGTCAAGTTTGAAATGGGAATAGTTTCCAATTGTGAAGGTTAAACCTGACTCAGATTTGTTTTGGTTTTAAGTTGAAGAGCATTTGATATGCAGATCATGGGTTGGTAGCTTGGGCTGCCATCATAATGGCAGAGGAAAAGCCCAGGATGTGCTATTTGTGGATGGGCTGAAAGCAAATCTGCTGAGTGTTAGTCAATGTGTGATAAAGGCTGTGAAGTTCTTTTTAGAGTACAAGATGTTACACCATTTTTTTGGTCATCTAACCTATTGTCATTAGATGGACCCAAGTACACCATGTAAGACCAATTTTACCCCAAGTAAAATTGCTTTCACTATGTGAAATAACTTAGTAAAAAACCTTTATTAAGTTTTTTATGGTCTAAACAGGAAACCCAAAAAGGAAATAATAAACAAATCTATATTTGTTTATATTTCCTCAAGGAATAATTAGTTAAACATCAATTCAATTATTATTCCTGGTCATATTTAACCCAAAACAAGGAAATCAATTAAATAAATCCTTATTTATTTGATTATTTCCTAGGAATAAGTTATTTAATTCTTTTTTAAATAATATTCATAGTTAAATTTGACTAAATCATTTATAAATAATTAAATAAATCATTATTTATTTAATTATATTTCCACCATTTCCTTAAAATAATAAATAAATTATTTATTTATTTATTATTTATAAATAAAGGATTTGACCCAAGTCAAAAACCCTTTTCCCTCCAATAAATATAATAAAATATTCCTAAAAGGTGGTTCTAGAATTTGGTTAATAATATTTTATTCATACACCAAGTTCTAGAATACCCTAATATTTTGTTATAAATAGAAGGGTTTTTCCATTCATTTGTCACATTTCATTTGCATGTTAGATCACTCTGGATCTATACTCTTGGTCTGACTTTGAGCCATTATCATTGTCACATTCTTCATCATTTGTTTTGTGAGCTCCCTTTGAGTTCTATGTTTGTCTAGGTTTTCTACACCAACAAGAGAGAGAAATTTTAGATCTGAAATGCTGAGGACTTTCAAGGACCCATCCCATTGACGAGAATTGGAAACACCTTTCTTTTTTTCCTCTCAGGTGCCCCTTTAATATAAAAATTCTTTCAAAAATATTATTCTTGTATTATCTATTGGATGCATGGAGCAACATTTCATTTTTACTGCTTAATGTCTTTTTATGCATAGATCTGGATTTGTGCAGCTTTATTTGGGTCAACTAACTGCAGATTTGAAGATATTGGCAGCCATAATTGATGTTAGGGTTATTTGTTATGTGTAGCTAAAGTGGTATTTTTTCAACAAAAGATTCATATTAACAATTGGCGACTCCACTGGGTTTTATTTCGCGACCGCTGTTGTTTTATATATTCCTGCATATCCAGCTATTTCAGACCCTAGGGTTTCTCTTCAGTTTTTTATTTTTCCTATTTTTATGGTGTTTTTCACCTCTAAAACCCTCAAACATTAAAATTTTTAACCTCCGTGTGTTTCTGGCCCTATCACGCAAGTGACAAACATTAGCCGCAGTTGAGACAACAAATTTTTCTGAAATCTGCCGCCGAGAGACCCGGATCTGCAGGTCACACTTATCAACCCAAAACCTGCGACCTGGCCTAGAGGGCGCACTTTTTTTCCCCAAAACTGTGACCTGGACTGAAAACAGGTCAGAACCTACGACCTGCACTTTTTTCTGCACTTTTCCAGCAATTTTTCTAGGTTTGTCTGAAGCTTCTGTCAAGGTTTTCTAGCCTCTGTCTCTGCCTGTTTAGACCTGTTTCTGATCTGTTCTACTCAACTAAGTGGGAATCTCGCCCCTTAGGGCTTTAGTACCCTCCACTTTTTGTGGAAGAGTTTTAGCTGTTTCAGACGTCTGAATTTTCAGAGTTTCAGCCTTCTTCTTTTCAGATTTGATACCTCATTTTCAGATCCCTTTTAGATCAGCTCTTCTCCCTTTCAAATCACCTCATATAGTTTTGTTTTGTTTTCGCCTCTAGGGCCACCTCCTTGTCCCTTCTACTTTTAGCTGATTTCCTCCTTTGTTGCAGCAACCTTGCCTCTATCTCTTTGTTGTTTTCTGCACCTCTTTTCAGCAGAATTCTCCTTTAGATCCCTGTCCCTCCTGACCTTAGATCTATTGGCCTCTTTTTTGTGTGTTTCGATTAGATTTTTTCCCTCTTTTAGACTAGTTTTGAGAGACTCACCTTCTTGGGTTAGAATGATGCATTTTTAGCTGTTAATTTTCTGTTATTTCAGCCTTATTTACTGTTCTCTGCAGATTTATTTTCAGTTACGCAGCACACTTTTTCTTTTACTCTCAAAATGTCTGGGTTTAAAAATTAAAATCAACACACGCCACACACTGACCCTAAGTGAATAAGAGCCTGGTTAACACCTCCTGGCAAAGACTTTAAAATCAATTGACACTGCACCTCTCTGCCCTTTTTTCGACATTTCCTCGCTTGATTCTGCACCTCCCTGCCTTTTTCGGTTATTCTTCTTCCCATCCTCATTGCGCCTCCAAAGCGTTTATCCTAGAGACTTCTTGGCCTTCACCCTCAGTTTCCGGTTGGTCGACTTACTCTCTCCCGTCATCGTCGAGTTAGTCCTCCCCCGAGTCCGCACTCTGACTCTTCTTCTGATTGTTCAGGTTCTCCCCCTACTTCTGGTTCTCCCCCTATTACCTTCACCATGTCTAGTTCAGGACCTAACGCTAGCAACCCCGGTCCTACTGCTGGGTCTGTTACTAGCGGAACCACCACGGGACCTACCTTGACTGTCCCTTTGCTCCCTTATATGGCTGGTCTCAGTCTCCCAGATTTCAATCAGTTGATCAATGATCCTATCCGCCACGATGTTAGTTGGCCTTCTATGCCAACCAAGCTCCCCTCCGAAATTCCCAAGTTCGAAGGCCTTGCTAGTGAAGATCCCTCCAACCATATCCGATCTTTCCACATGTGGTGTTCCTCCAAATCCATTACTGATGATTCCATCCGTCTTAGATTTTTCCAATGCACGCTTACCAGTGAAGCTTCTAAATGGTATGTTGATCAGACCACCTCTTCCCATACCACCTTTGCGACCATTGCCCAAGCCTTCTTATCATATTTCCAACTCCCTCTCTGATACGACACCAGTACAAAACTCTTGACTTCTTTTCATCAATCCTCTTCGACCTGCCTTTCCGCCCATGTCTAGGAATGGCGGAGAAGAAGGAGCTTATGTCGAGCTCCCACCTTTGAAGATCAGGTCTATATAGATTGGTTCCTTCGCTCTCTCTTACCTGCCATCGGCAAATATGTCGCCTCCCAGTTCCCTCAAACCGAAGAAGCCGCCCTCCAAATAGCCTTGAAATATGACCTCATCTATGCTCAATCTGGTTATGTTTATACCGTCCTTCCTGACCTCCCCAAACCCGGTGGCGCTAATGCCCCGGGGGCATCTCACTCTGCCGACGGTATCGTTGGAGCTCTTTCACATACCTACGTTCAACCTCCTATGGGCTATGGTTTCCCTCCGGGAGGGGCCAGCACCTCCAGCACTTTTCCCCCCTCCAGGTACAATGTATCCAGGATACGGCATGCCTCCTCCGTTTGCCCACCCTCCTGCTTACCTCCATGTTTCCCATCCTAATCCTTATCCTTACCCACAGCCCGGTGTCCCAACTCCTCCAGCATTTGGACCTCCAACTCCCTTGCCTTCTCCACCCCCGCAAAAACAACTACTACCTTTTCCAGGGCAAGTATTTGCAAAGTAGGGCGCGACTAATCCTCCTTCTCAAAGAAATCGGAAAGGCAATCAAAATAAATTTTCCCCTGGTAATCGTGGATCCAATCCTCCAAGTATTGATTCTAACACTGCTAACCAGCCACCGGGCTCTCAGCCCAAGCCGGACTGGCCTCTTTGCACCAATAAGCCTTGTTCGTGTTGCGTTGTTTATGCTCATTACACTCACGATTTTCCCCTATTACCACAGATGCGGCATATGTGGGAGTCTCAGGCTACATTGCGGGGACAGCATACCTCCCCTACTATTCCCCCCAATGCGGCTACTTCTCAACCAGCCCTGTTTACCGATCCTTTCCCTCAACAAGGATTCATGTCTATTCAACCACCTCATGCTCCGGTAACCACTCAACCTTCCCCTTCTGGCTCCTCCGATTACCAGATTCTCATGATGACTTCTGACCAACCTCTCATCGTCGACCTTAACCTTCAAACTCGGTCTCGTCAGTACCCCATGCCTCTCGCTCCGTCTGTCCTCGAGTCACCTTCTTCGGGTCCTACAAAGCCTCTTTCAACACCAAATGGTCCTTTGCAGATCCCTCAACCCAAAGTTGAGGTCCCTATCAAGATTCCCAAGGGCCCATTACGCCGAAATGTTGCTTCCGGTCGAGTTACTCATTCGTATAGCATAGTAGATGATTTGGCGCAGTCTCTTGCCGCCATTTCAACAATGGAACTCCTTCAGTCATGTCCCTCTCAAAGGAAGGCTCTATTATCCGACATGAGCGCTGTAGATCCTGCTGATGACCATTTGATTGTTTTTGATGCCCATCAGTCAGATCATCCTCCCCTTCCTGCTTCCGTCTCTTTCTAAATCCCAGTTAAAATCTAGAACGCTAATGTGTCTCGATGTATTATTGATGAGGAGGCTCTACATGTGTGATGTCTGCTTCGGTTTGGAGACAACACGGATCTCCTGAGCTGGCGCTTTCCACAATCACACTTCGTGCGTGGGATGGCCATGCCTCCCAACCCATTGGCCTATTACATAACTGTCCTATCACCCTTGTGGGCAAGATTGTTTGCATTGACATTGAAGTTATCGACGTCCCTCTTGACTATAACATTCTTTTAGGACGTAGCTACACCTATGCCATGTCTGTTGTCCCATCCGCGGTCCACCGCAAGATGTTTTTCCCTCACAATGGAAAGATAGTCACCATCGACCAGTTGACATATCATGAACCAAAATCTCAAACCTCCCCTAAGTCCACCATCTCTTCTGTAGCCAATAAGCAAACCGTCAATTCCTTGACTAGTGTCTCCCTCGGTGTCTACAAAGACTCCTCGTTTCTTGGAACCTTCCCTGGCCTTCCTCCTCCTCCTGTCTCTGATCCCAGCTTGGCGAATGTTTTCATGATGCAATCATCTCGGGCTGACCTTATGCAGCCCGCTTTGGCTAGTCAGCAACCTCAACCTCACCCACCACAACCAGCTCCTAGACCTTCGCCCCCGCTAGCCAGACTTCTTCCTTCTGAATCTTCTTCTACAGTTAGTTCCCACGATTTCAACCACCTTGGCACTGTTCCTCTAGGCCATTACCCCGCTCGTCAGATACCTTTCCTTGTTCCCCCTCCCGGAGTTTATTCGGTTCCCATCTTGGCCACCCTATCCCTCCCCAGCTTGACCTTGGGTATACCCGTTTGATACCTTAACCCTCAAACCACTACCCCACCTAGTCACCCCAAACATTACCTTGCTTTGACACCAGTTCAACCGCTCCCCTTAACTTCTTCCGTTGCTACAGTGCCCCCAGCACCTCACCAAAACCCTTCTCCTGTTGTGACAACTCTGGAAAAGAAAGGTAAACCTCGCAAGGGGGCATCCAACGACAAGGCTACCCCGTCACACCCTGCCCCTCCTCAGCCTCCAAAGCACACTATCTAGTGTGCCTTGTGCGATGTTGTCAGTCATGCCACCCATACATGTCCTGAGTTACCGCATCTCAAGACAATGGTCAATGAAACGTTTCTAGAGTTCGATATCCCTAAGGTCTATGTCACTATACCTGATTCACTCCCGAAACTTAAAAACTTGCGCACCAATCACCCTTGTTCTTTGTGTGATTTCCATGGCCATTATACCCACCTCTGCCCCCGCCTTGACAAGTATCATTCCTCTTTAGCCGCATACCGCCAATTCAAAGCCACACATGACCATATACCTTATTCACTAGCACCAGACGACCTGTCTACCTCAATTAACATTCCCCCTCCCGATATTGAAATGACTGAGTCTTTAGCCACCATTTCTTACCTCTCATCATCATTACGATCCTCGGCGGGTGGCCCCTTAGTGCCTCCCCCCGATGATTCGCCTGACCACCCATCCGCTTACTCTTTTGTCACCCCCATGATGTCGCGCAATTGAGCCTTTCCCCCCACAATCAGGAGTCTCGTATTTCTACTTCATCAGGGGAGCCTCTTCCCCCCACTCTTCCCATCTTCCAATCAGATGAAGACATTATGGAAGCCATGACCGAACCTGATTTTCTGTGGGATGATATGCACCATCGTGCATATTTCCTTCCACATCAATCCCATGACCAATATGCTGTCGAATCTAAAGACTTCATTCCCGATAAATTCGATTGGTTTAAAAACCCCATCCCTGCACCTGACACTTTCAAAGAAGGTAATATGGCCAATATCTCTCCTACCATCAAAATTGACCTTTCTTTCAAACCAGGAATCGAAGAACATATCACCTTGGGCACCCAATGCACTCCGGAAGAAATTAAAGCCTACACCAAATTCTTCAAATAATTCTGTGATATTTTCGACTGGTCCTACTCAGAAATGCCTGGGCTCGATCCAGCCATTTTCAAACACCATATCGACACATGGCTTGATGCCAATCCAGTCTGTCAAAAGTTGAGACCCATTCACCCTTCCAGGCGTGAAGCCATCAAAGCCGAAATCGATAAGCTCAAGCAGGCTAGTTTCATTTATCCCATCGAATACACCACATGGGTGTCCAACCTAGTTCCCATCCTCAAAAAACAAGGCACCATTCGTGTCTGCACTGACTTTCGTGAGTTGAACAAAGCTTGTCCCAAAGACAACTTCCCCACACCATTTATTGACCAAATCATTGATGAGTGTGTGGGGCACGAGGTTCTATCCTTTATGGATGGATTCTTCGGATACAACCAAATCGTTATCCATCGTGCTGATCAACTTAAAACCGCGTTCATTAGTCCATGGGGCACTTTCGCATACTGAGTCATGCCATTTGGCCTTAAAAATGCCGGTGCCACTTTTCAACCAGCCATGTCTTATTATTTCCATGACTTAGCTCATATTATCCTTGCCTATTTAGATGACCTTACTGCGTGTTCTAAACATCGGGCACAACACCTCCATGATATACGTACCATTTTCCTCCAATGTCGCAAGTATAATATCCGCCTTAACCCATTGAAATGTGTCTTTTTCGTTCCTGTCGGCCGTCTCCTAGGCTTCATAGTGTCTAAATATGGTATAACTCTTGACCCTTTGAAAGTTCAAGCCATTCTTGAACTTCCTATTCCTCGTACCTTACACCAGCTACAAAGTCTCCAAGGTAAAGCTAATTTTCTTCGCCGATTTGTTCCTAACTATGCCACTACCGCACATGGGTTCCTTAGACTTCTTTGATCTAACACCCCATTTGTCTGGGATACCTATGCTCAAGAGTCTTTTGATGCCCTCAAACATTCTCTCACATCCGCTCAATTGATTCGTCCTCCTGACTTTGATCGGGACTTCATCCTGTACATCTCCGCTTCTACCTATTCGGTAGTTGGTGTCCTTATCCAGGAAGATGATAATGGTATCGAACATGTGATTTATTTGTTGAAAATGCAGCAAGATGATGGAGCTTGGTGAAATGAAGTCGCCATCACCAAGTGGGCCCGCAGGCAAATTCTGGCGCAAAATCTATTTTTAGACTATGTCTATTTTTAGACATATGGAGCATGGTTCGGGGATTCCAGTTTGAGATTCTTGAAGTATGTGTCATGTTGGTAAAAATAGATGAGACTCTATTTTTGAGGTCAAAGAGGTCGAAGTCTATTTTTAGACTCCCTCTCCTTAAAACAGGGAAGTCAAATATTATTTACCCTTAATAATATTTAGACTATAAACAGCAGTTTACTCTCTTGGAGCACTTCAGTTCGAGCTACAAAAGTGGCTCATGCATCTGACAGAGGAATCACGTGGTTCCCAAGGGTCTGATGGCATCATGCATGGTTGACTTCAGTTGGACTTCAGTGGCAGAAGTTTGGAGGAGTTAATGAGACAGCTAGTGGAGTTGTGTTCTGTTTATTTTAGTTGAACTGATTGAGATTAGTTTAACTAGCTAATCAATTAGTTATGAGGGGAGTGAATTAAATATTATTTAATTCATTAATTAGTAACTCATTATTCAACTCAAGAACACATCAGTTCACTACAGTGCATGATCAGTTCAGTGGAGACCAGTGAAAGAGGTAGATGAAAGGGTGGAGTTAGCTATCAGTTGTGACTATAGTGTTGCTATTTGCAACACACAGATAGGTGGAGTAAGCCCACGAGGATTGTGCAGTTCAGGCTGGTGGTTTATATATATAAAGAGGCCATCCCATAGCTTGAAAACACAATTCAGGTTGGCTATCAAGTGGCTAAAGGTTGGAGCATGAGTTTTGCTAGATCTAGCTTGATAGTGTGTAGCATGGGAGGTAGTGCATGAGAGCTTGCAAAGAGCTTTGTACTATGATTGTTACATGATCTCCATGACATTATAATATACACAATAGCTGCAGGGTTTTCAGCTATAAGCCTTCCCCATACATACTGTGTTAATGTGTATGATGATTTGATGTGTTATTGCTTGATTTTATTTTCACATGTTTGATGATCTGAGTTGATCTGAGTGGAAGAGATTATGTGTTATGTATGAAGCACAAATAGTATGTGACCAGGATAGTCTCGGTGAATAATTAATTATTATTCAGCAAATTTCTACATGTTATCGGAGCTATTGAAGTTCAGATTGATCATCACAGTGATTACAAACTTATTTCGGTAGAAAGAGTCAGCATGCGGGCCAGGTAGCCTCCGGATTCATCTTTCTTCGGAAAGTGAAAGGTCTGGTAAACGCCCCTTGCAGTCGATCTCTATAATAGAAATAAATTGTTCTCACGATCTGGAGTGGTTGAGCTTTGAGTTGGAATTCGAAATTTTGCAGCAGTTTTGTTTTCTTGGTGCCGGTGTTGAATATGTCTTTCAACGGTTTGCGACTCAAATATGCTCTTGAAGGCAGTTCGAATTATGTTGCATGGAAGGATCGCATGGAAGCAGTATTAGAAGATAATGGTCTGAAGGAGTTCGTAGATACGGATGTCCAAAAGCCCACTGATCCTGCTGAAGTCGAAGTATGGCAAAAGAAGATGGCGAAATGTCGAAGGATCCTGTTAGAGGGCGTCAAGGATCATATTGTATCCAGACTACATGGAAAGGCTTTTCCATTTCTAATGTGGAAATATTTGACGGATCTATTCCAGAGTAAGAGTGACCAAAGGAAGCTGGCGCTCAAAGATAAGCTCAGGAACATCAAGATGGAGAAGGGCGACAGTATCGCCAAATACCTCACGAAGTTCACTCAGTGCAGAGATGAGCTGGGAAGTGTGGGGGTGGCTGTCAAAGTTTCATTGATTGCATGCTTGGTTTCAAGTGTGATGGGATCGGTATGGTTCTTGGACAGCGGTGCATCATTTCATATGACGGGAGATCGGGATTTGTTCTCAGATCTGGAGGACAAATATTTGGGTGTGCACATCGAGATGGGCGATGATGGTAGATACAGTGCGACTGGTATCGGTACCATATCCTTTCAGAGGGAGTCTGGTAAACCCTTTGTCTTGAAGGATGTCATGCATGTAGCTGGATTGAAGAAAAACCTGATTTTGTGGCGATGTTGGAGGATAAGGGGTATGATGTGGTCTTCAGCGAAGGAAAAGCCTTCCTGCGCAGTAAGACTACTGGAGAGACCTGGAAGATAGGGGTTCGGACCAAGAACCTTTATCAGTTGCAGGTAGATGGCTGCGCAGCTATGGCATGCAAGGCGGGAGAAGTGGTGAGCCGGGATGATGAGGGCGAACTGTGGCACGGGAGATTGGGCCACCTTCACCATGGAGCTTTGAAGATTCTGCAGCAGATTTCTACTGGGCTTCCTAAGGGCACTCTTGCGCAGTCAGATCAGTGCAAGGGGTGTACTTTAGGGAAGTATGTGAAAACCACCTTTCACGAGAAGGATAGTCGCGCCACGACGATCCTTGAGAGAGTTCACACAGACGTGTGTGGTCCTTTCTCAGTTGCTTCGACAGCAAAGCACGGGTATTATGTGATCTTTGTTGATGATTTCTCTCGAAAGTGCTGGATCTTCTTCATGCAGAAGAAGAGCGATACATTCGCGAAGTTCTGTGAGTTTAAAGCACTGGTCGAGAAGGAGTCGAGGAAGAAGGTGATTGCTCTAAGGAGTGATAACGGTGGTGAATTCATCTCGGCTGAATTCAAGGAGTTCTGCAGCGCAGAAGGGAGTTGGAGAGAGCTCATCGCACCCCATAACCCACAGCAGAACGGGGTGGCTGAGCGGAAGAACAGAACGATCGTGGGTGCTGCACGGGCGATGTTGCATGATCAGAGCCTACCCCTTCACTTGTGGGCTGAGGCATGCAATACAACAGTGTATGTGCAGAACCGTTGTCCTCACAAGGTTCTTGGCATGAGTACACCGGAGGAGGCTTATTCTGGCAAGAGGCATGATATTTCCCATTTACGGATTTTTGGTTCTCCTATCTACATGCATGTGACGAAGGATGCGAGAAGGAAGCTGGATCCGACCGCAGAGGTTGGAATATTTGTGGGGTACACTGATACACCTCACAACTACCGGGTATATTTGTCAGACAGTCGAAAGACTGTTGTGCGACGGGATATAAAATTTCAGGAGGAGAAAGCCATGCAGTGTTTGCTTGAGAGGGAGCTACACTTGCATGCAGATGAGGAGTTGTTAGTTCCTAAGGAGGAGCTTCCGGATGTGGATCAGCCACAAGAGGAAGTTCAGGAGGTGGAAGAAACCACCCAGGCAGCGCCAACCATCAGAGAGCGCATGCGCACTACAGAAGCTGAGCGACTGGCTCGGGATGCAGAGAAGCTTGTAGGACCACCTACAGCACAGCGCAGACAGAGACAGTCACCGGATCGGTACACTGGATAAATGGCTCTTGTGAGTCAATGTGTCGTGATGGAGCCATCCTCTTTTGAGGAAGCTGTGGAGGAACCCGCATGGGTTGATGCCATGATTGAAGAATATGATTCGATCGTCAGGAACAGTGCATGGGAGATTGTCCCAAGACCGGTGGGGAAATCAGTGGTGGGTTTGCGATGGATCTACAAAGTGAAGCAGGCGGCTGACGGGAGTGTGGAGAAGTACAAGGCGAGATTTGTCGCCGTGGCTTCTCACAGATCGAGGGGATCGATTATGAGGAGACCTTTGCACCTGTCGCAAGGTACTCTTCCATACGGACGATCCTTGCTCTCTCAGCGCAGATGGGGTGGCACATTCATCAGATGGATGTGAAGACTGCATTCCTCAACAGAGTCATTGAGGAGGAGGTGTACATAGAGCAGCCTGAAGGTTTCGAGATCTTCAGCAGTGAGTCGCATGTGTGCCAACTCAAGAGAGCACTGTACGGGCTGAAGCAAGCACCTCGTGCTTGGTACACTCGGATAGACAGCTACTTCACCAGGCTTGGATTCTCCAAGAGTGAGGCAGATCCAAACCTGTACTAGATTGTGGTGGAGGGGAAGCTGTTGATCATCGTACTGTATGTAGATGATCTGATTTTGACTGGCGATGAGCAATTGATACTTTCATGCAAGGAGGATCTTGCACGAGAGTTTGAGATGAAGGACTTGGGCATCCTTCATTATTTCCTTGGATTGGAGATTTGGCAGCGCAGCGGAGGACTGTTTGTTTCTCAGGGCAAGTATGCTCGGGAGATTCTAGAGAGGTTCAACATGCAAGGCTACAAGCCTGTTGACACTCCTCTTCCTGGTGGTTGGAGGAAGGAGGATGCTACTTCAGCGGAGGTAGTGGATGCCACTGTCTATCGATAGTTGATGGGGTCACTTATGTATCTAGTCAATACACGACCCGATATATGCTATGCAGTTAACCAGCTTTCGCAAGCTATGGTTAAGCCTACCAAGCTCTTTTGGAAGGCAGGCAAGCATGTATTGCGCTATATTAGAGGCACATCGGGATATGGTTCATGGTACAGACAGGAGGATCAGTTGAGGCGGCATGGCTTCACGGATTGGTATCATCATATCAGAGATTGTGTTCAGCGGAGAATCATGATGCTTTCATATGTTCCCACGGAGGATCAGGATGCCGACATCCTGACGAAGGCGCTCACTAGGAGAAAGTTCGAATTCCACAGAGGCAGGATAGGGGTTGCAGATAATCCATATCTTGCTGAGAGGGAGTGTTGAAAATGCAGCAAGATGATGGAGCTTAGTGAAATGAAGTCGCCTTCACTAAGTGGGCCCGCAGGCAAATTCTGGCGCAAAATCTATTTTTAGACTATGTCTATTTTTAGACATATGGAGCATGGTTCGGGGATTCCGGTTTGAGATTCTTGAAGTATGTGTCATGTTGGTAAAAATAGATGAGACTCTATTTTTGAGGTCAAAGAGGTCGAAGTCTATTTTTAGACTGCCTCTCCTTAAAACAGGGAAGTCAAATATTATTTACCCTTAATAATATTTAGACTATAAGCAGCAGTTTACTCTCTTGGAGCACTTCAGTTCGAGCTACAGAAGTGGCTCATGCATCTGACAGAGGAATCACGTGGTTCCCAAGGGTTTGATGGCATCATGCATGGTTGACTTCAGTTGGACTTCAGTGGCAGAAGTTTGGAGGAGTTAATGAGACAGATAGTGGAGTTATGTTCTGTTTATTTTAGTTGAACTAGTTGAGATTAGTTTAACTAGCTAATCAATTAGTTATGAGTGGAGTGAATTAAATATTATTTAATTCATTAATTAGTAACTCATTATTCAACTCAAGAACACATCATTTCACTACAGTGTATGATCAGTTCAGTGGAGACCAGTGAAAGAGGTAGATGAAAGGGTGGAGTTAGCTATCAGTTGTGATTATACTGTTGCTATTTGCAACACACAGATAGTGGAGTAAGCCCATGAGGATTGCGCAGTTCAGGTTGGTGGTTTATCTATATAAAGAGGCCATCCCATAGCTTGAAAATGCAATTCAGGTTGGCTATTAAGTGGCTAAAGGTTGGAGCATGAGTTTTGCTAGATCTAGCTTGATAGTGTGTAGCATGGGAGGTAGTGCATGAGAGCTTGCAAAGAGCTTTGTACTATGATTGTTACATGATCTCCATGACATTATAATATACACAATAGCTGTGGGGTTTTCAGCCATAAGCTTTCCCCATACATACTGTGTTAATGTGTATGATTATTTGATGTGTTATCGCTTGATTTTATTTCCGCATGTTTGATGATCTGAGTTGATCTGAGTGGAAGAGATTATGTGTTATGTATGAAGCACAAATAGTATGTGACCATGATAGTCTCGGTGAATAATTAATTATTATTCAGCAAATTTCTACATTATTATGTCAGTAAGAACCTTGTCGGTCCGCCTGTATCCTACTCTCATGAAGAAAAATTAGCGCTAGCTATCGTGTTCTCGGTCCAAAAACTGCGTCATTACATCCTAATGCATTCCACCAAGGTTGTGACTAATACCAACCCCATGGCTTTCCTATTGAGTTGACGCATCCTCAGTGGGAAGTACGCTCATTGGGTCATTATCCTTCAAGAATTCGACCTCGAATTTGTCACCCTAAAAAGTAAGAAAGGTTTAGTCCTCGCTGAACTCATTTCTGAGTTACCTACCGGTACGCAGGATCCTCCAATTAATGATGCTCTCCCCGATGAACACTTATTCGCCATCACCATCGACGACCCTTGGTACGATGACATCCTTACCTACTTGCGAACCCAAAATTTCGCCCTTCATCTTGATCGTGATGCTCGACGACGTATCCGACACCAAGCCCCTCGCTACCTTCTGATCGGCGACGACCTTTATCATCGTGGAGTAGATACTGTCCTTCATCGTTTTCTCACACATGCTGAAGCTGAGAAAGTCCTCAATGCCTGTCATAGCGGTGCTTGTGGCGGCCACCTCTTTGGTCTTACTACCACCCAAAAAATCATGTGCGCTGGGTATTTTTAGCCTTCTCTCTTCAGTGATTGCATTGAAGCAGTCAAACACTGTTCCAATTACCAACATTTCGCCCCTAAGGCACGAGCTCCTCCCGCTCCCCTCCATCTCGTCGTCACAGCAGGTCCTTTCTGTAAATGGGCCATCGACTTTATGGAGTGTCGATCCCCATCTGCTGGTAACCACAAATATATCATCGTGGCGGTTGACTATTTCACAAAATGGGCCGAGGCTATGCCAACATTCAACAATACGGCAGCCACCGCAACCCTCTTTTTCTTTAACCACGTCATTGCTCGATTTGGGGTTCCAAAAAAATTGGTTTCTGACCATGGCCAACATTTTGAAGATGAGATATGGTGCGAGCTATCCTCACTATTGGGTTTTGAGCACCAATATTCATCATCCTATTACCCCCAAGGTAATGGCCAAGTTGAAGCGGTCAAAAAAATTCTTAAGACCATGCTTCAACGAACAGTGAATAAGCACAAAACCAATTGGCATCTTATGCTCTTCCCTACTTTGTGGGCTTATAGAACTTCTGTTAAAACTGCCACCGGTTTCACTCCTTTCCACCTTATTTTTGGCAAAGAGGTAGTCTTACCGATCGAGTGTGAAATTCCCTCCCTTCACTTGGCCGTCGAACTTCTCCCTGATACCCAACCTCTAGAACAATGACTCATCATGCTTGAGCACGCCTCTAAAGACCGATTTGTTGCATTGCAAACTCTTGAAGCGGCCAAAAAGCGCACCAAAGCTCAGTATGACCGAAAAAGTCCACCCTCACACCTTTCATGAAGGTGACCTTGTTCTAGTATATGTCTAGGCCCATGATGCCCTCGGTCATGGGAAGCTTGACTCATTATGGCTAGGTCCTTACATCATCAGTAAAGATCTTGGTAAGGGGGCATACCTTTTAGAGGACTTTGAAGGCCACCCCCTTCCTAATCCTTGCAATGCACTCTATCTTAAGAAATATTACCCTTAGCATTTCCCTCTCGAAATTCATGTTTTATTTTCTTTTAGATAGCCAACATCTGTTTGTTTTTCGTGATTCCCTACTTCACTAGGACACATGTTGTCCACGAAGAATCACTTCACCTCTCATCAAAATCAGATTTCCTCACTGACAACACTTTTCCTTGGGGCACCACTTTGCCTCCATACGTGTTCTTGTTCGTGTCAATCTCCATCATGAGATAACATCTTGTACTCACGCTTTTATGGTCCCCTTTGAATCTCCCCCCATTTCAGCATCATCACTAGTGTTAGTCTATCAGTCGCTCTACTATTTGCTCTAGTGCCTTAGTTGAGGATCCCTTATTGCCTCACCTACAGCGGATCTCCTTCTGTCGACATCAGCTCATTCCCTCCAAAAGACCAGTCTAGAGGGTGGTGTACCTTGGTTCCAGCTTCTACACTTGTTCGGTGCCTTGGATCAGGCAAAGGAATTTCTCATTACCCTGTGACTTGATTGTTTCTCCACTCCAGCTCCTTTCAGCATGATCAATATCCATATACTTGATGGTCCAGTGATGCAACAACTGCTATTGGTGATTCCCGGATGTGTGTGAGATGTCTCAACCCTCATGAGGGGGTGGCCTTGCAGGTAGCCCCCCACATGCCTGGATGACCTCTTCATTGCAGCCTTCGATGAAACTCCATATATTTGATGATGATGGCCTTAGCCGCTTGCAGCACCTTTTTTATTTGCATGTATCAGTCAAATTTTGCGAGCACTTCCCTGTTTATAGGGGGCATTTGGGTTGTATTTGTATCTCATGTACTCAGATATTATTGTATAAGTCCTGGCTGTTATCCCAGGCATAGCATGTATGTGGGATTCATCATTCTATCTTTTATCTGGCTCATGTTTATGCCAGCATGTACTTTATAGTTCGGTTCCTTGTTTACTGGTCGCACTATTCTTTTGTACTTTGTCTCGGCGGGCATAGGTATGCCTCCCCCGCCGCCTTTAACACAGGTACCATCTCATAAAAAGAGACTTGTTGCACCTGTAAGTCTCATCTCCTCAGGGTCTAGTCCTTTAGCACATTAGACTACCTTAGATTTCTCTCTCTGACTTCCCTCTCGATGTCTGGTGATTGAGTTCTTACAACATACTTCGGTCATACGATTTTCTCCTAACACTCGTACGCTGGGGGGAAATCTATTACACCATTTTTTTGGTCATCTAACCTATTGTCATTAGATGGACCCAAGTACACCATGTAAGACCAATTTTACCCCAAGTAAAATTGATTTCACTATGTGAAATAACTTAGTAAAACACCTTTATTAAGTTGTTTATGGTCTAAACAGGAAACCCCAAAAGGAAATAATAAACAAATCTATATTTTTTTATATTTCCTCAAGGAATAATTAGTTAAACATCAATTCAATTATTATTCCTGGTCATATTTAACCCAAAACAAGGAAATCAATTAAATAAATCCTTATTTATTTGATTATTTCCTAGGAATAAGTTATTTAATTCTTATTTAAATAATATTCCTAGTTAAAATTGACTAAATCATTTATAAATAATTAAATAAATCGTTATTTATTTAATTATATTTCCACCATTTCCTTAAAATAATAAATAAATTATTTATTTATTTAATTTATTTATTATTTATAAATAAAGGATTTGACCCAAGTCAAAAACCCTTTTCCCTCCAATAAATATAATAAAATATTCCTAAAAGGTGGTTCTAGAATTTGGTTAATAATATTTTATTCATACACCAAGTTCTAGAATACCCTAATATTTTGTTATAAATAGAAGGGTTTTTCCATTCATTTGTCACCTTTCATTTGCATATTAGATCACTCTGGATCTATACTCTGTTGGAATAAATACTGAGAGGGGGGGTGAATCAGTATTTAGAGCTGACTGAGAACTTTTAATTTTTCTTTCTTAAAACCATATGCTACTTTACTGAATCCAACTTGTATGTCCAGAGATCTTATTATGCCTTTACTTAGATCATTGCATCATTCATTCATCAGATGTTTAGTAAGCAGTAAGCATGAACAAAAATAATAGAGCAAACCATCAAACATAAGCAACACATATGAACACCAGTATTTAAGGTGGAAACCCAATTCGGGAGAAAACCACCGCTGCTGTTATCTCAGTCTTCAATATTTATTATAAAGAAAACTTCTTACAATTTTGTATTGGCGCAGACTCATACCAGCACGCAGGCACCCACCTGCAGAAAGGCTACAACCTTCTCTCGTTCTCTAGCCACTGCTAGAAGGGAGCTCCAACCCCCTGATTTAACACCAGCTTCTCCTGGCAGGATACTTCCACTTCCATACAGAAGGCTTCAACCCTCAGATCCACCATATTTCTTCAATTTCTTCATCAGACTTCTGTCAGGTCTTCATCATTTCTTTTGCCGATCATCGTAGAGATTCATCATTTCTAGATCATATCCATAGGTGCATCATATATTCAAATATCTCTTAAAGAGATTTATTTATTAACAACCCTTCCACCTGCACTAACTGTATTATGATCCTCTTCTCCTTATATAGTTTAGCCTTTATCAATACCATGAGTCAAAACCACTCAACCGCTAATGGTATTCCTGGACGGGATCAAAATAGGTAATCCAGTGGGGTCTACCCAAGCCCCAAACAACTTTTCATTGTTTTATTTTCTTGATCTGGTAATTAATTAATCTAAGGCTTTTTAATATCTCAATCTGAGATTGAGATATTAATCCAATTCCCCCTTTAGTTGTTACAAACATTAATGTGCCGTTGACTTATATAAAAACTCAGCAGTAATATATATCCATATAACCTTTTGGGCCCTTCAATAATATTTAATCTTCGACTTGCGTTGATAAATAAAGTTCCTATCAAAAGACCCAACCTGCGGACACAACTAGCGCACCGGATATCGAGACAAGTGCCTCCGCAGTTGACCGAGTTGACTGCGAGGACAACAGAGATGAATTGCAGAGATTGAGTGCGGGGGCACCAGCCAAAATTTTCATCCGTACCTCGAGATCCCCCGCAGTGACGCAAGACGCTGAGTTGGTCACAACTGTCTTCCATGTCGGGTGAAGATTTCGGCATAACACAACAACGTATATTGAACCAATAATGTGAAGGGAAAACGGGTCCCACACCCTTAATACACGACATAATACTTTGGGTTAAACCCGCAAACCTCAATACATGCGTATGGGCCCCAACGTTAACGGTCCTCTCCATTCGACGGTTGTTATTGTATCGTGCCGCCTCATTTGATCGGACGGATATCACTCGGCGAAGACGCGCGAACAATAACGTGCGATGGCCACCGTACTTTGGTTAACCTTCGCACATCTTCCTCATACGACCACCGTCCGATGGCTTCCCTCCAGATCGACGGTGCTCAACAATATCGCTAGGCATCCTGGGTCGAACAATAACGCGCGATGGCGCGCAGTGACAAGAGGTTTTGTGGAGTCATATAGGGACGCGTGTCGCCCGTTCTATGAAATCGCTCCCCAACTCGAAGAAACCACTTATCTCTGAAAATCAGTGCGATATGGCAATCTGGCTTTGTAAACTCGCTCGTTGTTTCAGAACAGTTTTCTATCGGAATTCAACCATATTTCAAATATAGTTCATTGATCCATCGGGTCCGGATTTTCCTCGCAATCGCAAGTCTTTTAATAAACACTTCGCTGCGCAGTTTTTCTCCGATGTGATTAAAACTGGAACTCAAATACTTATTAATCCTGGTTTATACGCCCATTGGGTCCTGGCTTCAATCACACTCGCATCCTCTTGTTAAATTATTCTGCTGACCCTATATGCTCCGATGTGATAAGGGTCTCTGGCCTGGGTTACAATTCCCAGAAAGTAATTATTTAGTGTATCAACCAGCTGGGGTAGTAAACCTCGGAATAACACCTCAGCCTCTTCCCCTACTGCTCGATGAAATTCCTTCTATGCTGCCTTGCTACCTCCCTTTACTGCCTCTGTGCCTCTGCTACAATACATTGCTTCCTCTGCTCCTTGTTACTATTTCAGATGCCAATTCCTTTGCCATCAATGACAACATTTCCAACAATCTCCCCCTTTGGAATTGATGGCAATACTCTTCCTCTGTTTGTCTTATAGAAACCCCTCTTTGTTTTTCCTCCCCCTTTGACATCAATGGAAAAGGGTTGATCAATATCCTTTGTACCGAAAATACCATGCTCCCCCTGAGATCATCTTTGCAATTTCAAGAAACTCTGATCAAGATCAAAAATTCTCCAAGCATGAGATGGACTACAACAAATAATTGAGAATTTTAGCAGTGAATCCTTTCCACATGACCAATGCTCCCCCCTTGCTTTGTGCATCTGAGAACACTTTCAGCCCAGGAGCATATCTATTCATTTAAGATTTAAGTAGATCTGATCTTTTGCATGAAGACTACTCGACTTATCACATTGATATTAGGCACTTCCCTAAGAAACTAAATAAAGGTTTGGTAAATGTCTCGACGCTTTTTCTTTGGAGGAACATACTCAACTAGGGAACATACTCCAACTTCACCTTTTGTTCAAGCACTTGTTCACGTAAGAAGTGATACTTGATGGGAATGTGCTTGGTCTTGGAATTCATGACCAGATTCTTTGAGATACTGATGGCACTTGTATTATCACACATAATGGAAATAGGAAGTGAACTTTTGATTTGAATGTCTTGTAAGGTTTGCATCATCCAAAGAAGTTGAGTGCAACATGATGCGGCAGCCACATATTCTACTTCTGCTGTAGATAAGGAAATAGATCTTTTCTTCTTGCTGAACCAAGATACTAACCAGGGCCCCATATAGAATGCACCTCCACTAGTGCTTTTCCGATGATCAACATTTCTAGCCCAATCTGCATTAGTGTAAGCATGAAGATTAAGATCAGCATTCTTTGGATACCATAGTCCAAAGTCTTGAGTTCCTTGGAGATATTTGAATATTCTTTTCACAGCCTGAAGGTGAGACTCTTTTGGATTAGCTTGGAATCGTCCAACAATCCCAACTGCATGCATAATGTTTGGTCTTGTCCCAGTGAGATACAATAGACTTCCTATCATATATCTGTATTCTTCTTTTGTTCAATATCAATTCTTTTTATTTCTTAATTCTCTTGTCATGATGGTTTTATATGCAACACATTGAACAACTTTATGACCAAAATTGTGACATAGAAACATTGTCCATTGGGAAGAAGAAATTACACAATCTGCCTTAAGAAATATTCATGTAGATTTTTATTGGGTGGTGTTTCTTTGAAAGGTACTCTTGTAGGATTCTTTGAATTGAGATGATCATGTTATTTATACGTAAAGATTCTCTATTCTCTCTTCTTTGAGAAGCGAGGAATAAGGAATGTTGTGTCTTGGATGTAGCTACTTTTAGATAATTTGGTGTTTGAAGCTTCAGAAGATTCTCAGATATCAAGACCTTTGTCTTTAGAAGAGAGAGAAACATTGTACTTGATAATCTCATCAAGGTTTAGGATCCTTTGAAAATCTAAGATTCAAAAGTGTTACTTTCTCAATTTCCCTTCTTAGACTTACTATTTCACATTCTAATTTCTCATTATGTTTCTCCTTTTCTTCAAGCTGGTTCTTCAGAGTTTCTATGGATATTTTACTTTCTTCTAAGAATATTTTGAGTTGATTGATTTCATCAAGAAAATCATTTTCCTCTAAAGCATCCATAAAAGTATCATTTTCTTCTCTAGAATCTTTTTCAAATGCCATGAGAAGTCTAAGGTCTTGTTCACATTCTTCCTCACTGTCTGATAACCCATCACTGTCTTCATAAGTATAGTAACTTTTTCTATTGCTAAACCGATTCTTATTCCTTCTTGCTACTTCCTTTCCTTTTTCATGTGGTTCTTTGGGAGGACACTTAGCAGCATAATGACCAGCTCTTCCACAAGCAAAACATTTGAAAGGAAGCTTACATATGAACTGTCCTATACCAAGTTGGAGTTTCTTTACAAAATTTACCTCATCTTCTTCTGAGATATACCCTGATCCTTTTGTCTCTTGTACTTCTTTCCCTTTTGTAGAAGCTCTAAAGACAACTTCTTTGACTTTAGATGGTCCTCCTCTTCTCATTTCATATGCAGTTAGTATGCCATGAATTTGCACCACAATAAGATTTTGAAGATCCTTCTTTTCTTCAAGAGTAGAAACTTTTGACTCAAATTTTGTAGTTAGTGATCTTAAAACTTTTTCAACCAAAGTAGATTCGGTTATTGTTTCTCTCAGATTTCTCATATGATTTACAATATCATCAAGATGTAAAAATAAATTAGCAATGCTCTCCCCATTATGCATTTTTAGGTTCTCATATTCCAGATGCAATTTGATTCCTTCTTTTACCTTTGCATTACCTTCATAGCAGAATTATTTTGTCCCATGTGCACATATATTCATGCATGACTTTGAAAATTATGATTAGGTTAGACTTCCCAATTTTCCCAATGAAACGTGCTTAGAAAATTTTGCATTTTGTTTCATAATTCTTTTCTTTCAGTTGGATCTGTTGATCTTTTGCGGTGCGGATATTGACTTCACACTTCATGATAACACAAGCCTCGCACGGAGAAGTAGGAATGAGGATCTCATCCTTGTTTTCTAGAAGATTAAATTTTTTCCATTGAAGAGCGGAGGCCTGATAGATGCTATTCCATCTTGATTGATCTTCCTTCTAGCGGCTAAGCTTTTCAGAAGGATTTGCTCTGATACCAATTGTTGGAATAAATACTGAGAGGGGGGGGGGGGGTGAATCAGTATTTAGATCTGACTGAGAACTTTTAATTTTTCTTTCTTAAAACCATATGCTACTTTCTTTGAATCAACTTGTATGTCGAGGAGATGTGTATACCTTTACTTAGATCATTGCATCATTCATTCATCGGATATTTAGTAAGTAAGCATGAAAGAAATATTGAGCAAACCATCAAACATAAGCAACACATATGAACACCGGTATTTAAGGTGGAAACCCAATTCGGAAAACCTTGCTACTTTTATCTCGGTCTTCAATATTTATTATAAAGAAAACTTCTTCAATTTTGTCTTGCCTTTAGAACTCATACTGACACACAGGGCACCCACACGAGAAAGGCTACAACCTTCTCTCGTTCACCAACCTACTGGAGGCTCCAACCCTATTTGCTGACTTCCTCTTTGTGGGAGTACTTCCACTTCCATACAGAAGGCTTCAACCCTCAGATCCACCAGATTTCTTCAATTTCTTCATCAGACTTCCGTCAGGTCTTCATCATTTCTTTTGCCGATCATCGTAGAGATTCATCATTTCTAGATCATATCCATAGGTGCATCATATATGCAGATATCTCTTAAAGAGATTTATTTATTAACAACCCTTCCACATGCATGCCCTGTATTATGATCCTCTTCTCCTTATATAGTTTAGCCTTTATCAATACCATGAGTCAAAACCACTCAACCGCTAATGGTATTCCTGGACGGGATCAAAATAGGTAATCCAGCGAGGTCTACCCAAGCCCCAAACAACTTTTCATTGTTTTATTTTCTTGATCTGGTAATTAATTAATCTAAGGCCTTTTAATATCTCAATCTGAGATTGAGATATTAATCCAATTCCCCCTTTAGTTGTTACAAACATTAACGTGCCGCTGAATTATATAAAAACCCAGCAGTAATATATATCCATATAACCTTTTGGGCCCTTCAATAATATTTAATCTTCGACTTGCATTGATAAATAAAATTCCTATCAAAAGACCCAACCTGCAGACTGTAGAGCGATAAAAAGGGTCTTTTTAACTCCTAATTACCTTCACATTAATTATCAACCCAGGGACGACTTTTTATTTCAAGAGTGTACTCAGTCTGAGGCGGCTATTTACTCAAGAGTAATGTTTTGCAGTATAGTGCTTAAAATGCAAAAGTAAATGAAAGTTGGAAACAAAATCTAATTGGAACAGCAAGAAACTGAAATTTTCTAAACTAAATCATTCACTCAAACAACCATCAATCGAGGATACAGTAGCAATAACTCATTCCTCTGGATATTGATGCAATTGAAATCAAACCGGAACAAGACAATCAATCTAGGAACGAGGAAGAAATAACCAATGTTCTCTACAGTTGAGAGTCCTGCTTTAAAGCAATTAAAAGGAAATAGAAATTAAACTAAAGCTGCCATTGAAAGTAAACTAGGAAAACTCCTTAAAAGCAAACTCTTGCAATTAATCAACCAAACTAAACAGCGAAGTAAATGGACAGCAAACTTATAATTAAAGGAATTAAACAACGAATCATATTTAATAAATCTGAACATCAAACTCTAATTAGTGGAATCGAATAACCAACAATCTGAAATGAACAACGAAGCTTTACATTTGAAATGACCAGCATAACAATATAAGTTGAAAAGGATAATAATCTCTGTTATGATGGAAAAGAACAGCCACACGATTCAATCTCAACTTGTGCAATAAAATAATTCCATAAAATATTCTAACAGCACACTATAAAAACATGAAACTGTAAAATAATGCAATTCAAAAGAATAGGAAATAAATCAAACCATCACACAGCAACAATTGTAAATATATGATACACAGCAGCAGCAGCGTACTCCACCAGAGGCTGGGCCCTTAGCCGCCAGCGGACGCTGCTGGGTTACTTCATAATGAAAAGAATGAACAGCAACTCCCAAATCATGTATTAATCAGCAAATTGTGGAATCATTACAACAGCAAAGGCTTGAGAATTACAGCATGCAACAATCCCTATCCTATCATGAATAATCCACCATCATTCTTCATCATTTTTCCATCATTTTTCATCCCCAAATCATTCTCCAATCCCCCCATCTCTGATCTCCGTTTTCATTTAAATAGAGATAGATCAGAGAGAAGTTACAATAAAGATAAGTATAACATGATTTCTATTACAAAATTGGTTTGCTTCTAACCATTTGATCAACAAGAACAAGGCGAATTTGGCTTTGCAGCTGAGATTTGGAGGACGACCGCAACAACAAATCTGAGAAAATCATGCTCAAAGAACCCTGTGTTTCTCTCAGTACAAGCCGAATTTTGGCAAACCGTTCTTTTCTAAAGTTAATTGGGTCCGTTCTGGACAAAACCCATGTTCCGGATTTTCCAGATTCTGCTTCATTTGCTCGAAATCTCAACCGCAAAACCGTCACTTCTTATTCCAGCGAATTTCTGAGTTGGCACTTTTAATAATCAAATCTTCAATCTGGAAATTATCTTGGAGGCTAAAAATGGTGAATAATGTTACAACTGATTTATTAAAACTATCATTGATAAAATCATGCATAATCATCGATTTATTAGAAATAAAGGAGAATAAATAATATTCATTCATAGAAGCATAAATCATCATAAAATGGATTTATATAATAAATTATAATAAATGACATGATGAAGAATAGTAGAAATGGGTGGAATAAGTGTTGAAAAGTGATAATAATAATGGCATATTAACGGCCCAACATACCCCCACACTCAATATGTTGCATGTCCTCATGCAACGAAAACTGAATATATTACATGTCCTCATGCAACCCAAAGAAAAAAACCCATGTGTTAACCAAGCAATAAAAAATATGTTCATCTCAGCTCATGAAATGGATAGAACAAATGAATTCTTCCTTAATTAATGAATATTCACTTTTAGTAATCTTGATGAAGGCATAACAATTTTTATATTGACATTCAACTATATGTATATATGAAGTTGCAACAAAATATGATATAAGTAACAGCAAACTTCATTAACCATTTTCTCAAAAACTACAAACCAGCTTTTGTTGAAATTTGGAAAGTAAATTTATAATATATAAATGCCTTTATGATCCAAAAATCAGACTGTTTTGATGCATGGATCATGAGATATAAACAAAATGACTGTAGCTGAGAGTGCATGATTTCCGAAATTTTATGAACCAATTTATCTTGAAATTGTCTGGGTTTGTATTAATGATACGTCTGTGTTTCCCAAAAATCACAAGAATTGAGTTCATAGTTTTAAAAATATTATGGAAATCAATTTCTACACTGAAATTGTATGCCTTAAATGAGAAAGAAAATAGAAAACATCCATCATGCGTAGCAATTCCTCCCCCTCTCTGAAAAATTAGCATGCCCTCGTGCGATGCTAGAAAACAAATAGAGGTGGTTGCTACCAGCTGTTGAATTCTATGCTTGGTGTAAAACAACATGGAATAAGGGAGGTGTTGAGAATGAATAAAAATAGCAATGGATGATAAAGAATATGAATGGCATAGTCATAAGAAAGAAATGAATGAAAGCAACACTCCCCCAAACTGAAAGATGATATGCCGCTGAAAAAAAAGGGAAGTGGTATAGATGTGGACTGAAGGATGATAAAAAATGCTCAAAATGGACGTTTTTGAAATTCTCCTAAATTCGTAATAAATCAGAAAATTATGCGATTTTACCTCAAGTTTTACCTCCAAAAATGTGGAATGACATATATGTACTGGCAGGTGTTGAAGCTGATGTAGGCAGAGTTGGTGCTGAAAGTGATGCAAAAGGTAGAATCTAGGCAAGCACATCATGTCGGAAGAATTGTGCATGTTCGCGAGTTGCTCGAGCCTCTTCTGTTAGTTGCAATAGTGTGGTCATGCTGTGAATAGAATTCTGCCCATACTTGTTGTTCTCCTGTAAACAAAGCACTATTTTGCATACAATGTTCTTGAATCCATATTGTTAGTTTTGAATAGAAATAGATAAGATGTATGCAAAACTTTCAGTCAGAAAAACTTTTGTCAAATCAACAAGTTATGGCAGAGTGTAGTAATCATATCGCATGCTATCCCATAATGCATACATTCCCCCTCCAATTGGAAAAGGAATTCCATGACCATAAAGCGTATGAGAGGTGTTGTGCTGAGAGCAAGGCAAGGGAATGAACAATATTGCAGTAAATAAAGCAAAGTACACATATCAATGATAGGACAGCGAGAGTTATGGTTATAATGAAAGCAGAGTGTGTAAAGATAGTTATGAATAAAAGATAGGACGCTTTGGATTGATGATAAGTTATGAAAAAGAGAAAAAGGACAGCAATATGCCAAAAAAATGCTTTACTGACAGTATTCTAGCTGAAAATGATGCGATTGATCATAAAAAAATTTCTCATGCATAAAGGTTCAAAACAGGGAAAATTAAGGAAATAACTTCTCTGATAAAAAGAAAAAAATAAGAAAAGGGTATTATAGTAATAATTGACGATAAGATATAACTTCAATACCATAAGCAGAGCCGCTGCTGCCAGCAGGCGTCCATAGCCTCGGCAGGGTTGCTTTTTAACCCATATGAGCGAGAATCCTCAATTTAT
Source organism: Pinus albicaulis (assembly GCA_034641835.2). NCBI lineage: Eukaryota > Viridiplantae > Streptophyta > Pinopsida > Pinales > Pinaceae > Pinus > Pinus albicaulis. Next base: position 1,345,537,512 of record CM076582.1, on the reverse strand, counting down.
AACTAGAGAGTTACATTGTTGTTCTACAGAAGAGATCAATGTGCTGGCGTGGTAACCAGATAACCACACTGCCATTCACTGGGATGTAGCAAAAGTGATCAGGCCGGCTCGTGATGAGACCTCCTGTTCGAAGGATAATTGGGCTATCCAATGGATCATAACCCTGGTGTGATGGCCATAATGGGAATGTCACTTTCTTACAACCTTATGAACATGGTAGGCTAGCTCGTAATGAGACCCCCTATCCTCCATCTGTGAACAAAATTTTGTTGTTATTACACAATTTTATGATAAAAAGAGGGAGGCTCAGTACTCCTTAAGACCAGGGATGGTGGAAGAAGTTGAACATGTCAATAGAAAAAAATATACATAATCTCATTTATTACAGACAGAGAAGATTATAATCCAGAAGGGTGGAACCAACATGGTATTAAGATGATCAATCAATATCATGTTCAACAGAAAACAATGCGGTAAAGTAGTATATAAATAATTGTGTCCCTTTTGAAAATAATCTATCATCAAGGAGCTGTCCTGTTAAAGATCATAACGTGAATGATATTAACTCGCTTCAATAGAATCCATAATTCTTGTCCTTATAAAAATAGTGTACTTCATGCCATGAAGGGGAATCAGTAAAATGTGGTTGAGATGAACTAGGAATATTCCCACAAGAGGAAGAAAAGGTTGCTCTCAAAAATACTCCCAAAGGGTTGCTCTTTTGAAGGAACAGCAAAAACACTCAAAAAGTGGTGTTCCGTGTAGGGAACAGCAAAGGAAATGCACACCAAAAAGCAAAAATACACATAAAAAAAAATGTGAAAATGCAAATGTCGTTCCTTTGGAAAAAGGAACAGAAAAAACTAAAAGTGTCGTTCCTTTAGAAAAGGAACAACAGAAACGCAAGTGCCGTTCCTTTGGAAAAGGAACAGCAAAAATGAAAAGTGCAGAAGTGCTGTTCCATTCGGAAAGGAACAGCAAAATGGACAATCATAAAATGCAAACATGCAAAAAAAAACAAATTCGCTATTCACAGCATTGATGCTGAGGATGAGTTACACTTTGAATGAAGCAACACCTGAAACACAAAATATAAGAGAAATTAGAAAAGAAACAACATTTTATTTAAAAACAATATGTAAATTAAGTTACAACAACTATGATATTATGTAAAAAAAAAATGATCTTTTTGAAGAATGTTTTGGCAGCAGTGACAAGACATGAATCTTCAAATCGAAATCAATTCTTCATTTCTTCTATTATGAATTCGTTGGGTAATGACTTAGATGAAATTCCTTTGTTTCGTTAAAAAAAATTTCAAGAATCACTCGTCCATAAATTGACCTTCTTTATTTTCCCAGGACCTGCAAAAAAGCGAGTGTCTACCTGCAATAAAACATTAAATCATGGAGAAAGAGAGGTGATCGGGCTCCCCTAATCCAAGAATGATGCAAAAACAACAAGTAGTTACTCTATATAACAAATCCATTGAGAAAATAACAAAGTAAAATTTATTTGTCACCTGCGGGAGAGCAGTGGTCGACCATACTATCCAGCAGTGTTTTAATCACAACTTCTTTGTTTTTCATCGAAATTGAGTGATTCCAAAGCCAAATGAGAGTTAATTCAAATTTTTATCTCCAGTAGCAACAGGTTTTAGAAATTCAATGATATGATATGTCAATTTTAGTTAGAACAACTTGCATAACATAGTCATTTTCAATTACCCAGCTCAGATCAACAGTTAATGTTTTAAGCGTAACTTTTTCGTTTGATGTCGGATTCGAATGATTCAAATTGGAAATGAAATTATATTCATTTATTTATTTCCAATAGAAACAGGTTTTGAAGACAAGAAGAATTGATAGGTAAAATACTGTAAGGAACAGCCGGAAAGACATAGTTTTAAGGGTGCTGATTTATGATAGACAGTCAGTATTTTGATCATAAATTATCCATACGATATCGAAAATGAGTGATTCCAATTGCATTGTAAACTAGATTCATAGGGGAATCTACCATAGTAACAGGTTTTAAAAATTCAAACATTTAGGCCTCCAAAAACCGACTGTCCCAACTCTGTCCCTGAGCTGCCCACTAGACATCCGGTCAATGTTTTGGTTCTAACTTTTTCGTTTCAAATCCAAATTGACTGATTCAAATTGGGTTAGAAAGTAGACATCAAGGGCTACCTAGGGTAGAAACAAGTTTTAAAAATATTCACTTTTGGTCCCTCAAAACATGACTGTCCCGACTGTTTTTCCAGAAAGTTCATCAAGCTCGCAAGCCAAAAAAATGATATTCAAGCATTTTTTCAAATTGGTGATAAAAATGAAAAATGAGTGTTTTTAGAACTTATTATTTCTATTATGATTCATCTACATACACAAATAAATTGAAATATTTATCACCAATGTTGATTTCGATAGCGTGTTGCAACAAAAAAAAAACAACTATTTTTACAAAAAAACAAAATGCATTTATTTATGTTCTTATTTTATTTTATTTTATTTTTTCACTAACCTACTTTGATTGAAATATGAATATGACTATGTATAGGAGTACTTCCAATGGAACCATTTTTGAAATAAGGCTTCAAATATGTACATACCCAAATTTGAAAAATGCATGTTGATAAAAATTAGGGTATGAGAAGCCAACTTCCCTTGAAAAGATGTTGTCAAAAATTGTTGAAGTATAGAGTGATGCTGCAAACAAGTGATGGAATGAAACCAATCTTCAATATATCCTTTAATTTCTTGATTTCCCATAGCCATCATATCATGAAGTTCTTGAGCTTTTAAAATGACTTGTTGATGCATACTAAAAGAAACCTCATTTTCTTCCATAGCTTCTACAATTTTTGAATTTGAAACATTCTGAATCTCATTGTAAGTTTTCTCCATTGGTGTATGTGAGATAGAATGGGTGGGAAGGATGGGTAAATTTTGCAGTTCAACATTGTAAGCATGTTGTACTGGTTTATTGTGGTGAGGGTGTGGAATTAGTTGAGTAGGAAATTGTGTATGGAATGGAGCATTGTGATGATGTGGTTGGTTGGGTTGAGTGGATAAATTTGATATGCAAGCAGGATGTTGTGAAAGAGCTGGTGGAGAATATGGAGAATGTGCTTGTGCCACAAGATGAGGGAGAGTAGTCATGCAATCATAAGGTGAACCATGCCAAACTTGTAGATAAGATTGGTGGTTATATTGAAATTGACATGGCTGCCCTAGAACATGAGTATTCCATAATGGATTATGCAAGTAAGAGAATGGAGAAGAAGTGTTTTGAACCATACCTGTAGGCCATGATTTCCATGGTTTTGACCTTGTTGCGGCTTCCTCACCTCTTTGATATGATACTTCCATCCTAGATAAGGAAGAGTAACCATCTATGGGCTGCTCCTTTTGGTCATGAGGGAAAAACACTTCATCAAATTCTTCATTTTTATGAACCTGCAAAACGTCCAATTTTGAGCTTAGAGAGCTAATAAAATAAACTTTAAAATTTTCAAATAAATCATTGATTTCAGCTCTTATGTCTCCTATTCTTGTAGCAGATTTGGAAAAGAAAGAACAAACATCTCTAGAATTCTTACCAGCCTTGGAGATTCCTCTTGAATACCTTATGCACGACTCACAAACATCATCATATGATAACTGAAAAACATCACCTTTTCCTATCAGATTTAAGAGTTCTAAAAATTCATCTTTGATTCCTTTACGAAGGAGTGTTTTTAAGATCTCTTTTTCCAAATGCTTATGCTTGATTTTTGAAGGTTATAATGAAATCGATCTACATAGTCCTCCAAACTTTCATCTTCCCCTTGTATCATACTGAAAATATCTTCATTGGATTTGCAATAGTCTTGGTACTTCTTCAAGAATATGTTCTTCATGTCCTCCCATGATTGGATGCAATTCCCACCTAGGCTCATGAACCATCGGAGAGCTGCTCCTTTTAGAGTAAGAGGAAACACTTTCAATCTTTGATCATTAGTACAATAATCATATCCTCTACAAAGTATTTTGAACTCAAATAAGAATGTATCTGGATCTTCGTTTGCTAAACCATGAAAATTTGGTAAAGATGGGGGAATTATGTGCATTTGTGTCACTCCTCCTAGATCTTTGATAGGAAATTCAAAAGTAAAAACGTGAGCCATTTCTTACCATAATATAAGATGTTTTTCATGTGTTTCTTCGAGGCTCCTTCTTCAAATGTTCCTGTCAATTAGTTAGTGAAATGGGTGGTGCTTACATCACCACTTGAGTGAAATCATGTGATTCGTTTTTTAAAAATTTCTATTTTTTTTCTAGTCATTCACACAAAAATTCAAACATCTATTTCTACCTAACAAAGCAACAGCAAATCTGTTAGGAAAGCGGACAGTGGAGCAGGGCTTTTACATGCTCCGCACGTAGGTTCTTACCTTCCGTTTTTAAGATCCAACTCTTCCCTAGCAGGCACTCATCAAATTCACACTACTCTTTAGAAATGGCTACACTCTCCCCGGCAACGGCGCCAAAATGTGGAGCGATAAAAAGGGTCTTTTTAACTCCTAATTACCTTCACATTAATTATCAACCCAGTGACGACTTTTTATTTCAAGAGTGTACTCAGTCTGAGGCGGCTATTTACTCAAGAGTAATGTTTTGCAGTATAGTGCTTAAAATGCAAAAGTAAATGAAAGCTGGAAACAAAATCTAATTGGAACAGCAAGAAACTGAAATGTTCTAAACTAAATCATTCACTCAAACAACCATCAATCGAGGATACAGTAGCAATAACTCATTCCTCTGGATATTGATGCAATTGAAATCACACCGGAACAAGACAATCAATCTGGGAACGAGGAAGCAATAACCAATGTTCTCTACAGTCGACAGTCCTGCTTTAAAGCAATTAAAAGGAAATCGAAATTGAACTAAAGCTGCTATTGAAAGTAAACTAGGAAAACTCTTTAAAAGCACTCTTGCAATTAATCAACCAAACTAAACAGCGAAGTAAATGGACAACAAACTTATAATTAAAGGAATTAAACAACGAATCATATTTAATAAATCTGAACAACAAACTCTAATTAGTGGAATCGAATAACCAACAATCTGAAATGAACAGCGAAGCTTTACATTTGAAATGAACAGCATAACAATATAATTTGAAAAGGATAATAATCTCTGTTATGATGGAAAAGAACAACCACACGATTCAATCTCAACTTGTGCAATAAAATAATTCCATAAAATATTCTAACAGCATACTATAAAAACATGAAACTGTAAAATAATGCAATTAAAAAGAGTAGGAAATAAATCAAACCATCACACAGCAGCAATTGTAAATATATGATACACAGCAGCAGCAGCGTACTCCACCAGAGGCTGGGCCCTTAGCCGCCAGCGGACGCTGCTGGGTTACTTCAGAATGAAAAGAATGAACAGCAACTCCCAAATCATGTATTAATCAGCAAATTGTGGAATCATTACAATAGCAAAGGCTTGAGAATTACAGCATGCAACAATCCCTATCCTATCATGAATAATCCACCATCATTCTTCATCATTTTTCCATCATTTTTCATCCCCAAATCCTCATCTCTAATCTCTGTTTTCATTTAAATAGAGAGAGATCAGAGAGAAGTTACAATAAAGATAAGTATAACATGATTTCTATTACAAAATTGGTTTGCTTCTAACCATTTGATCAACAAGAACAAGGCGAATTTGGCTTTGCAGCTGAGATTTGGAGGACGGCCGCAACAACAAATCTGAGAAAATCATGCTCAAAAAACCCTGCGTTTCTCTCAGTACAAGCCGAATTTTGGCAAACCGTTCTTTAATTAAGTTAATTGGTTCCGTTCTGGACAAAACCCATGTTCCGGATTTTCCAGATTCTGCTTCATTTTCTCGAAATCTCAACCGCAAAACCGTCACTTCTTATTCCAGCGAATTTCTGAGTTGGCACTTTTAATGATCAAATCTTCAATCTGGAAATTATCTTGGAGGCTAAAAATGGTGAATAATGTTACAACTGATTTATTAAAACTATCATTGATAAAATCATACATAATCATCAATTTATTAGAAATAAAGGAGAATAAATAATATTCATTCATAGAAGCATAAATCATCATAAAATGGATTTATATAATAAATTATAATAAATGACATGATGAAGAATAGTAGAAATGGGTGGAATAAGTGTTTAAAAGTGATAATAATAATGGCATATTAACGGCCCAACACAGGCACAACTAGCGCACCGGATATCGAGACAAGTGCCTCCGCAGTTGACCGAGTTGACTGCGGGGACAACAGAGATGAATGGCAGAGATTGAGTGCGAGGGCACCAGCCAAAATTTTCATCCGTACCTCGAGATCCCCCGCAGTGACGCAAGACGCTGAGTTGGTAACAGCTATCTTCCACGTCGGGTGAAGATCTCGGCATAACACAACAACGTATATTGAACCAATAATGTGAAGGGAAAATGGGTCCCACACCCTTAATACACGACATAATACTTTGGGTTAAACCCGCAAACCTCAATACATGCGCATGGGCCCCAACGTTAACGGTCGTCTCCATTCGACGGTTGTTATTGTATCGCGCCACCTCATTTGATCGAACGGATATCGCTCGGCAAAGACGCGCGAACAATAACGCGTGATGGCCGCCGTACTTTGGTTAACCTTCGCGCATCTTCCTCATACGACCACCGTCCGATGGCTACCCTCCAGATCGACGGTGCTCAACAATATCGCTGGTCATCCTGGGTCGAACAATAACGCGCGATGGCGTGCAGTGACAAGCGGTTTTTTGGAGTCGTATAGGGACATGTGTCGCCAGTTCTATGGAATTGCTCCCCAACTCGAAGAAACCACTTATCTCCGAAAAGCGGTGCGATATGGGCAATTCGGCTTCGTAAACCCGCTCGCGGTTTCAGAACAGTGTTCTATCATAATTCAACCATATTTCAAATATATTTCATTGATCCATCGGGTCCGGATTTTCCTCGCAATCGCAAGTCTTTTAATAAACACTCCGTTGCACAGTTTTTCTCCGATGCGATTAAAACTGGAACTCAAACACTTATTAATCCTGGTTTATACACCCATCGGGTCCGGGCTTCAATCACACTCACAACCTCTTGTTAACTTGTTCTGCTGGCCTTATATGCTCCGATGCGATAAGGGTATTTGGCCGGGGTTACGATTCCTGGAATGTACTTATTTAGTGTATCAACCAGCTGGGGTAGTAAACCTCGGAATAACGCCTCAGCCTCAGCCTCTGCTGCTCGATGTAATTCCTTCTATGCTGCCTTGCTACATCTCTTTACTCCTCTGTGCCTCTGCTACAATACATTGCTTCCTTTTCTCCTTGTTACTGTTTCAGATGCCAATTCCTTTGCCATCAATGACAACATTTCCAACATACTCTTGGTCTGAATTTGAGCCATTATCATTGTCACATTATTCATTATTTGTTTTGTGAGCTCCCTTTGAGTTCTATGTTTTTCTGGGTTTTCTACACCAACAAGAGAGAGAAATTTTAGATCTGAAATGCTGAGGACTTTCAAGGACCCATCCCATTGACGAGAATTGGAAACACCTTTCTTGTTTTCCTCTCAAGTGCCCCTTTAATATAAAAATTCTTTCAAAAATATTGTTCTTGTCTTATCTATTGGATGCATGGAGAAACATTTCATTTTTACTGCTTAATGTCTTTTTATGCATAGATCTGGATTTGTGCAGCTTTATTTGGATCAACTAACTGCAGATTTGAAGATATTGGCAGCCATAATTGATGTTAGGGCTATTTTTTATGCGTAGCTAAAGTGGTCTTTTTTCGACAAAAGATTCATACTAACACAAGACTGTGAAGTAAGATCAAGCACCACTGGAAAGACCCTGATCAAAGGTGTTTGAAAAAAAAGCAATGTCTATGTAGTAAAAGAAGAAAATGAAGCATGTTACCTTAGCAAATTTGAGGAGTCATGGTTATGGCATAGGAGATTGGGACACCTAAACTTTGATCATATCATAAGTCTAAGAAAAAAGAATGCAGTCAGAGATATGCCAGTCATAAAGAAGCCTTCAAATACAATATGTAAATCCTGTCAGCTAGGTAAGCAGACTCGTACATCTTTCAAAACCAAAGAGAAGCTATCTACAAGCAGACCTCTTCAACTTTTTCACATGGATTTGTGTGGACCTTAAAGAACCAAAACACCAAGTGGAGAATCCTATTTCATTCTAATAATAGCTGATTTTTCAAGAATGACATGGGTTTCATTTCTCAAACACAAATCGGAAGCACTTGAGAAATTCAAAATATTCAAGGCTTTGGCAGAAAATCAAACAGGATGCAAGCTAAAGTGCATCAGATCAGACAGAGGGGGTGAATTTACAAACTATGATTTTGCAGATCTGTGCAATGAGCATGGGATAAAGCAACAGTTCACAATTGCAGGAACACCTCAGCAAAATGGAGTGGCAGAGAGACAAAACAGGTCTGAACAACAGATTTCCAGAGCCATGATGCAAGAAAGTAACATTCCTCAAACCTTTTGGGCAGGAGCAGTGCATACAGTTGTGCATATCCTAAACAAATCTCATTTAAGACCAAACAGTGACAAGACTCCTTATGAACTATGGCATGGTAAACTAGAATCAATCAAGCATTTTAGAGTTTTGGAAGTAAGTGTTTTATAAAAAATAATGATGAAAATCTAGGAAAGTTTGATGCAAGAGAAGATGAAGGAATATTCTTAGGATATGCATCCAAGAGTAAAGGATACAGGTGCTACAACAAAATACTTCACAAAATTTTAGAAAGTATTGATGTAAGATTTGATGAAGAACTATCAGACAAGATAAGAAGTACAGATTGCAACAATATTCCAGAAGATCATGAAGAAGAGAATCAAGATGATGATGAAATAAACAAGCCAACAGAAGATACTAAACTAAGACCAAAAATCTCCTCAAGATATACTCAGAAGAACCATCCAGAAGATCAAATCATTGGGGACAAGAGTGAAGGTGTACAGACAAGAAGACAGCTAACTGAACAGATAGAAGAGGTATACCTAGAAATGTTGTCAAAAATAGAGCTAAAAAAATTTGAAGAAGCCAGAAAAGACAAACATTGGGTGAATGCTATGAATGAAGAATTGGACCAAATTGAGAAGAACAACACTTGGGAACTATTTCCAAGACCCAGTGAGAAAAATGTCATTGGCTCAAAATGGGTATTCAAAAATAAGTTGAATGAACAAGGACAGGTAATCAGAAATAAAGCTAGACTTGTGTGCAAGGGATATTCACAGGTTGAAGGACTTGATTATGATGAAAAATTTTCCCCTGTAGCCAGAATGGAAGCTATCAGACTATTTTTAGCCTTTGCTTGTTATCATGATTTTAAGTTATACCAAACGGATGTGAAATCTTCCTTCCTGAATGGAGATTTAGAGGAAGAATTCTACATGGAGCAACCAGAAGGGTTCTCCTTAACAGATAATGTAGACTATGTGTGCAGATTAAAGAAAGCATTGTATGGTCTGAAACAAGCTCCTCGAGCATGGTATTCAAGGTTGGAAAATACTTACAAGAACAAGGGTTCAAGAAAGGAGGAGTAGACAACAATTTGTACATAAAAGAAAATGAAAATGAACTTCTGATTGTAGTAGTATATGTAGATGATATCATGTTTGGAAGCAGCAAAGATGAGTTAACAAAAGGATTTGCTGAAGAGATGAAATCAAAATTTGAGATGTCTATGATTGGAGAGCTCACCTTCTATCTAGGACTACAAATTCAACAAAAGAGCACAGGCACATTTATCTCACAAAAAAAATACTTAAAAGAGATGCTGAAAAGATTCAAAATGGAAGACTGCAAACCTGTGTCAACTCCCATGACTACTGGATGCAAGCTTTGTGCAGATGATGGAACAACTGATGTAGATCAAAAACTTTACAGATCCATGGTTGGAAGCCTGTTATACCTAACAACTTCTAGACCAAACATTGTGCTGGTTGTAGGACTTGTGGTAAGATATCAAGAAGCACCAAAAGAAAATCACTCACTGGCAATTAAAAGAATATTAAGATATCTACAAGGGACTGCACATCATGGTCTATGGTATCAAAAAGGAAAAAACTTCATTTTGATAGCATATACAGATGCAGATTGGGCCAGCTGTGTTGATGACAGGAAAAGCACAAGTGGAGGTGCATTCTATTTAGGAGAAAGTCTGGTGGCATGGCTAAGCAAGAAACAAACATCTATTTCTCTATCTACAAAAGAAGCAGAATACATAGTAGCAGCAAGATGTTGCACACAAGTCATGTGGATGAAACAAACCCTCCAAGATATGAAGTTAAGCATTGATGAACCTATCTCTATCAAATGTGATAATACAAGTGCCATAAGCATATCAAAAAATCCTGTGCTTCATTCAAAAACTAAACATATTCCAATCAAGTATCATTTTCTCAGAGAACAAGTAGCTCAGAAGGTAGTAAAGCTAGAATATGTGCCAACAAAAGAATAGACAGCAGATATATTTACAAAACCTCTTGCTAGAGAACCATTTGAATATCTGAGAGATAGACTAGGGGTAGTATATATAGATGCTACTCTCTGATATAAAGAGAAATCATCGTTTCAGGGGGTGAATAGAAGAGAAAACATCATTCCAGGGGGAGATCAGTTACCAAGGAATTCCATAGAGAGCATGGAACAGGTCCTCAAGATCATAATATCAGCCCTTTTCCATTGATGTCAAAGGGGGAGGAATGGTTATAGACAGCAACAGACAGGGAAATGTTATTGCCATCAATGCCAAAGGATGATACTGTTAGAAGTGTTGTCATTGATGGCAAAGGACAGTAGCGGAGGCAAAGGAGAATACAGTGACAGGATGTGTAGACAGGGAGCATGAGGAGCAGAGTGAGAAGTTATTTACACTACAGCAGCAGATTTAGGGCTTGTAGAGACAGAATGAGAGAATGAAAGGACAGGAGTTTACATTTGGCACAACAACAGACTATACATACAGGAAATATAGTAAGGGCTTAGAAGAATCCGAAATACAAATTTTGAATACGCATTGATTTTTCTGATAGAACTGTTGGTTTAGCATGCGAAAGCACCAAGAGTGCAATAGAATGTGTATAGTAAACCATTGAAAGGTTAAGACGGAACCCTGAGGGTAAGAAGTGGAACCGAGCTTTGCGCAGTAAAAACCTAATGGAGTGTGGGTGTTAACTCTTATGGTATTGTCGTATTAAGAATGAAACATGGTTTTTATGTTAAGGCAGAAATAAGAAGTAAAACCTTTGAACGGAGTATATATATCTATGTATATAAAAAAGGCGCAAAGGATTTGAAGCGAAACCATGAGTGCAAGCGGAACCCTAATTGTGAGCAGTAAAACCAGAGGTAAGTATACTGGAAGTATCGCGCGGTGTCAAAAATGGTAAGTGGATTTTTCATTTTGAACGCGATCTATGTCGTTGATGGACACGTGGCTTAAGGTGGTTTTATAAATCTGCTTACATCGCGCAAATTTGAAGTTTAACGCTCATTCACTTTAATTGCGCGATATACTTTACACGTCGTCGAATTCTTGATTGGAACGCGACGTAAAATCGACCATTAGATTGGTCCTGACAGCTAATACCAAGGTATGTAATTAAAGTTGTGGACCCCAAAAACAGTTATATATATTATTGCTTAGGTTCAGTTCTAATGCATGGTTTCGTTATAATGTTCTCATTGGCGGAGATTATATTATGTGTTCATATAGTGTAGTTGGCTTACAATATCACAAGGGGTATACAATACGAGTTGATATATTAAAGTTATGTGCGAAAGGTAAGCCATATGGTTATTACATATTGAGTTTTCATATGAAATAATCGTAATTTTGAGTTGTGGGTCCGATACATGGTCTCACTTTTGAACCATGCGGAGTATATATATATGTGTTGGTCTATAATGTATTTATATATATATAAGTATCAAATCTTATATAATGCATTTGTACGCGGGTATATATGTTCGAAGGGCGCTGTCATTTGAATGATTTAAAGGCATGAATTTTTATCAAACATATGTGGGCCCATGAATTGAATACATCATAAAATCTCGTGCTAATAGTTAAAGTACAAGGCATATATATATTATATTTATGGATGCAAAATTAAAAATACAAAAGGTTTGTTCGGATTTAAAACAAACAAAGTCTTATAAGGTGGGACCCGAGTCACGAATCGCATCATAGAAAAGTTGGCGGCGGAACGTGTTGACAAAAATTCCGATTGAGTTGCGGACCCGATGGGTTTATGAACCATGATGCATATGTGTTTGAGTTCCGCATCAATCGCATTGGAGCGATTCATCGAATCAGCACAATGAATTGAACAGTAATTCATCGCATCGACACAATGAAGTGAACAATAATTCATCGCATCGGCACAATTGCATCGACACAATAAAGTGAACGGTAAATCATCGCATCGGAAGTATACAATTGCGATTAATCGCATCAGAAAATAGAGCAGAAGGGTTTATAAAGCTGTGGGGCCCGAATCTTTCATAGGTTAGTGTTGGTGGTTCATTAATATAAAACCAAGGTTTATTAAGAAGTTTTCATATAACATTTGATTGGGGAGCAGATATTTGTTTTATGAGAATGACAAATTCGGGATGTATATTTAATGAGTATGAAAATTTCTTTTAACTATGAAACCAAAGGTTATATCTTTGACGGTTGAGGTCATATTACATAATGAGGATTGTGAGTACAGATATATATCTGACTCCATTTTTTTTTTAAGTTTTTATGATAATGCCGAGAATTATTTATGTTCTATTAAAAGACAGCTGTACATACAAAAATTATACAACTACAATGAACACGGAAAATGAATAAAAGAGAAACGAAAAAGATAGTGATGGTTGTTGATGAACGAGAGAGGAAAACAGAGAGAGCAGTGTTGTTCGAAATTTATACTGTAATTGAATTAAATTTTTTAACTGTTTACATTTTTTGTGATGTAATTGGCAAGTCTCCGGAGAAAGATAAAATCCCACTGTAAAGTTGAAATGGATACATTTTTCTGAGTAAATTGATAAAAGAGAAGAGAATGCAGAATTGAAGAAAAAGAAATAATCAAGCAGATATGAAGATTGGAGTACAGTAAAAAAAATCAAAGGTACAACACATAGCTGATATCCAAGGTAAATCAGCAAATTTTTCTTTTATGAAAAGAGAGGGAGTTGAAGCTTCCTTGCAGGTTGTAGCTTGCAGAATTTGAGGTTGGAGCCTTCTGTAGGTTGGTGCTTACAGAAAATCAGTGGTGAGAGGGATTTGGAGCTTGCCTTTACATCACAACAATAATAAGATGTGGTTTTCTCCCTTTATGGGTTTCCATGTACATATGTTGTCTCTGTGTGTGATGTTTTTGTGTTGATATGGTTATTCAATCTGCTAATACTTGCTGCTCTCTTAATAAGTTTGCTATTACATTATCTTAACATTTCTGCTCATATAAGTTTGTTTCCATATAATGTTGATCATGAAGTTAAATTGTAAATAAGTTTAATTGAAGTTTTAAAAATTTCATGAAGGTGTTAAACTGATTCACCCCCCCCCCCCCTTAGTTTAACTAAGGTTTCAACAGTGATATGGGGAAGGGGAAAGGAATGAAAGAGTGATGGGAATTGGGATTTAGGAGCCTAGGTTAAAATAGCACCTAGGGCTTAGGGTTTTAGGAATTAGTAGCTTAGGGATAGGGATTATGGTAATAGGAATTAGGGAATGAATTTTAATAATGCAGGGATGGTATTGAGTGTAAGGAAAATGGGATTTTGGGAATTATGAGTGCAAGGGAGAAAATTTAGGGTTTCACATTCAAGAAGACACCAAATTATAGCTTCAACTTGAAAAAATTCAACACATAAACTTAAGAAGGTGATTTTTGATGGCATTTGCATCTTACTGGTTTGCTGGAGGTCAATGTATGAGTGGAGGTGCTTTTGAAGGCAATTTCTGATCACTTGGATGCTTTGTAGAGTTTGTTGGTCATTTATGCCCTTAACAAGCTATTTCACCCTCCTTTATGTATTTGCACCATCAACAACACATTTGCACCCTCCTTGGCACATTTGCGCCCTCCTCAGCACATTTGCACCCTCAGCAACACATTTGTGCCCTCATGAACGTATTTGCGCCCTCGCTTCAGGATTTATGCCCTCGATTTTTCTCCTTTACCAATTTCGCTCAAAATTTCGAAATCTTGGTCTCTTGGAGTGTTGACTTGATATTTGGAGGAGGAAAATGAATTTGAATTGATGTCTATTAGTCATAAATAGCTAAGTGAATTTGAATTTAAATTTAAAAACCCACTTTTCTAATGTCTTTTTTCACTTTTTGAAGACTTTTGTTGATTATGCTTTTATCTGATTTTTCTTTCTTACAGGATGGTGTTGCTGGAGTTTGACACTTTTCTCTTTCAATTTGGCATGTGTCTTTTGAGTTGGAAGCTAGGGACCGAACTTATTAAAGGAAGCATAAAATTACATAAAAAATTAAAAATAAATTATATCTTTGTTTTCATATCAAAATTACATTTTGATATGAAAATCATAAAAAACAAAATTACAAATTTAAAAATATCATATTTACATGTTGATAATCTTCTGCAGATGAAAATGAAATGTTTATTGAGTCACTCTCACACCTTTTGCTGACCTTATTGAGATAAAATGGTGCATTTTATGACCTTTAACATTGAAATGTAATGACCTAATGGGACCTTGAATGACTTGACTTCCATGATTGATTTTGACTGACATCAGACATAGTGAAATGAGATTTTCAAAAGTGTTTTAATTATGCTTAGCAAGACATGAAGGTGGGCCAGCAAATGAGATTTTGTGAGGGAGAGTGAGTTTTTATGACTAGGGATACCATTAGTGAAACAATTTTTATCATGACCTAATGGAATGATATACAAATTTCAGAGTGGGACACCGAAAATGAGAATGAAACGAGTGATTTTGATCACTAATGGAAGAATACATATTCTGACACTAATAAGCGAAAATAAAGGGGTGAGGGGACCCATTAATAAAACATTATAAAAAAAGCACTTTCCTAAAGTCACTAGGAAAATTAATTAAATATTAAGTGGGGCCCATGAAGCCAAGTGACAGCGCGAGATAGGAGGCACTTAGGACAACGAGGTGGCAGTGTGAGGCCAGGCAGCGCAGTGGCAGCATGGGAGAGGCAGCACATCGTAGAAAGGGAAAGTGTGGCACAGAGGGACAACACAACATAGCTGGGCCCAAGGGAGTTTAGGGGTTCACAAGCATAAAAGGAGAGGAAGGAAACCTGTCTCATTCATTTTCTTGCATCTTATGATTTTTTGTTTTTCAAGAATAGAGAACACTCAAGTTGTTTAGCTGAGTCTGCAGTGTTATTTAGCACAAGCATGTCTCCGAGCAGAGATCCCAACCTCGTCCTCGGGGGACTTTGAGTGCTCACTCAGGAGAGGAGACATCCAATAATTTTTTGGAGAGCATCATCACATTTCAGCCACAAGATTACGCAGTCACTTCTAGCGCAGTATAGTCTTCCAAGGAGATTACGCAGTCATATAGGAGATCATCTCCAAGGGAGGATAACTTCATGAGATTTCAGTCTGGGAGATTGTGAGGGGATCAACCCTTCCATAACTAACTTTTTTAGAGATTTGGAGGCCTTTCTTTCAGCTTTGTCATCATAGAGGCCATCGTACCTAGTAGGAGAGTGTAGCCATCCCTAGAGGGTGAATTTTTGGGGTCGGCCTTTCCGGAATTCCTTCGCGAGTTTTTCTGGGTTTATTGAGGAGAAGCCAAGATTAATTTGGTAGAATTTTCTGGGCATATTGGAGGTGTCAATCAGATATCCTAACTCGGCTAGTAGCTAGAGGAGCCAGGGGAAATTGGGTCGAAATTCTGGGTCAACATTTGGAAAATTTCTTTGTGGGTTTTTATGGGCTTCTTGAGTAGAGTACAGGGTTAAAGTCTCGAAATTTTCTAAGAAGTGTAGCAGGCCCTAGAGGCCTTTCATTGTGAGAAGAATCAACATTTCTAGCAGATTATAGCATAGATCTATAGCCATACAATGTACCATCAGTGGGAGATTTTAGCATTTGATTTATAGGGCTTCTCTAGCTTGCCTTGAGAAAGCCCAGGTGCCTTCATTCCAGGACCTTCATTGTACTCATTTCTAGCAAATTAATAAAATGGCTCAACAATATTCTATGGCTCCATTGGTGTTTTGATATCATTTTTGGTTTTGTTGTCTCCTTAATATATTTTAGCTTGTTATTATTGTTATTTTCCCATTTGGGATATTACAGTGGTATAAGAGCTTCATTCTTGGCTCAGCTGCGGGGATCTTTCCTATGACAAGGAGGGTAGGTAGTAAATGTGGAAAATATGGGAGAGTCAAGGAGCAACAGGGAAGCAAAATTTGGTAGCATCTTTAAGGCCCTAAATGATTTAGCCAAAGGACAGAAGGGAATGTTGTAAAGGCTCAAGAAACAAAATAGGAATGAGAGCATCCATCATGAATCCCTAGTTGGGGAGACTTCAAGGATCTCACAATATTGTGAGCACCCTTTACGAGCCACTCACCCACCATCCTTTAGTAGGCCAACCAGGATCACGATGCCTACATTCTTACCTCCAGTACCGAGTGAGCAAGGCAAGCGGCATGATCATATACCCATGGGAGATTATTTCTGAGAATGGAAATCCATGGGGGAAAACTTTAGAGCGGCTTTTTCCTTCAAATATTACTTCCAGCTTAGGTGGGATGAAGAAGGAAGGAACATTGGAAAACCTAGCACGCGAGTTTAGGGTTGCAGTGTACCATTAGGAGGACACTTTTTCCCACGTATGATGGATCCATTGATTGCACAGCTCGAGATCAGGTGGAAAAGTTGGATACCTATTTCCAGACTGGCTGAATAACAGAGGGGGAAGCCATCAAAATGGCTACCTAGAACTTGGAGGATGAGGGCACACAGGATTGTGGGGAGCTCATAGATACACGTAGTGTGAAGCAGGACTCACCCTTGTTGGAGGCTTCCTTAACCATGTCGGTTGATATCTTAGTGGAGATAGTAGAGCCTACCCCAATAGAGCCATCCATTGAGGTGATGACCAAAGTCATGTCTGAGTTTTTGGGTGACAACTGCACGCAACAGATAGGTGAAGTGCCAGGAGATGTATCCACCTTTCATCAGGCACTAAGAGATACCGAGGTGGAGCAAGAGGACATTCCTTCTGTATGTCAGGATGACGACTCTTATTTGGATGAGTCCATGGGGTCATATGAGGATGCTTCTGGGAAGCATGAGAAGTCACGCAGAGTTGATGATAGTAGGTCGGTTTCATATTTCAGTGTGCATGTGGTATCAGGGGACTCTATGGGAGGTATTCAGGATGATGAGTCACTTGTGATGATTCAGCCGGAACAACTTATGGTGCAGTTAGAGGGAAAATTGGAGTGTCAGAGCAACCCCCTTCAGGAATAAATAGATGGGGCTAGAAACACATTTGGGTCACCTTTGGCCATTGGAGAGAGAGAGATCGAGCTAACTAGCTAGATCTCATGTGTTGACTTGCATAGCGGGATGAGACGATCGGAGTTGCACAGGGTGAAACATCCACATGTTGAGGTTGGATGACGATATATTTTTAGTTGGTACCCGGTGGAGTGCGTTATGGAGATGGTGGTGGACCCGGGTGTAGTGCAGCAGGATTTTCCAACCACTGTGGTTACCGAAGATCTGGAATGGAATTTGGATCTGGGCGAGACTACCTATCACTTCCTAGGTATGTCGTTTGACTACGATTCGGAGGGCATAGTTGACCAAGTAGTTGAGCGTGCATATTCACTAGGGGAGTTTCAGCCAGCACTAGTGTCTAACTAGTTTAGATACATACTTCTTGAGTTGTCTTGGTACGAATATTGTTCACAGCATCACGGGATGATCAACATACTCTGGCAAGAGTTTGACAGAGGAGGGGGCATTGGTTGGCAACTAGACAGTGCCTTGTATGGAGCTAGGGATTATTCGCATTTGTGTTGGACACAAAGGAGCAGAGTGGGATTGGCATCACTACTTGTACCTAGGGAGATTCACTTCTCCGGTCCCTTAGGGAGGACTTGGAAGGGAGATTCATTAATTAGATGGTGATGCGGCAACGGAGGTGATTGTACCAATCGATTATGGGCCGACGCATATGGATACAGCCTTAGGCCATCACACCCTAGGACGTGTAGGAGCAATCATCATTGGGAAGTGGTCTATAGATGGGCGTGGAGATACATGGGGGTGTGTTGTAGTATGTTGGACTACGTTGTGGAGTAGGAGTGCTTCCCATCACATTGGGTACATGAGGGGAGTGACAGGTGCAGTGACGCAGGATGGACACATGACAATACAGGATGGTATAGTTGTTGCCAAGGGTATCCATTGGTGTACATGGGCATGTTGCGACATACAATGGTAGGTCGAGGAGTGTGGAGATACTTGGTGGCATGTAGTGACACATGATGCGGAGCAGTGGGATCCTGGAGCGTTGCTTCCAAAGATACATATGGACATGGGTAGTAGGTGTACCATGGGATGTAGTTTTCCTAGGATCGATGAGGATCTTGTTGAGCATCTGGAGATGCCATGTTTAGCGAAGATAAGGCTACGAGGGTGTTATCAGCAGATCTGAGGCAAAGAGAGTGGCATCTAGAGGATTACTCTTGAGCATTCAGGTAGAATCTTGATCACACCCTTTGGGACATACCTACCCATCATCCTCCAATGTTGCTTATGGTTGCAGAGTGTTTGGTGGCTACTCCTTGACACTCTCCATTTAGGCAATAGGGCATGGGAGGCTCACCCTAGACAGTTGGATGAGATACCACATGTCATGAGCCAAGAGGAGGCTCTCCAGTTGAGACACTTGGTAGGTGCACGAGTTGATGGGTCCAGGCTCAGGTTTGGCATGGTTGATTTCAAAGGTAGCATATGTTCCACCCCTGGGCTCACATTTGAGGGATGGTGGATGGTAGATTTCGTCTACAGGAGGGTACCTAGAATCTAAGAAATATCCATGTGTATCAACAAGAGTTTGTATAGTTGGTATCACAATGTGGTCTGGCAGGAGCAGGGAAGGTACGCATGTGTGAGATGGACTCTTGATACTTGGGTTCCACCTAGGGGACACATACAGGGGTCAGAGATGAGGGCTAGATGGGTTCTAGCAGGTAGCAACGCTACACAGTGGCATCCCACGGGGAGTGGGAGCTGTGAGCTTCACGTATGGTTGGGTGATCCAGGGGTCTATTGGGCAGGTGGATCACTCCCCTTTGTGATGAGCAGGGACAAAGCATATGATGATCCATTTCACCTTTGGTTTGAAACATGGGGAACCACTCAGAACTCCATTTCATGGTGGGGAAGACTTATCATGTTGTTTCTCAAGGTTATGATCGACAATGGAGGGGTAGATATCAGCATCATGGAGATGCCCAAACAAGATGAGATTTACCTTCATATATTTTCTGCCACAAGGCCCTAAGAGAGAGGGATACAGTCTATGCACGATGGGGGGTATCTCATAGTCAGAGTGATGCAACGACAGCATGGTGGAACCTCTACGATATTAGCAAGAGACTCGAGCATTACAACTCTACATAGCTCAATAACCTCTAGGGGTGAGCTATATACTACACGGGGAGATCATGTAGATCCTCCATTAGGCTTTAATGAGTCACTGATGGAGTGGGGGACTTCATTAGCATGGCAAGATGGTGAGTGGAGAAGGTGGAGCTTCATGTTGGACACGATGGATTGGGATCCTAGCATTGAGATATCCCTTCATATCAGGGTGATGCATAGGACAGGGAAGATTCAGTGGTGCATCTGGGACCCGGGCACATTTTTCAGTGACATTGGGGAGCATCAGCTAGAGAGGAGGCTTGTTCAGGATTTTCTTGAGGGCAAGAAATTTTTGGAGGGAAGGACTGTAATATGTTAAGATTGCAACAAGATGATGAGCTTAGTGGAAAGAAGTTGCCTTCACTAAGTTGGCCCGCAGGTTATTTTTGGCGCAAAGTCTATTTTTAGACTATGTCTATTTTTAGACATATGGATCATGTTCTATGAGTTGCAGGATGCTATTTGTGAATGGTTGGTCTAGTCGGAAAAAATATATGGACTTCTATTTTTAGACATACTGGGCAGAATCTACTTTTAGATTTCCAGTCTAAAAATAGATATGTCGAATATTATTAGCTCTTAATAATATTTGGACTCTAAACATTATCTTATTCTCTTGGAGCACTTCAGTTAAGTGCATAGATGTGGCACAAGAGCTAATAGAAGGAATTATGCTATTCCTGAGGGTTATGTGGAGCTATTGCATGGATACTTCAGTTAGAACTCATGTGACAGAGTTTGGTGGAGTTGATTGAAGAAGTTAATGGAGTTGTGTTCAGTTTAACTAATCTAAACATAGTTGAGCTATTTGTATCCAGTTTAACTAATTGATACAATTAGTGAGAGTGGTGTGAATTAATTATTAATTAATTCACTAATTATAAACACATTAATCAACTAAAGAATGCATCATTTAACTTCAATGCATGGACAGTTTTAGTGGAGACTAGTGCAGAAATAGGTGAAAGAGCAGGTTAACTATCAGTTGTGACTATACTATTGCTATTTGAAACACACAGTGATTGGAGAAGCCCATGAGGATTGCGCAGTACAAGCCAAGTGGTTTATGTTATTTAATGAGCCATCCCATAGCATTGATTATGCAATAGAGGCTGGCTATCAAGTGGCAAAATATTGGAGCATGTGTTTTGCTAGATCTAGCTTGATAGTGTGTAGCAATTGAGGGTGTGCATGAGAGCTTGTGAGGAGCTTTTGTACTATGATTGTTACATGATCTCCATGACATATAATAGATAGATATTTGGGGTTTTCATCTTTAAGCTTTCCCATTAAATACTGTGTTCATATGTGTGATTGTTTGTGGTTTTAATGTATGCATGCAATTGATTTTATTTCCGCATGTGATGATCAATGGTAGAAGAGATTATGTATTATGCATGAAGCTAAAATAGTGTGTGATCAGGAAAATCTTGGTGAATAATATATCAGTTATTCAAATTTCTACATAATATCCCCAAATTAGAAGTCAGCTAATTGGGATATTAATTTTGATTAATTTTGGAAAATCCTAATGTTGCGCGGAAAATAAAAGGGTGAGGGGACCCGTGAATAAAACATTAGAACAAAATCACTTTCCTAAAGTCACTGGGCAGATTAATTAAAATATTCATTGGGTCCCATGAGCCCAAGTGATAGCGCAGGAGAGGAGGCACTTAGGACAATTCAGTGGCAATGTGGGGCCAGGCAGCGCAGTGGCAGCATGGGAGAGGTAATGCAACGTAGCAAGGGACAACGTGGCAGAGAGGCACAACGCAACATAGGTGGGCCCAAGGGAGTTTAGGGGTTCACAAGCATAAAAGGAGAGGAAGGAAACCTTTCTCATTCATTTTATTACATCTTATGATTTTATGTCTGTCAAGACTAGAGAATGCTCAAGATGTTTAGTTGAGTCTGCAGTGTTGTTTAGCACAAGGGTGTCTCCGAGTGGAGATCCCAACTTCATCCTCGGGGGATTTTGAGTGCCCTCTCAGGAGATGATCCATCCCATCATCTTTTAGAGAGCAGCATTATCATTTAAGCCACAATATTACCCAGTCACTTCCAGGGCAGTGCAGTCTTCCAGGGAGATTACATAGTCATAGAGGAGATCATCTCCGGGGAAGGAGAAATTCATGATATTTCAGTTCAGGAGATTGTGAGGGGATCATCCCTTCCATAGCTGAATTTTTTAGAGAGTTGGAGGCCTTTCTTTCATTTTTTTCATCATAGAGGCCATCTTACCCAGAAGGAGAGCGTAGCCTGCATCCCTAGAGGGTGAATTTTCGGGGACAACCTTTCCGAAATTCCTTCGTGGGTTTTTCTGGGTTTATTAAGGAGAAGCCAAGATTAATTTGGCAGAATTTTTTGGGTAAATTGGAGGTGTCAAATAGAGATCCTAACTCAGCCAACAACTAGAGGAGCCAAGGGAATTGGGACGAAATTCTGAGGTTAACATTTGGCGAATTTCTTTGTTGGTTTTCGTAGGCTTCTTGAGTGGAGTACAAGTTTAAAGTTTCAGAATTTTCTGAGCAGTGTAGCAGGCCCTAGCGGCATTTCTTCGGGAGAAGTAGCAACATTTCTGGAAGATTGTAGTGTAGAGATATAGCCATACAGTGTACCATCAGTGGGGGATTTCAACATTGATTCAGAGGGCTTCTCTAGATTTCCTTGAGCAAGCCTAGGTGCCTTCATTCCAACACCTTCATTGTACTCATTTCTAGAAAAATATTAAAATGGCTCAGCAATATTCTATGGATCCATTGGTTTTTTGATATCATTTTTTGTTTTTTTGTCTCCTTAATATATTTTAGCTTGTTATTACTATTATTTTCCCATTTTGGATATTACATAAGCCCTCCATCTCAATTCCTCACCCTCTGATCCCAAAAAAGGAGGAAGTGTTGGCTTAGCATCCTTGATTAATCCTACTCTCTGTAAATCAGAAACATATCATCGTACTCATATCTAGTATCATCTTAAACAACTCACTAAAGAGTTCAATAATAATGTCTCAATAACAACAGTCTCCTATTCATGCAAGACATAAAATAAAATATTATATTAGAACAAATATATATAAAAAAAATGATACCTTATTTGTCCTCCCTCTCATGAAGACGGCAACCACAAACCTAAGCTTGGTTCATACAACAACATTGTCTCAGTATATGAATATATCTCAGCCCCAGATATATACAAGATTATGTTCCAATTGGATCCCACTCTTTATCATTGCAATGTATCATTGTGACATCTAGGACTTGTTTAAAATAAATTTCCAAAGATTTTCTTCAACCTACCTCATAGCTATCCATGCTAGAAACATCATACTCAACCTCGGTCATGCTTAACTCTATGGTATTTTAATCCTAAATATCATGACATATATCATACTAAAATAAACCAAAGTGTGCTCATCTCATCAATAACAATACCAAATAGCATCAGTACATCCATGCAGTCACATATCATAGGAAGAATATCAAAAATCGATCATCCCATGCAGATATCTCGAATGGTGCTTGGAAGCAACCCAATGTGTATGAAGCGCATCAATCACAAATAAACACACACACACACACACACACACACACATATACGGATGGGTGTTCACATGGAACACCAATGTATTAATAAATTGTGAGTTGCTAAGTCGGGTCCAACAATATCTCTACAAAACTTCTTGAAATTCAATTAGGGTGTCGAAGGATTCAATTTTCCTCTTTCCAAAAAAATCTTCAATAGCTTCACAATATATATATATATATATATATATATATATTCTTTTACAAACTTCAAAAATTAATTCATCATGCCATGATTCTTCATTTCAAAATTTAGAGGTCGACTCCCTCTTAATTTGATCATCAGAGGTTGATTACTTGTCAAGATAGACCATCAACATATAAAACCAAAATCAAAGGCATACCTTGGACCACTTTTGAAGTAGAGGTTTGGATCGACACATCTTGCTGACCTCACCAAGAAACTATCAATGAGGACATACTAGGCTCGAGAAGCTTTCTTCAAGCCATACAATGCTATCTGCAAACATTATACTGATCAAACCAATACTTGGCCTAATACAAATTAATATTGTGGAATCAAATCAACCAAGTCAACTTATCAAGCCTTAGTTAGATCAAAAACTAATATCAAATTCATAAACGTTTATGTCAATATCAGTGTGAAAAACTCTTCAGACCAGGTGTCGGGTAGAGCTCACATCCCAATACCAATTTATGACTTTATCTATTTTCATGTCAACAAATAGCTATTAAGAAAAATAAAACTCCATTAAGGTATCCTCATAATCATAATATGAATTATTTTTGTCATTATACATCAATTATAAGTCATATAAGTCCCAAGCATTCATTTGTAAGATCATTGCATACTAAATCACAATTATTTATACTTCAACTGAGGTTCCAAATCCAATTATGACAATACAAAATCACTATTGAATACCAATATTAGTCAATGAAAGTCACTATGTCGACATAACACCGTCATCAAGGAAAATCACCAGTTATCAAGTCAAAACCATAATCTTTTATCACTGTGAATTCAATTAATCCATAAGCCAAAACATATCTATTAACTATCAAGAATCATGTTAAAACTCCAATACTTCTCATATATATTAAACCAATAAGCCATATCTTGTCAAACCCTTGCAATCATTATCCATTACTGTCATATACTTGCTTCAATGATCAAATAAAAATAACATATTGATATGAATATTATGATCTCCTACAAACACAAGTTTAGCCAACACATTTACATTCTATATAGTAAGTCAAACATTCAAACTTCCCTACTCATAGGACTTTCTATTGTGTGCTCCATATTTGTAGGATTTTCATACTCTTGGTGTGCTCTTGTTTTTATGTATAGGGATTTAGTTTTTGTGACCTATAGACACAACTGCACCCTTAGGCATTCTTTCGTGGGGTTGGGAGGCCTATAAATGTATTGTTAATCCTTTATCCTAATGGTTGGGCTTAGACTAGGAATAACCTTCTCTTCTCAAACTAGAACTTGTTGCATACTAACAACATCAGATATTTGACTATTCATGTCTAAAAATATTACTTCAACAATAAATAATATGCTATACATTTAATGCAAATGATAATAGGAGTAGGGATATTATGGAGAGTTTCTCCCTATTAATGAGAAACCAATTCAATCAATATTAATCAATACATCAACTTTTCTATCATAATAGTTTCATGCATCAATATAATTGTTAGATCATGAAATCAAACTATATCAAATTCTAAAACATATATTCATCATAGTCATATCATGTTAGCATAAACTACTTCATCATCACATATGAACATGACTTCAAACCTTCATCAAGGGTTAGATTCATATGATTAGGGTAGCTTACAGGTGTATCATCATACTTCAAAGATTATAATTACTACATCACTTCTTTATTATTTTATCCAACCATCAAGACAAGGTATCCAATTTTACCATATGTCATAATTACTAAGCTTATTAAAACCTAACCAAGGTCAACAGGAAGATCCTTAATATCAATATTATTGTTACAGTTTTAGCATCAAGGTTATCATTCTTATCACAAACATTAACAATAGTATCAAGTCACCATATATAAAAAACAATGTATCTAGCCTACTTTATAAAATCAGGAAATACATCATGTCTAAAATGTAAGATACTTTCCAAATACCAAGTGCACCAATATATCACATGTACAAGAAACTTACTTTCATATGCACGCATGAGCCATTTGTGAAGGTGATATTCCCATCATATCTTAGAGCTTGCCTTTCCATTCAATATTGCACTAGATATAATAGACTATACATACCTTATAACATTCAGATACCTTTGCACTCTGTATCACTTACTTGTCATGGGAAACTGTTGCTCTTCTCTTCCTACACTATCCATGTTTTCCTGCACCTCAGATGATCCTCAAGAAGGAGCCACTTATCACATCCCATTAGGAGGTTATAAGTATCCAAATACTCAAATATACATGCAAGAAGTATAATCAATAATCAAATCAATAAATATAAAATAAATTAAAGATACAAAGGAGTAACATAAATCGAAAAAGTACTTATATTCAAAGAGAGGTGGTCATCTCCCTCTTGAACCAACCTTTAAGAGTCATTACTATCCATTGTCCATATAACATTTTTTCATTCATTATATTTCAACCAACTTCATCAGTAACCTGACCTAATCAAGACTATACCATCTATTGCTACATAAAAACCTATCACAAGTGCTAGAACATCTTCACACTTATCATGCTAGGTTTTCTAGGTTTCATATCTCAAATATTTGACATAATCCAATGTTTCTTCCAAACCATAACCTAATAATATCCATCAAACCCTAATAACCATATTTCCTAGGGTTTTCTTCAAACCATAGACTTATTTTAGGTCTCTTCCATATTATCTTGCTTCCATCAAAGTTGTCTTCTTGGGGGTGATATTCAATGAATTTTCTTCAACCCAACTTTAATACCATGTTAAATTTTCTTTAGGGATATATTGTTTTTTTCTTTAGATAATTTCATTTCTTCATTTATATATTAAATTCACTCACCAACATCATAACATTATTTAGTTTTACCACATTATTCAACAACTTATGCAATTATATAGAAAAAAAATAGCATCATCAATGCAACAAAACATAAAGGAACAATTGAAGAAAATCATTCACATGTAGAGACACCAAGATTGGTTAGAGACTAGGGAAAAAACCACTATGGGTAAATCCATTTCAAATTATTATTCTTATTAGATTTTCATTGAATGATTAAGAAAAAGAGAGTACAATGATCCATATCTTAAACCATAATCCTATCCAACAAAATGAACTAAACAACATCCATGAGATGAACCCAATTATGTTAATAATCAAAACCCTAATTCAAAATTCTACAATCAACTGTCACTTTATTTGGTCACCTATCAAACTCTATGGTCAACTGACAAAATATAAGGTCAATTGTTAAACTAAAACTCTAGCTTCCAACTACATGTAGAGAGTGATGTTTGTGTGGATGAAACTTTCCAACCACGCGCATGAGCCTGCGTGCCCTGGTTGCGACCAAAATTTTCTTGAAGCATGCTTGCAGCTATAAACCAAAACACTAAACACACATGCAAGCTTTGGACCCTACAATATTAGACCTATACGAACCAATCTCCACAACCCAGCCTCAAAGCTTTACGATCCAAAACCAAAGAAAAAAGAATGATAATGATGATGTACAAATGAGGGTCACTTGACCTGTATTTATGCCATCCATGTGTGTCCAATTTATCTTTTGGTCAAACCTGTCCTTTTGTGTGCATGTGGCCTTTAATTCAAAAACACACTTTCCCTTGTCCGAATTTAGTGCTTCAATATTCAAAATTTGTCCTCTCGAAAAGAGGAATCTAATCCCATGATTGGAATTTGTCACTAAGCTTCCAAATTAACATATAAAGGACTATCAACCACATGAATAGCAACGTAGAGTTTAAGTCTTCCTGAAAATGTCCTATGATACAAACTTTGGGCCATTTTAATTTCACAGACCTCAAGCTTAATTTTGATTTGGATTGGATTGAGTTTACAGTGTAGTGAGCGTCATATGATCAAAAGTTCGCAAGTGTTCTAAAAAAAATTGGGTCTCAGGATTGCATGAATAACAAAGATAGAAGCTTCAATATTCATAGAGAATATGTGCCACAATATTCCAACGCAGAATTTTTTTCATAAAGCTCGGGTCACATACTTCATCATGAATTTTATATTGTAGAATTGCAACTGCTCGCGAAATTTTAATCTAAATCACAACACACAATCCTACTCTACTACTCCGTGGAATTCAATTCAAAATTTAGAACATCAATCACAAACATGAAATAGGAAATAACTCACATACACACAATATTTTTCCAGGGGAAATCAACTGCTAAAAACCCCTTATGTATGCTTGCATTAATCTGATGAATAGAGATGTATTACAATTTCTTGTTCATCTGAACACAACCTGCAAGTGAATAACCTATATCTCTACTCACTGAGAAGCTCTAAATCGGACTTACTCAATTTCTTCCTCTTCTTGAGCCCCTATTTCCTTGTGCAAATCCTAAGGAATCATGCCCCTATTATTTAGGAATTTTCCTCCAATTGATAGCACAATTACCAAGGTTGATCATCTGACTTCATGCAACACCTATACACTCAACACTAGTCTACAATTGATATTACACTTCCTTGGAATCTCCACCAAAGTTGGGAAACTTGAATTATATTGATGCAATAGCTATTTTTGGATGATTGATCAGTTAACTAGATGATCATTGAGTTAGATTGTTGTCCCACTACACAACTAACCTTCCACTGGTTCCTCCAATATTTAGAACTATTTTAATTGGAAACAACTTTACATAATTGACATTTATAGGTACAAATTAGCAATCACGCATGCTTAACTGAACTCCAAGCCCTCTAACTCAAATTTATTGAGCTAACAGAGTGACAAGAGCCATGTCACACAAGTTAATGACATCCAAGTTGTTTGTTGATGTGGAAATTCAAATTTTCTCAATTTTACCAAGGGAAAGTCAAATTGAGACTTTCTTGTTGCAATTTTTAGCACTCCTTCTTAGCAAGAAAGGGATTATAAACCACGCCTATCCTGCAGCTGTGGATCTCAAACTTCCCTCTTAACAAATCCTTTGTAAAAATATCAGAATCTTGTTTGTCGGAATGTATTATAGCAACATTATTTGCCTCTACACACAGTCCTGTAAATGGTTATACCAGATATCTATATGCTTGGATCAATCGTGAAATAAAATATCATTATAGAGACTAATGCAACTCTGATTATCACAATTGGATCCATCATCTAACCAAACAGTCCCACAAGTATCTTTCTCATCTAAATCATCTCACATGTTGCTTGACTTGCAGCCATGTATGTTTCTTTTGTCGAGATGAGCACCACAGATATTTTCTTTCTATTGTACCAAGAAATCGTTGTGGACCCAACACTGAAAATTCCACATAGTGTACTCTTTTGGTCAGATGGACTCCCTTCCCAATCTACATTTGTGAAGCCACACAACTTCCCTCTATCCGTTTGTACCATAATAAAAACTAGGCAGTGCCTTTAAGGTACCATAAAAAATACTTAGCTACCTTCCAATATAATTTGGTTGGCCTAATCATAGCTTGTATCAATTGGTTGACTGCATAGCACATATCAGGTCATGTGCTCACAACATACATCACTGAACCCACACGCTGCCAATAAATGGTAGCATCCAATCCTTCACATGAAGTGGCATCCTCCTTCCTTCAGTTGGTCGCTATAGGTGTCTCTATGGGTTTATAACTACCCATGAAAAATATTTGCAATATCTCATTTTCATACTTGCCTTGAGACACAAAACATCCCACGTTGTGTTGCCATACTTCCAACCCAAGCAACTAGTGCATCAGACCCATATCATTCATTTAAAATTCCCTTACAAGGTCATCCTTGCAAGATCTAATCAGCTACTCATCACTAGTTAAAATAAAATCATTAAAATATAATAAAATAATAATATATTTACCTTCTACCAAGATATGATAGAGGTTTTCATCCGCTTCACTTTTGGTGAATCCAAAACTAGTGATATAATTGTCGATCCTAGTATACCAAGCAAGGGGTTCTCATTTGAGACCATATAATGCTCACTTGAGTCTGCACACATGATACTCCTAATCAAATGTCTCAAAACCTTTTGGTTGATCTATGTACACCTCCTCCTCAATAACCCCATTTAGAAAGGTTTTTTTTACATCCGTTTGGTGAATATTTCACCCCATATGTACAGCCAGTGCAAGAATTGATCTAATGGATGAATACCTTGATACTGGAGAAAATATTTCCTCTTATTCAATTCCTTCAACTTGAGAGAATCATTTGGTCACAAATCCGACCTTATATTTCTCTATGATTCTGTATGTTGCATGCTTAACCTTGAAGATCCATCTCGAACCCACAAATAATTTATTTTCCATCCTTGGGACCACTTCCCAAACATTTTTATTTAAAATGGATTCATAATCTTCCACCATTGCATCAACCCAAACATGTTTCTCAACTTCTTCCTCCAAAGAGGATGACTCAGTCTCTACAAGCTCATTCATTAGAGCCATGCATCTAGTGTACCTCTTAGGTGGCCTCATTTTCCTACAAAAATTTGAAGGAGCTCCCACATTCTCCCTCACATCTTGCACAAGTATATCACCTTCCCTGAGGCTTCTGCTTTGGAGCTAAAAGCTTTTATTCTAGTGGGATTTGAAGCTCCCTCTCAAGAGAGCACTACATCATTTTCTCCTCATCAAACTTTACATCCATTCGCACAATTTTCATTATGAGGGAAGGTAAGTACACATGGTAGTTGTGTGGAGTTTCAATGTAACCCAAAAAAAATCCCAAATCTTTTGTCGGCCCAAGATTCTTCCTTGATTCTCTGGAGACATGGCAGTAAACAGAGGCTCCAAAAATCCTGAAGTGAAACACATTCAAATTTCTCCTTGAGAAATTATCATACGATGTAATGATACCAAGAATCTGATGAGGAATTTAGTTCTACAATTATATTTTTGTGTTACATGCCTCCTCCCATAAATGCAGTGGTAGGCCTTGGTCATGTTACATAGCTCTCGTAGCTCCAACAAAGTTACAGGTATTTCTCTCAGCTACCCCATTCAGTTGTGGGTTGTGGGATATTGTCATCTCTCTTCGAATGCCTTATTTTGAATATAAATTCTTGAATTCACTTGAAACATACTCACCTCCTTTATCGCTCCTAAGAGACATCACCTTCTTGTTGGTCTCTTTTTATACCAGTGCGTTGAATTCTACAAACTTGGAGAATGTCTTATCCTTATTCTGTTAGGTCCCTATATTACTAGTATAGTCCCTTATTGTTGTTAGTGTAACCCATTATTGTTATTATTGTACCCTTGTAACCCCCATATTGTTATTATTGTGCCCTTAAATTATTATTGTTAGGTCGACTAAGATTACACTGTGGCCCCACTAGGATTACATTGTGGCCCCATGGACTCCTATATATAGAAAGGAGGTTTTGTAATTTGAATCATCCAAGAATTGTTCATTCATGTAATGTATTGGAGGTTGCCCCCTCGAAGTGGCTTATTTCTAAGGCATTTATATCTCTTTTCTTCTCTTTTTGGAGCTGGTTTCACAACATTTGGTATCAGAGCTTTGAGATACTAGGGTTTCACTGCTCCAAACAGGTCATCGTGGAATTTTTGCTATAACTTTTTTCTACGAAGGTTCAGAATCTCAAATTTTTAGAGTGCGAAGCCAAAATCCTGAGGAACATCGACGCAAAATTTCAGAGCTTGGTTCGCAATATTTTCGGAGATATGATCTGTGCAAGTTAGGTCATTTTGTAGGCTCCTGAATTTAACCTAAACAGGTCATCGTGGTATTTTCATAATAATTTTTTTTTCTACAAAGGTTCAGAAGCTGAAATTTTTAGAGTGCTAAGCCACAATCCTGAGGAACATCATCGCAAAATTTCAGATATTGGTTCGCAATATTTTCGGAGATATGATATGTGGAAGTTAGGGCTTTTTTAGGCTTCTGAATTTCATCTCAAAGAGGTGATCGTGGGAAACTCTTCATAGCTCTCTCTCTGAGCATCGGATTGGAATTCTGTAAAAAGTGGCCACAAGTAAACAGACTTTATTTTTCTTTCTATCAATTTTAGAGCCAAAGGAGGAAAAAGTGACACGTGGCAAGTCGTACAAGTTAACTCTACTGAACCTGTCCAAAATTGGGTCATTGTGGGAGATTGAACATAACTTTGTCTTGAAGAATCCAAATCAGATCAGACCTATGGCATTTGAAAGTAGCTTCATAGGGCTACTACAGGGCTGAATTTCAGATATTTAGGATCTGAAATTATAGAGATAATTTAATTTCAATATCGAGCTCCTCAAAAGAAAGTAAAAGGTGTGTATTTTTTTTCTGAATTGCATAAGTCTTGTTTGAAGAATCAAGTTGAATTGATTCCAAGGGTATATTGTAGAATAGATATCAGTATTGGATTCTAAAATGGCCCCTAAAAATAATTCAACACCCATTAAGCCTTTAGAAAGCTCTACTATGACTCATGAAGACGAAGAATGGCAACATGACATATCAAAATTACAAGAGCAAGTGCAACAAATTTCACTTTCGTAAAGAGAAACCAAAAATGACATGGAATTTTTGAAGAAAGGTGTGGAAACTAAGATGGATGGTTTGAAGAAAGGCGTGGAATCTAATATCGATGGTTTGAATAATGGCATGGAATCTAAGATAGATGGCATGGAAGCTGGCATGGAATCAAAGATGGACGGCATGGAATCTAAGATAGATGGCATGGAAGCTAAGATCAATGAGAAAATGGAAAACATGAAGAATGATCTAAAAGTAGACATGGAAGGTTTGACAAAGTTGATACAGGAAAGTTTTCCTAATGGTGAAAAGATAGTAGAGGAAACTCATGATGAGAACAAAATAAATGTTAATCGTGATTTCATAAAATCTAATGTTGGCAGGAAGAACCACCATATTCCAAAAATGGATATGAGGAAGTTTGATGGAAAGGATCCTGTAACATGGATACTACAAATGGAGCAATATTTCGATCTCCATAATGTGCAAAACACACAAAAGGTACACATTGCAACTTTACATTTAGAGCAAAATATATTTGTATGGTATCGATGGATTTTCTCCCGTAAACAAATTGTCACTTGGTCAATTTTTATAGAGGAAATGATAGCACATTATGAGTATACAAAGAGCAACACCTTCTTTAGCTAGTTGATAAATCTCAAACAAAAGGGTTTAATGGGGAAGCACATTGAGGACTTCCAAAAATTGGATATAAGGGTAATTGATATTCCATAGGAACACATGATTGATCTCTTCATAAGTACTTTAAAGGATAACATCAAACATGAAGTTCGCGTTTTGGAACCTGATTCATTGGAGAAGGCATTTAGGTTGGCAAGAAAAATTGAATGTAAAATTATGGCGACAAGCCTACCACTCACTTCTATAAAGAGGATAGTGTTGCTACTCCTAGATTTCCACAACCTACAAGGTTGACACCACAACAATTGGAAGAAAAAAGAGCAAAAGGGCTTTGCTACAGTTGTGATAGAAAATACACTAAAGGTCATAAGTGTGCTGAGAAGAAATTATTTTACATAGATTGTGAAGAGGAAGAAGAAAATGAACAAGAAGAGGATATACACCAGGAACCAACCCAATAAGAGGAAGAAATGAGTCCGACAATATCGTGTAATGCATTGGCAGGAATTACCACTCCTAAAACTCTCAAGATAGAAGGACATATCAAGAAGAAAAAGGTAATAGTGTTGATTGATTCAGGTAGTACCCATAATTTTATTCCTTGTAAGGTAGCAAAGGAATTGAATTGTTTCCTATACCTAGCACTAGAATGTTAAGTGATGGTTGCAAATGGAGGAACTATAAATTTCTATGGAAAATGCCATAATATCAAGCTAACCATGGGGGAATATGTATTGAATAGTCCAATGCTTTCCATTCCTATGGGAGGTGCTGATGTTGTACTAGGAGTACAATGGTTACAATCTTTGGGGACGGTAGCTTTTAATTTTCAAGAACTTTTATTGAAATTTTTTTCAGAAGGAAAGGAAGTCGAATTACGGGGTATTGCGGGGAAGCCAGGAAGGATAATAAGCTCTAATGTCATGACAAAGCTTCTAAAGAAAGAACAGCGAGGCGTAATTGCACAATTATGCACACTAGAAGTTCCAACATCAAAATCATCTATTTCTGCAGATCTCCAACAAGTCTTGGACAATCATTCCAAGGTGTTTGAAACTCCCAAAGGACTCCCACCTATTCGTGATCATGATCATGCTATTCATTTGATTCCGGGAAGTGTTCCTCCAAACATCCGGCCTTATAGATATCCTTACTTCCAAAAGAGCGAAATTGAACGTATGATTGCAGAAATGTTAGAGGCGGGTATAATTCAACCTAGTCAAAGTTCTTTCTCTGCTTTTGTAGTATTGGTACACAAGAAGGATGGATCATGGCGAATGTGTCCGGATTATAGGGAGCTCAATAAGCTCACCATTAAAGATAAATTTCCCATTCCTGTGATTGATGAATTATTGGATGAATTACATGGAGCAATTTATTTTACCAAATTGGATCTTCATTCAAGGTATCATCAAATTAGAATGAAGACTGAAGATATTCCAAAAACAACATTTTGAACTCATGAGGGTCATTATGAATTTTTGGTCATGCCTTTTGGCCTTACCAATGCACCTTCTACATTTCAAGGGTTGATGAATTCCATTTTCAAACTCTTCCTTAGAAAATTTGTGCTAGTATTTTTTGATGATATACTAATCTACAACGGGTCTTGGAAGGATCATGTTCAACATGTTGACAGGGTGCTCAAACTATTACAGGAGAAACAATTATATGCAAAAACATCCAAATGTTTCTTTGGAGTACAAGAGGTGGAATATCTGGGTCATATTGTATCTCACGAGGGTGTTAAAGTAGACCCTAACAAAATGAAAGCCATTAAGGAATGGAAAGTCCCCACAACCATAAAGCAGTTGCGAGGATTTCTCGGGTTAACAGGGTATTATCGCAAGTTTGTTAAGAATTATGGGAGAATAGCAGCACCTCTAACAACATTATTGAAGAAAGATGCATTTTCATGGACTTCTGAAGCAACTAAGGCCTTTGAACATCTTAAAGAGGCAATGTGCCTAGCACCGGTCTTAGCTACGCCAGACTTCATAAAAACCTTTATTGTGGAATGTGATGCCTCAGGAAATGGAATTGGTGCAGTTTTAATGCAGGAAGGAAGACCCATTGCTTTTGAAAGTCGTCCAATCAAGGGAAAGTATTTAGAGAAACCTATTTATGAGAAGGAAATGTTAGCAATACTGCATGCACTAAAGAAATGGCGAACTTACCTAATGGGAAGACACTTCAAGGTAAAAGCTGATCATGATAGTCTTAAACACTTTTTGGAACAAAGACTATCTTCAGAAGAGCAACAAAAATGGGTCACAAAGATGTTGGGTTATGACTTTGAAATAATCTACAAAAAAGGAAAGCTTAATGTTGTTGCAGATGCACTCTCAAGAAAGAATGAAGAGGTTGAAGTATTGCTTTGTGCCATTTCTATTATCCAACCAGATTGGATAACCGAAGCAAGAGATGAATGGAAGAAGGACAAAGATGTATGGACACTCATTCAAAAGTTGCGGCAAGATCCTAGTACATCTGATACATTTAGTTGGAAAAATGATTCCTTATGGTACAAAGATCGCTTATATCTTTGTAAGAATTCCCAACTAAAACAAAATATTCTTTTGGAATTGCACACTTCTCCTTTAGGAGGACACTCAGGAATTTTAAAAACTTACCACACGGTGAAGAAATTTTTTTTTTGGGATGGCCTTAAATCTGATATTCAAAAGTTTGTGGCAGAATGTTTGGTTTTCCAGTAGAATAAAGTTGAGACAATTAAGACCCCGGATCTTCTACAACCTTTATCCATTCCAAGTCAACGTTGGGAGGAGATTTCAATGGATTTTATCATAGGTTTACCTAAGTCCGAAGGAAAGAGTGTCATCGTGGTGGTAGTTGATAGAATTACCAAGTATGGACACTTTTGTGCATTATCTCATCCATTTAAAGAAATTACAGTTGCTACTACATTTATGGACACAATTCAAAAACTACATGGAAACCCAAGGGTTATTGTGAGCGACAGAGATCCCATTTTTACTGGAAATTTTTGGAAGGAGTTATTTTCTTGTTTGGGTACTCAATTATATCATAGATCATCTTATCATCCTCAAACCAATGGTCTAACTGAGATAGTAAATAAATGTTTGGAAGGATATCTTCGTTGTTTTGTATCTGATAAACAAACACAATGGTTCAAGTGGTTACCTCTAGCTGAATGGTGTTATAACACTTCCTTCCATACTGTAGAAAAAATGACCCCATTTATGGCACTTTATGGATATCATCCACCATCCATCACATCGTCTTTAAGAGAAAATTTGAAGGTTCAAGCAGCGGAAGATCACATTGAGCATCAACAAGAAGTTCTCCAACTCTTAAAGGACAACCTGAATTTGGCACAAAATCGAATGAAACAATTGGTAGATGAACATCACAGCGAGAGAAGTTTTGATGTAGGAGACTGGGTATTTTTATGGCTACAACCATACAAAAAAATGTCCCTCAAGCAAGCTAAGAAGGATAAAAAATTATCGCCAAAGTACTATGGTCCTTACAAGGTGTTGCAAAAGATTGGTACTATGGCATACAAATTGGAGCTTCCTGCTTCTTCACGAGTGCATCCAATTTTCCACGTTTCATGCTTAAAGAAGGTTATAGGTGAAAATATTCCAGTTCAAACAATATTGCCAGAACTTGATGAGGAAGGAAAATCATGTTGGAACCTGAAGCGGTCACGGAAATAAGAACTCGATAGCTACAGAATCGATCAATTTCAGAGTATCTCATCAAGTGGAAGAACTTACCCACTGAATATTCTACATGGGAGGATGAGAATTTTATCAAGAAGCACCCAGAGCTACTCAAGCGTTGAGGACAACACTTTTTTGAAGGAGAGGGGCATGTTAGTTCCCTATATTACTAGTATAGTCCCTTAATTTTGTTAGTGTAACCCCCTTATTGTTATTATTGTACCCTTGTAACCCCCATATTGTTATTATTGTGCCCTTAAATTATTATTGTTAGGTAGGCTAAGATTACACTGTGGCCCCACTAGGATTACATTGTAGCCCCATGGACTCCTATATATAGAAAGGAGGTTTTGTAATTTGAATCATCCAAGAATTGTTCATTCATTTAATGTATTGGAGGTTGCCCCCTCGAAGTGGCTTATTTCTAAGGCGTTGATATCTCTTTTATTCTCTTTTTGGAGATGGTTTCACAACATATTCCGCATGAAGAAGACCCAAAAATTCCTTGAGAATTCATAAATAAAAATGACAAAATATTTATGTCTTTCAGTGGAGGCTTCCGAGAAAGTTCCATATAAATCATAGTGGATCATTTCCAAGATTGCATGTGCTTTGTTGTCCTGACCATGGAATATGGATTTTTCAACTTCCCTAAGGTACAACCTTTGCAAACATCTTTTTTCCCAAGTGATCCTTTAGGGAGGCTAGTGGTTATCTATTCTATAATATTTAAGGCACCATGATGCAAATGGCTAAGTATTTTGTGCCAAATTTCACTAACATAGTGGCTATGAACTTTCTTTGCCTTAGTGCTTAATGCAACATAATCTGCCACATCTAGTTTATGTAGTTTCTTCACACGAAATTCGATATGATTCACCTGTCTAGTGGCTATGTGTCTTAGGTCCCTTTGTTAAATATCACATCATAACCACAATATTCCAAAACTTCTATAGAGATGAGATTTTTCTTTAGGCCTAGAATGAACATTACATCCTTGATTCGAAGAGGGGATCCTGACTCCCTCTGAAAGGTGACTATACCAATCCTAGTCACTTTGTACCTTTCGTCATCCCCCAACTCAATGTTCATCTGGAGATCATTCTCCTCTAGGTCACTAAAAAAATCTCTACACCCTGTCATGTGGAATGATGCACTTGAGTCCAAGTACCATATGCTCCCCATCATTGTGTTGACCATGCATGTGATAAGGGTGAAGTCAAGCTTGAACTGTGAAGGAAATGCTTCACCTACTACTCCTCCTGAGTTATTCTTGCTCGAATTTTTTTGTGGACACTTCGTGGCATAGTTCCTGAATTCATGACAATTGAAGCACTTTATTTTGGAAAATTATTTCTTCTTGCCCCCTTGGCTAGAATCTGGTTTGGTTTGAGATTTCTTCCCTTTTCCCTTCTTTCCCTTTCCAACAAATGAAAAAATTTCTTCATCCTATCCTTTGGATGAAGTCCCATCTTTGGTATTCTGCCTTATCTCCTCTTGTACAAAATTATACCATAATCATTCACAATTCAGTAATTTCTCTCTCTCATTCACCGAGTCCTAGTATCTATGACATCTTTTGGGAAGCACTAGAATAGCTAGGCTTACCAGGTCATCTTCTACAACATTTACATCCACCCCGCCAACCTCATCATGAACTTTTGTAAATCTACTCAGATACTTCAGAATAATGACATTCTTCTACATCTTGATATTTCAAATTTTATCCTTGAGCAACAATTTCATGTGGGCATTGCTATTCTCGAATAGCTATGTCAGTGCCTTCCACATTATGAAAGGAGTTTCTTTCCCATGGATATTTGAGACAATGTGATCTTGCACTCCCTCTAATATTATTCTCCTCACCTTAGCTACATCTTTCTTTCATTGAGATAGGTTTCAGGCATCAATTGATCCTGGTTTTGGAATGCCTACCTTGAAATATTCCAACAATCCATCTTTGTCCAACATGACCTCCATGTGCTCCTTCCATGCAATGAAATTAGATTTTCCTTCCAAGGAATACTCCAGTCTCAACCCATTGAAGTTCATATCCCCAAATCTAAAGAGATACTACTACAATGAACTACAAATTTAATCCTCCTAAGAAACAACTTCAAAATTCCTGCTCTAATATGAATCATGCTCTAATACCATGTAGAAATTATGGTGTAGAATTGTAATTTCTCATGAAATTTTAATCTAAATTAAAAACACAATCCTACTTTACTACTCTATGAAATTAAATTCACAATTTAGAACATCAATCACAAACATGAAATAGGAAATAACACACATGCACATAATAATTTTCCAAGGGAAAGAAACTGCTAAAAGCACCTTATGTCTACTTGGATTAATCTGATGAATAGAGATGTATTACAATTTCTTGCTTGCATTGAGCACAACCTGCAATTGACTAACCTATTTCTCTACTCACTGAAAAGATCTGACCCAAACTTAGTCCATTTATGCCTCTTCTTTATCCCATATTTCCTTACACAAATCCTGAGGAATTAGGCCACTATTATTTAGGAATTTTCTTCCAATTTATTGTGCAATCCCCGAGGTTGATCATCTGATTGCATGCAACACATGTACACTCAAGACTAGTCTACAATTGATGTTAAACTACCTTGGAATCTCCAACGCGTTTGGGGAACTCGAATTATCAACATCACTAGATATTTTGGGGTGATTGACCAGTTAACTGGATGATCAATGAGTTAGACTATTGTATCACTATAGAACTAACCTTCCGCTAGTTCCTCCAACATTTAAAACTAGTTTAACTGAAAACAACTTGAAATACCTAGCCTCTATTGCTACAAATTAACAAGCATGCATGCTTAACTAAACTCCAAGCCCTCTAGCTCGAATTTACTGAGCTAAATTAGTGACAACATCCATGTCACACAGGTTAACTGCATCCAATTTTTCTGTTGATGTGGAAATTCAAATTTTATCAATTTTACCAAGACAAAGTCAAATTGAGACTTTCTTACTACATTTTTTAACATGGATCCTTATAGTTCTTCGACTTTGGAATCCTTTTAAGGCTCAAAAACATGTACATATACCAGTATAATATACATACTTGACTTCAATGTAATAATTTGCATGGTTTCACTTATCCATAGTTCAATTTCAAAGATTCTCTCTCAAATCTTTAGAGAAATTTGACTTAGAACATTCCATATCCTTAACTAGCCTTAAATTTTTCACATAAGGAGGTGTCATATATTTCACGTGAGTTAAGGTTATACACCCTTCGTATGAGAGATACTGATCCT
This sequence comes from Pinus albicaulis, assembly GCA_034641835.2. NCBI lineage: Eukaryota > Viridiplantae > Streptophyta > Pinopsida > Pinales > Pinaceae > Pinus > Pinus albicaulis. Next base: position 1,345,497,822 of record CM076582.1, on the reverse strand, counting down.
TAAAAGGTACAAATATTTTGGTATTCAAAGAAAACGAATAAGGTACTTTGCTTTAGATTTGACCTTTAAACAAATATAAGGTGATCTGATCTAGATGACATTCGATTCAATCACAAAGTTTAGATCCCTTTGTGAGAATTTGAATGAAATTGACATACAAGGTTCAATGAACATCATGAAGTTCAACAAATTCTTGAGAAGGCTCAGACTTCTTGGTTATACCATAAGGCTCATATTTATTTTACACAAACTTCACATCATTCACAGGTTTATATAGATTACATAGAGCTCAAATGCCACCAATATGAGCCACAAATATCACATGTGGTAATGAATATGTGCCATAGAAAGATTTAAATTGTCTAAGGCATAAGAAATTTGAACTAGAAATCTTTCACAGGATCATAACAAAGACACAAACTTCTACAAACTTTAAATGTCTCACGTTGGTGGCTTTAGATCTAAGCCTCCTTGAAATTGCCAACTCAGATTAATTTTTGTTTTACAGTTTCAGATCACCCACAAATTTTTTGGCTTGGATCACAGATGCATTGATGTTTTAGGTTCAGTATTTATCATAGAAATGATATCATTCAGAGGCCTAGATAATAAATTCCATACAAAATAAGAATGGCTCAGGAAACTCGCATATCAAAAGACAAAGCCTAAGAAAATTCTCATGGGGCTTCAAGACCATATGGATTCCATAATATAAGAGCTTATACCTTCTTATTCTACCTAGTCCTTTTTATCATACTTGAGTGTAATATTTTTTATAGATATTGAAACTTATACAAGGATATTGGAGCCTCATGCATACCATAGCACAGAGAAGAGTGCTCACATTTTTTCAAAACATTAATATTTATAAAATTCAACGAAATCCATATTAATACTGATAGAGGATTTTTCATCAATGAGGTCACATAACAGTTCGCACAATTTGCACAGAATACATTCACAGAGGCTCGTATGAATAGAAGGATGGTGTCACACATAACTTAAGATATTATTGGTTTGGAATTTTGATTTCGACCTTATTCCATACTTCTGACTATCCCAGTTTGGATGTCCATAGGGAGTACAATACGAAAATTCGTCCTTCCATATTAGATAGAAATGCCTTAATATTTACTTGATGACCTTTGCATAAAAGAGGTTCCTTTATGACTACTCTTTAATGCCCGCCCAACTCGAATACAATGTTTATTTTACAAGGGCATTACTAGAACAATTTTCTAATACAAATAACACAATTGTTATTAGCATTAACATTTTTCATCATGAAGCAGTATTAAGAGAATTCATTCAATGTAAGAGTAGTAGTAAATCATAAAAGAAATAACCAAGAAACCATGTGACAAGAGAACTAGAAATTAGGTCAGAGGCTAGGAGAAGACCCAAAAATTCTTCCTTATGAGAGAGAGTGTGTGTGTTTAAGATACATCAGTACATCAAAAATATCATCAAGTTAATAAATAAACCAATACCCAAGAATAAAATATTTCATAGTTATACAAGAACAAAAATAAATAATACTATGATTGATTTGACATACAAAGCAAAATTCCAATGAAATAATTGAACAGAATTTGAAGAAAACTAGTTTACAAACGTATTTATTGGAGAAACCAAGTCATAATAGGTTTGTTGTTATAAATTATAATTGAGTCAATGATTTTCCTATAGTCAAGATGATAACAATGGTTATGATATTTTTTTATTCATTACATCAAGACCAAGATTAATGCATCTGAGACAAAAAAATTAGTTAACTAAATTGTACCAACTTTTTATAGGTGAAATTTTTTATTTTCTTATTTTTGTATTAGGACAAAAAACTGTCATGATTGATTTAAACAAGTTATCCCTACAACCTTTACTAGTATATTCACAATCGAGCTATTCAATGTAGGTAATGATCCCTATTGAGTAATAGTGATTAAATAACAAAACTATTTGAGAAATATTCTTATCAAGTCAAACGAAAAAGAATTTTTTTCTTAGTATTATGAAAATTCCAAATTGGAATCCTATTACAGCAACTAGAAATTATTCTCCTAATTGTTAATTTTAATTTAACAATTTATTTATTGTTTGCTATGGAAAATACTGAATAAATAACACTGTAGAGACCCTGTGTTTTAAATTTCCTATATTTTACACTTAATTTCAGAGTTTTGTTGGAGAGGGACTTAGCTAAATCGACCAACAGGGTAATCACTGCTACAGTTATCAGCCTTTTAATGAATACATTCTAAGACATCCTTTCAGCATGAATAAATCTAAAAATATATGAATATAAGTCAGCAGTAATACGATTTGATGCAGATCAGTAATGAAATTTATTTATTTTTATAAGGAACTAATCGAAACATGGAAAAATACCTGGAGTATAGCTGTTGATTTCAATGGCAGTTCTCCTCCTGTGATGCTGTGGACAGTTGAATAGTTCACCGAAACAATCAAATCCTCCCAGCCAATCCAGGAACAATCCCAGACCCAGAGGATGTCTCCTTTGCCCCCGTGCCCAGATTTCCAAGAAAAACAGAGACTCCCTCTCAGCACAAATCCTTCCTTATCATAATATCACTTGGTAATCAACCCAAGTTCACCAGCCCCCTTCCTTCTTCGAATCCACTTTCTTATATAAATTTCTCCACTGCCATACATCCTACCCCACTGCCTCTTCTCCATCAAGATAAGGTCCTCTTAAAGGAAGGTATGAATGTCATTTAAGGAGATGTGATTGTTATTAAAGAGGAGGTGTGATATTTATGGTTATCCAATCTGTCTAGGAGTATACGGCTTGACTTTAGAGTACATTTATGATTAAGGCTTATGTTGGAATAATTAAGTTAACTATGTATATATATTTTAATTAAATTAAGTTTATTTTCTATTTTTTTTTATTATTCCTTTTCATATAATGTATACTTAATTAATATTAATATTAATCTGGAATCATAATATTAATCTCTAACTCAGGTAATCTTGATATTAGTAGTTAGGTGTACTAGTGCGATTTGTGCGAGGTAGGCAGGTGTAGCTATCAAATTCCTATACCGTACACACGCTAATATCATTGTGTATAACTCGATAATGGGTTGTTACATACTTCCTCCCTTCAAAAAAACTTCGTCCTGAAGTTCAGGGTTTCATATACTCATATCAATATTTTGTTTTTAGGGATTAGGGTGATTGTAGAATGCTTGTAATTTTAATATTTGAATTTCTGTTTGAATAAGTATGTATCTGTAATTTAATTGTTACTTCCCATCTCAACTACATCGCCAAACTATTCTAAAATCATCCTATCCTTCCTAATCTCTTCCACTCCCATCCTATCTGTCCTCTACAGAAATATGCCATGGCATCAGTTTTACTAATCCATTCATAGACCTTAAGGATGTCAATGTCGATTACGTCGACCTGAAATGCTTGTAGGCATCCGACAGTCATCATCACACGTCTAGGGGAGTGTGACTCACACAGTCCTCCCATGACTCCAGGTATTGGAGGATAAATGGTGGGTAACACCTCCACCCCTCCCAGTAGGACTAGGGTCAACACCCTATCATGGGATCTCGAGGAGTCTCAACTGTTCTTGAAAATCTGTCATCACGTAGATTGCTTCGGTAATTTGTTTTTCGCATGGTAATCACTGGTACATAATCTTCAATGTAAACACTCGTACACATATTACAGCATATGCATCTATATTGTTCATAACCAATTGTTACACATATAACAATCTCTACATATTCAAAATACTTTGATATTTATGATATCAATCCTAGAACTTATATATATATATATATATATATATATATATTGTTCACATAGGTATCAATATGTCCAATAAAATTTCTCATTTCAGATACTGCTTCTGTTTAGTTCATACATGTTCTATTTGTGATGCATTGTTTTAACCATTTTCAATCTATATACCAATATGTTTCACTTTTCATATTCAAAATGTAGTTACTCTTCTATTTCCTTTCTTTTAATAATATTTGAAATGTAATGAAATTCATCAATAGATAGTTTCATCTATAATGTTTAATCTATGATTTCATATTCTTGCAATGTTGAATTTAAATGACATATCGCATATCGGTATCCATGCACAAGTAAATTTAAACAAACAACATATATCTTGTATCACTAGAGTGAAGTAGCATTCTATGTTTATGGGTATCCATGTACCAGCAAAGTAAAAACTCATCTTTGCGTAATATTTCAAAATTTCAAGTATCAAAATAGAGCAGTCATATACATAAAAGTTTTCAGTCCTCAAAATTTAGCATAAGCTGGGGTAATTCTGGCAGAAAGTCTCAGCATGCTCCCAAGTCACTGATCCAGGACTATACTTGTCCCACTGGACTTTAACTTGGTCTATCTGGCGGTTCCTGAGCTGTCGAACCCTACGTTCCAGAATACGTAATGGTTCGACCGTTAGGGTTCCATCGTCTGATACTTGCAGTTCCTTCCATTGAAGGTCATGAGATTTATCAGCAATATAGTGTCATAAGGCATATACATGAAATACATTATGAATTTTGTGCAGGTGGGGTGGCAGTGCAAGACGATAAGAAACAGGTCCAACTTTTTCCAGGACTTCAAACGGTCCTATAAACCGAGGGGATAATTTTTCCCCCTTCCCAAACCGAATGGTGCTTTTATTTGGTTTGATGCGGATGAAAACCTGATCTCCCACTACATAGCTTCTATCTTTCCTATGAGTGTCCGCATAACTTTTCTGTCTATCCTGAGCCTCTTTCAATCGTTGTCTAATCAGTTTTACATGAACCTCCATCTCTTGGATCAATTCTGGTCCGACAATTACTCGATCTTCTAACTTGTCCCAACTCAGCGGCGTTCTGTAGGGTCTTCCGTATAATGCCTCAAATGGCGGAATCCCGATTGAACTGAGATAGCTATTGTTGTAAGCAAATTCTACCAAGGGTAAGTACTTTTCCCAGCGTGACTGTTGGTCCATAACATACATCCTTAGCATATCCTCGAGTACTTGATTTACCCTTTCTATCTGTCCATCGGTCTCCGGATGATATGTTGTACTCAAATTTAACTGAGTTCCCAAGGCCGACTGCATATAATTCCAGAACCTTGATGTGAACCGGGGATCTCTGTCGGATATGATTTTCTTAGGTACTCCATGAAATTTGATAATTTCATTTATGAATACTTATGCTACATCAGCGACTTCATAAGTATCTCTTACTGGGATGAAATGGGCGCTTTTTGTTAATCTATCCACCACAACCAGAATGGAATTATGCTTTAGTTGCGTAAGAGGTAGCCCAACGACAAAATCCATAGAAATTATCTCCCATTTGGTCATAGGGATGTCTTGAGGTTGTAAGAGACCTGCTGGGTGACGATGATCAGCTTTTACCTGCTGACATTCAAGACATCTAGCGACAAATTGGACAATGTCATTTTTCATGCCTGACCAAAAGAAGAGTCTCTTAGCGTCATCATACATTTTCTTTACCCCAGGATGTGCACAATATACTGCCCGGTGTGCTTCCTTCAAGATGGTGTTTCGGAGATCCCCACTATCTGGTATATACATCCTTCTGTGAAATCGTAGAATTCCATCCTCTTCCAGATCATATCCTTCGAATTTAGGTTCCTTCGAATGGTTGCTTTCGAGCCCCGACCTTAATTTTAAGTACCAACTATCTCCTACAAGATGTTCAAGCACTTGATTTCTCAAGTTCACCCTCATAGGTACGAGGGAGAATATTCGAGGTCTTCTACTTAATGCATCTGCTACAACATTCTCCTTCCCCTTAATATATGAAATCGTAAAATCGCATTCGCTTAGGAGTTCACTCCATCGTCTTTGTCTTGCATTCAAGTCTCTCTGGGTGAATAAATACTGCAATATTTAGTGGTCACTTTTAGGCACAAAGTTTCTCCCCACCAAGTAATGTCTCCACATCTTTAAAGCTAAGACCACCGCGGCTAACTCCAAATCCTGCATAGCATAAAGTTCTTCATGGGTTTTTAATTTCCTCGAAGCATATGATATTACGACTCCTTCCTGCATTAATACTGCACCTGACCCTTTCTTAGATGCGTCGGTACACACAGTAAAATCTTTATCCATATCTGGTACTCGCAACATTGGTGCACTAGTCAAAAATCACTTAAGTTCAGAAAAAGCTTTATCACACTCCTCAGTCCACTCATACTTAACACCTTTGCGCTGGAGGTTTGTGATGGGATTTCCTTCGGTAGTAACCTGCTAAACCCATAAAACTACGCACTTCATGTGCATTCTTAGGTAACGGCAACTCCCTGATTGTATTTACCTTTTCAGGATCTACAGAGATTCCTTCGCCTGATATGATATGACCTAAGTAATGGATTTCCTTCTGAAAGAAAGTGCATTTGGATAATTTTCCATATAACTTGTGCTCTCTGAGCCAAGATAACACTATCCGAAGATGCTCTTCATGCTCCTTCTCATTCTTAGAGTAAACGAGAATATCGTCCAGGAAAACTTGTACAAATTTGTTGAGATATTTGTGGAGAATGCTATTCATAAGGTTCATGAAGACGGCAGGTGCATTGGTCAACCCAAATGGCACCACAATGAATTCATAATGTCTGAAACGAGTTCGGAATGTAGTCTTAGAAACATCGCTCTCACTAATCCTGAGTTGATGATAACCCGATCGCAGATCGATCTTTGAAAATACTATAGCTCCCTTCATTTGATCAAAAAGGTCGTCAATGCGAGGCATTGGATACCTATTCTTTACCGTGGCTCGGTTCAAATCTCGATAGTCCACACACAGTCGTAATGAACCATCTTTCTTCTTGACAAAGATTACAGGAGCACCCCATGGTGAAACACTGGGTCAAATGTGCCCTACATCTAACAGTTCTTTCAGCTGTATTTGCAATTCTTGAAGTTCCGGGGCAGTCATTCGGTAAGGAGTTTTAGATATAGGTTCCGTACCAGGTTTCAATTCAATGGTGAGGTCTAGCTCTCTACGAGGAGGCAGTCTAGGTAATTCCTTTGGAAAAACATCCAGAAATTCTGATAGAATCGAATACTGATCTAAGGAAGGCCCTTTTTCTTTGCTTACCATTTGAACAGCATACACTTGACAACCCTTCCTTAAGCACCGCTTCATTTGCATGGCTGAGATGAAACGCAAGGACACTTTTCTCTTAATACCTTGAATTTGGATTGTCTCTCCCACATCATTTAAGCAAAGTATTTTTTTCCTGAAACAATCTACCCATGCTCGATGAGACTCTAACCAATCCATTCCTATCACCAGGTCGTAAGTACCTAGGGCCGTGACATATACTTTTAGTTTGGTCGAACAAACTCCTAGATCAAATTTGCAATCCTCCACACTTAATTCTACCGATTGAAGGTCTCTTGAAGCCATTTCTACCTGTCTAAAATCGTCCGATTTGCAGGCTGCCAACCCACATCTATTCAATGCATAAGATGAAATAAAACTATCAGTAGCTCCAGTGTCAAATAAGATTTTGAGTTTTATTCCGTTGATTGTACCTGAAGATTCCACTACCGTGGATTGATGTGTTGCTTGGTTGTTGTTGACGACAGCATGGATTCTATGATTTCTTTGGGTATCTGATGATGGTTCTTTTCCTGTTTGCAAAGAGTTCTCTGGAAAATCACGCCGCAGATGAGGTCCTCCACACCCCCAACAGTCCACCCGAGCTGGTCCCTTAGAGTCTGACTGAGAATTTCCATACCAAGAGTTTCGTCCCCTGGTGCTGCTTCCTCTCCCATTCCTTCCCCGATTACCAGTCCCTCGAGACCTCCAAGCACTGATGTTTGAGGACTCGGAAGCTATTGCATTTATGGTCCTGGGAGCTCCTGCCCCCGCTCCTCTTGGGGTAAACCTGTTACTATAAGGAGGTAGTCTTGATTTATTTCCTCGGAAGAAATTTCAGGGAGTCCTTCCTGTAAATGCATGCGGTATTGGTTTAGCTGCCCTGAAATCCCTTTTAATCCCCAGATGTTATTATGCATAACGAGCACATTCAACCGCCTCTCCCACCGTCGGTGGCTTCCACATTCTTACCATGGCTCTGATCTGAGGATTTAATCTAAATACGAAACGCTCGGCTTGGCGTTCATCCATGTTTAGATAAGGAACATATTTTACAAGTTCCATGAACTTTATCTCGTATTCTTCCACGGTTTTACCACCTTGGGTTAGAGTATGGAAGGCTCCATCTTGCTGCTCTTGAAAGAAAGGCGGTAAGTATTTCGCATGGAATCAGTCCACAAACAACTCCCAAGGGACAGTATCTGACGTGAGATGCAGCTGTTTTTCCATATTTCCCCACCAAATCAGAGCATTCCCCCTGAGTTGGAATACAATGATCCTTGTTTTAGAAGTTGAAGAATATTATCTTAATGCGAAGCATCTGATCATCCCTTCCAACCATGCTTCGGTATGTTCTCCAGCTCGTCCTCTAGAGAATTCCGGGAGTTTAATCTTTTGCAGTTCCCGTGAAATATCTTCTCTGTGAGGTTTTTCATCAAAATCCTTAGGCTTTTTGAATGTATTTCCTCTGGGTGGCATCGTTCCTCCTTGCTCTTGGTCGACTGCAACCCTTTTAATGTTTCCAAAATGGCTTCTAATGAGCTCATCACAGTGGTGAGATCGGGCGGAGCAACAAGTGTTGACGGCGATCTTGATGGTGGTGATGGTGATGGTGAAGGTGGAGGTGGCGGCGATGCATTTCGCTGGCACTGCCGCCTTTGGTACATGTTAAACATTGCAATTTCTCCTGAAATACATGATAAATTTATGAGAAGAGGGAAAATTTTAGACTGACTAAATATAATTTTCATAATGTTTGAGCTGGCATACGGGTATAGTTCTTTTGCTATTTTACCTGCAGGCAGGTCTTACTGGTACCGAGGTCAAGGAGGGTAGCAACGCGACCTCCTTGTCCTATGCAGGGTATTGTATGCTTACTAATTCTAGATTGGAATGCAAGGTTTTCATAGATCAGGGTTGTTCTGTAAAATTTGTCTAAAAATTTCAGTCCTAGATGCAGTTATAGAAGGGATTATTGACTTTCTGCTACTTATTAATACTAGGAATTTGAATAAGTAGCCCTAAGTAACAATTGTTCAAGTGTCGAAATGAATTCTGGTGCAAAACTTCCCTTTATTGTTCATAATTAATTTTTAGTATTTATGTAGGTACACTTACTTTATTTTAATTCTTCCCACAACTTTTAACACTATACTTTGGATATAATATGATTATTTATTGATTATTTATTATCATATATAAGATTTTTGTTTATTTGACTGGAGAGCAATAGTACGACTAATGGCACATCTAGCCTACCTTTACTAATCATTAGCTATAGTTTGGTTTTCCACATACACTCATAACACTTGTATTTAAGGTAACAAGAATGTGGTGACAAAAGTAATGCATAGCTAGACATAACTAGACTACACTTATTAAAGTTGGCCATATAATTTTAATTAAAATAAAATGAAATATAATATAAATATATAAAAATTCCGACTTCAATTATCCGCTATCAAGTCGACTACACTTATTAAAGTTGGCCATATAATTTTAATTAAAAAAAATGAAATATAATATAAATATATAAAAATTCTGACTTCAATTATCCACTATCAAGTCGACTACACTTATTAAAGTTGGCCACATAATTTTAATTAAAACAAAATACGCACTACACTTATTAATTTTATTTTCTACCTTTATAAAATACTAACGCAGATATTATAATATAAAGACTAACACAGATATTATAAAAGGACTAACATAGATATTTTTATTTGCTACCTTTATAAAAGAGTAACGCATATATTATAATATAAAGACTAACACAAATATTATAAAAGGACTAACGTAGATATTTTTATTTGCTACCTTTATAAAAGGCTAACGTAGATATTATAATATAAATACTAACACAGATATTATAAAAGGACTACCTTTGCAATGTTTGAAAAAGAATTTAACATATCTCTGTTTGTAATTCAACCCATATTTATAATAAAAATTTGAATAAGTAATATTACAATGTTTCTAAATGGAAGCCAAGGTAAACAAGACAGCAGTTAATGCTATCGTGGCTTTGAACACACATGGCAGCCATTTAGTATATTATTACCACAACATCTCCCACGTAATCCCATACAGCCAGTTAATCAAAGGTACGTAGGCCAGCAGGGAGGCACTAGTCATCAGTGGAGGGATAGTTATTTGACACTTACTGGAGTTGGGATCACTTAAACTAAGTGAGAATTAGGATTGGCGGATGGCACAACCATATGTTGCCACACTTGGGAACTCTTCCACCTATCTATACGCACCCACAGATGGAACTACAACGCTGGTAATCTAAGGAGAAAATCGCTGCCACCTACAGGTAGTCACTCAGCCATTTCGCAGCTTGACTTAGCCTTGAAATTTTCTCCTTCTTGACACTTATTTGCTCTCATGATTTTGGGATTTTCTCCCAACTTATATAAATAGACTGCAATGATCTATTCCCGGTCTTTCATCACGTTCAATAGCACACAATTGCAAGGAGGAGACGCTGGCATGGGCAGCCAAGAAAAGCTCCCACATATGAACATCCCAGCACAGGAAAAGGAGGACAGGGTTTCTCCAAGGGAAATCGAGCCATTTACTTCTGTTACAGGCTCAAAAATTTTTATTTATTTTTCTTTCCAGGTCTAAGAGTGAAAAGACTCAGGAAAATATTTTCCATTTGCATCAACAGATCTAACTATCCCTGATGGGGATACTTTATCAGATTTTGCAGAATCTTCAAGATTCCAAAAGGTCTTACAAGGTCAAGAAATGTTACCCTTAAAACGACTTTTAGAGCTGATACAATGGATTTGATGAAATATCGATTATCTGATTTTAAGGTGTGGGATACTGAACATGAAGTCTCTAAAAGAGAAAGGAGGAATGCAAGAATCCGACAAGTTCAAAATCCTGATGTTGATACGAGTTCTTATAGCAAGCGCTGGGCTCAAATCTGATGCTGAAACAGAGTATGCCCTCAACAATTACTTGTCTCTTAGGTGGATGGAACTCGAAACTCTGAGTAAGAAATAAAGATGTATTTCTCGAATTCATAGGATATTTATCCTAATTTTACTGATTGTATAAATTCATTTTCAACATTCTGCATAAGGATTTAATATTTACCAAATGTAAGAACCCTCTTTGATAGTTTCCTAAAAATGAATGTTGAAGCATATTACTGTTCTTAATGGAACAACCAGAGACTAGTTTAAACATGCAGAATCTTATAAATGAATTTTAATGGGCCTATAAGGTTGGAAAAAGGGTTTGAAACACCCTCTAATACCATGTGTAGAGACCCTGTGTTTTAAATTTCCTAAATTTTACACTTAATTTCAGAGTTTTGCTGGAGAGGGACTTAGCTAAATCGACCAACAGGGTAATCACTGCTACAGTTATCAGCCTTTTAATGAATACATTCTAAGACATCCTTTCAGCATGAATAAATCTAAACATATATGAATATAAGTCAGCAGTAATACGATTTGATGCAGATCAGTAATGAAATTTTTTTTTTTTATAAGGAACTAATCGAAACATGGAAAAATACCTGGAGTATAGTTGATGATTTTAATGGCGATTCTCCTCCTGTGATGCTGTGGACATTTTAACAGTTCACTGAAACAATAAAATCCTCCCAACCAATCCAGGAACAATCCCAGACCCAAAGGATGTCTCCTCTGTCCCCATGCCCAGATTTCCAAGAAAAACAGAGACTCCCTCTCAGCACAAATCCTTCCTTATCATAATATCACTTGGTCATAAGCCCAAGTTCACCAACCCCCTTCCTTCTTCGAATCCACTTTCTTATATAAATTTCTCCACCGCCATACATCGTATCGCACCACCTCTTCTCCATCAAGATAAGGTCCTCTTAAAGGAAGGTACAAATGTCATTTAAGGAGATGTGATTGTTATTAAAGAGGAGGTGTGATCTTTATGGTTATCCAATCTGTCTAGGAGTATACGGCTTGAATTTAGAGTACCTTTATGATTAAGGATTATGTTGGAATAATTAACTTAACTATGTATATATATTTTAATTAAATTAAGTTTATTTCCTATTTTTTTTATTAGTCCTTTTCATATAATGTATACTTAATTAATATTAATATTAATCTGGAATCATAATATTAATCTCTAACTTAGGTAATCTTGATATTAGTAGTTAGGTGTACTAGTGCGATGTGTGCGAGGTAGGTAGGTGTAGCTATCAAAAGCCTATATCGTACACATGCTAATATCATTGTGTATAACTCGGGAATGGGTTGTTACAAACACTGCAATCTTCACAATAAAATTGCAGAATAATAAAATGTTGGAAGAAATGTTAGCACACACAAAATAAATTAACACAATTATTTTTGGACAAAAATCCCCGAAAAAAACCATTGCAAGAAAATCGGTGCAGCAACTAAAGGTTTTTATTATTATGAAGCAGTGATAAATTATAAGTACAACTGGATGTTGAAATTTGGCAATCTTACAGAGAAAAATACTAGCAAAAAAGGCTAGTGAGGAATTTTCCTCACCCCACAGGTAAATACGGGCTCTCACTACAACTCCAAGTGAGTTATCCAAACTGCCTCTGTGTTGGCCCTGCATCACCCTAGCGCAATCCCTTTTTCCCTCAGCCTGAATCAGATTCTCCTCAAGTCATCTAGTTTTTTGTTGTATGGGAAAAAAATTATCCTCACCTCAGGAACATTTGGCTAGCCTATGGCATTGAAACTCGGCTTTTCCCCAACATAATCAAAATTTCCTCTAAATTTTACTGCGTAGTCCCTGCGTCAACCTCACTATGGCTATTTTTTCTCTCTACAAATTCACTCATTGAATCTAGAAATCTTCCTCTAGTCTCATTATCCATGCCCCTCTCTCACTACTTCAATATCTAGATCTCTCTCTGAAAACTTATTGTTGCTACTATGGAAATCGATCTGCCAGGAAATCGAACTGTCCAAGTGTCCTCTCCATCACCACATCGACCTCCTCTTATAATCCTATGTTGGAGCACCAATGACCAAGATTAAAACATATTTTATTTCAAGGATCATATCTAGATCGATCCGTGTCAATTTCTAGACTATTCTTTCCTTGACTTAATTAAAATCGATTAATTAACTTGTTTTCCTAATTTTAGACTTAGGAAACATTAAAAAAAATGGTTAATAAACTTATTAAGTCACTTCTAAGTGGAATTTACAGAAATGGTTTCTAGGTTTTGGATATCTCATGTATTCTAGCCTCTCCACAAAGTTTCATGGCTAGAACACATCTGATGCTACAAAAACTAGCAATCCCTCTTAACGAGGAATGTGTTCTAGTGTTGTTGCACACCCTGTAGCAACATCCTGTCTTTGCATCATCTCATGTCATGATGTTGATGTCTAGATGTTTCTTCCCACCAACTATTGTGCAACTCTAATATACACTACATTTTTTTTTGTTTCTGACCCTGCTGAACTACTGCCAAAACTACATCTACACTGCAACTTTGTTGATGTTGCTACTACAACATTTATGTCAACAGAAAAACATCTAAAATATTGAATCATCTGTGATAACTAAGATGCATATTTCACCCGAATCATGGCTACTACTAGCCTCTACACTGTCCAATGAAGACTTTGTGCTACACCTGACTCTGCACTCTGCCACCTGCGCTATTTCCAACACTGCACTGTGCTGCCTGACATCTGACTGTTACTAGTTTCTGCAATTGTCACTATGGCATCTGACTGCATTAACTGCCATTGATCCATCCTGCTACTAAATATTGTGGGCCCCTATAGCAAGGTATTGATCGAAGAGGTGGATTCCTCAAGGATCCTTCCCATATGTATATTTTTGGGGCTACAACACCATGTCACCCCACCTCACTCATGGAGGTATATCGGCAAACATGTCGAAGTGTTGGGCATTAGATAAACCAACGCTCCTCATGTGTTTCGTGACATGGACTAACCGCTTCTCGTGGATCCTTATCTCCGGAAATGCGATCGTTGACTAACACCTAGGGGTTTTGGTCTAACAACAATCGTGATTCCCAACAAGTGGTATCAGAGCATAGGTCACTAGTTCGATACACATTAGGCTCGCGTTGGGGGGGAGATTGTTTGACATTATATAAACCAATGCTCCTCGTGTGTTTCGTGACATGGAATAACCACCTCTCGTGGATCCTTATCTCTAGCAATGCGATCGTTGACTAACACCTGCGGGTTTTGGTCTAATGGAAATCGTGATTCCCAACACGAAGTATTCCTCCAACCTGGAGGAAATTCTATCGGTCTCTGCAGAAGCTGCCTATTGGTCCTACTTCTCCTCTTTGTCCTTCTTCCTGAGATGAAACTGGGTATTGTAGTAGCCAAACTCGCCACACCTGAAGAACTTGACCTTTGACAGGTTCTTCTTCTTCTTTGTTTGCTCCCCCTATCCCTGACTGAAACCCTTTGATGCGAGGGCCACATTCCCCTCCTCCTTCACCCTTATTTGATCCATTGGTGGAGCACTTTATAAGAGCTCGTCTCAAATTCCCCTGCCGCAAATCATCCCACACCCTATCCCACCATGGCAAGGTATCTCTGCCCAAGATACATTGGATGAATACCCACCACTCCTCTGAGACACTGTTGAGAGCTAATCTCTAAAGGTTGAGGCGTTTCCCAATAGTTTCTGGCTAGTCTCAAATCTCCTGAATGCTGGTGAGGTAGGGCTCTATGCCTTCCCCTTTCTTCATCTGGATGAACCTTAGCTTCTCCTCGAGATACATCTTCCACTACTCGAAAGTACCCTGATATAGCGTGACAAGAGAATCCCACATATCTTTGGTCATTCCTTTGGCAGGTCTATGTGAAACTATATGGTCTCGGACTCCATCCAAGATCAACCACTTCATCTGTTCCATCTCCTTTCTATACTATTTCAACTGATCTGCATCATGGGGAACCGCCACTACATTATTGATATAGGACTTTAGTCGAAATTCATCTAGAAGGAAGGAAATCCTAGCCTTCTAGATGACGTAGTTGGATGATCTATCCAACCTATCCTGATCCTGAAGCCCTGCAGTGGCCATATTTGATCAAGTCAAAAAATCCCTCTTTCCTTATGCTCGAATGATCCTTTGCTACTCGCACTCCTTCCTGGAATGCGTGGATTTTCTAGCTATAACTGCCAATATATAATTAGAAATTTGAACTTCCAAGACTAGAATTTCCCTTAGAGAAATTTTCCCTTTATGTGTGTTCTTCTCTCTTCCACCTGACGCTGGTTTTTCTCTAGAAATTGAAAACCCTTTGTGTCCAGCTAGAGATCTGCCTAACGAAAAATCTGAGTTGCTCCCTCTGCCTCTGGAATCAATCAATCTGGAGAGATCAAATTTTTCTTCCCCTCCCTTAGAAAAATCAAACTGCTTCAAGAAACTTGGCCTCCCAGAAAAAACATTGTCGCTTCCCCTGGGAATTTCGATCTACTACCCACACTAAATAGAAAAAAATATTTCTTTCGATTCTAATCTCTCCATCTAATCAACTATGCTTTGATACCATGTGAAAAATCCAAACCAGAATCCTATTGCAACAATTGCAAATTATTCTCCTATTTTTTAATTTTAATTTAACAATTTATTTGTTGTTTTCTACGACAAACACTGAAGAAAAAAAAATCACACTGCAATCTTCACAAATAAAACTTTGGAAGAATAAAACATTTGAAGAAATGCTAGCATACACACATAAAATTAACACAATTATTTTTGGAAAAAAAGGTCCTTGGAAAAATCAAATGTAGGAAAATTGGTGCATTAGCTCAGGGTTTTTATTATTATACAATAGTGAGAAATTATGAGTACAACTGGATGCCTAAATCTGGAAATCCTACAGAGAAAAATACTGGAAAAAATCTAGTGACGGACTTTCCTCACCCCATAGGAAAATATGGGCTCTGACTACAAATTCAAGTGAGTTGTCCAAACTACCTCTACGTTGGCCCTGCGTCACCCTAGCACAATCCCTTTTGTGCTCAACCTTAATCAACTTCTCCTCAAGTTGTCTAGTTTGTTTTCCTCTGGGAAAATTTTTCTCCTGGCCTCTGGAACCTTTTTCCAGCCTCTAGCACTGAAACTCGGCTTTTCCCAAACAGAATCGAAATTGCCTCTAGAGGCTACTGCGTAGTCCATGTGTCAGCCTCACTGTGGCTCGTCTGGATCTCCACAAATTCACTCCCTATATCTATAAATATTCCTCCAACCTCATTGTCCCTTCCCCTCTCTCATTGCTTCGATCTCTTGCTCTCTCTCCGTCAACTGACTGTTGCTACTCTGGATATCGATCTTCCAAGAAATCGAACTGCTTAAATTTCCTCTCCATCACCACATTAGCCTACTCTTATAATCCTTTGTTGGAGCACCAACGAACAAGATTAAAATATAATTTATGGCTAAGATCATCTTTGGATCGATCCGTGTGAGTTTCTAGACTATTCGTGCCTTGAATTAATTAATAATGATTAATTAACTTGTTTTCCTAATTTTAGACATAGGAAATATTAAAAAAATTAGTTAATAATCTAATTAAATCACTTCTAGGCGAAATTTCCAGAAACAATTTCTGGGTTGTAGATATCTCATGTGTTCTAGCTTTTCCACATATTTTCATGCGAGAACACATAAGATGCTAAAAAAATAAATAGTACAAGTGTTTAGCATTCAATATTCAAACTATAATTGTGATGTAATTAAAAATGATAGGTATGCTTTCATATAAACAATATTTATGTTTCTTGTTCTTACTATCAAACTATAAAAACTCATTGTCTCATCTATCCATAAGTTCGTACAAATATTCCCTTGTTATTTTCACATTCAAGTTCTAGTTTACTTAAATTTTTGTTTAAGCAATACAATGACTAATTGTTAGTTTTCACTGTACATGTAGAGAGCATGTGAGTGCTCATATACGATTCCTACTCAGGTAATTTACTCTATTCTCACCCCTTCATAACTCCATCAACTTTTATGCTCTTTAACTTTTCTTATATGTCTATTAATAATGGTCACTAAACCTACAACTTGGGGTTTATTTCCTACATGTGTGGGTACCATTCCATGATAGCATAGCCTTATGTATTTCTTCCAATTGGATGTAACTTAACGCTTCCGTTTACCACGTTTCCAACTCTTGGTGCCTTCTCCTATTTGGACGAGCTTCTTCCTCTCTGCTTGAAGACCAGAGTTCCAAATGGCTTGAATTCTGGATTATGTTTTTTAATAATTTTATTTAATGTTTTACATGATGTATCTTGTTCTTGATGTTTCTCAGACTTTAATGTTATTCTCGGGCTATGAGCCTTCTCTATATTGAATTGTTATATAATGGTGAAAATAACTCTATTTTCACCTTTTACAGTCAAATATATGTTACGGTTTACATAAGGTGATAAAGTACCTAATTTACACATTGTTTTTCTTGAGTTTTATTACCAAATTTTATTCAAGAAGAATCTATTATATATTTATTTTGTTTATGGATAAAATATTGCTGAAATTTTCCTTATGTAAATACTTTTATAATTATTTTCCTTTAGAGTTATTTTTAACTTACATCGTAATTCAAAAACCACAATCCTAAGGAAGTTATACATGGATATTCAAAAGTTTTATTGTATAGAATGGAAATTTATATGAATAGGAGCCTTCTCACTCATATAAGTATATACATTATATTTTATCCTAAAATAATTGTATGTCCCTTTATAGTATTTTACTATAAGTGACTATAAAAGAAATGAATAAAATATCATTGTATGCATTTATAGGCTATACATGTCTGGTCTAAGTCTAATTATTATATAACATTCATAAATTGTATTTCTATGATTTATACTAAGTATTTTCATACGAGTAACTTATTCATTAAGCGTTTGCTTCCAATCATCATAATAAACAAATTATCTATGGAATAATATTCTACACTACCTTTTGTGTTTTTTGATTTCATTGTTTTGTACAAGTCCTCAATAATTCGTAGTAGATTCTTTCTTTCATTTTATCATTTCAAGCACAATATTCTCATCATTTAAATAAGTAAGCCATGGCAATACCATACCTCATTAAAAATAAAATAAATATACCATATAACTAGATTATTTTTTCTTCTTGTCAAATAAATAGATACAAAGGTTAGAAATATCAACTTGATACAAGATTTTCTTCTTGGAAAATTATTAGTTAGGTACTTGGATCCTCCCAACCATGACACTGCTAAAAAATCAATGCCCCCCACCTCGAGCAACCAGGCCCGTAATTATTTTTATGTTTGCTACTTCTTGGTACTCTTCAGTATCTTGTACGCTCATAAATGAGACAAAAGCAAGTAAAAACAACATATATCACCCCATCCACCACTCTTTTGGTGGTTAATAACTGTCTCCATCTCATCAACAAGTGACAGGTATTTATCTACTCCTTAATGAGCTCATGTTTCCCACTCTTGAGGACAACTGCCTATCTTCTAGGAAAAAATTAATTGATCAATCTCATTATTTTCCTCAATTAATTCTAATCATTCATATTATATGCCTAGGACTTCTTGATGGGTAATAACACTTCCATAATAAATTGCAACCTTTTTCTCCTTCATTCATTTGTACTCAACAATTAATTTCCCAATTTTTTCTTCATTCACAAAAATAAAAACATCTTAATTACAACTTTAACATCAATTATTATCACCATTAAATTTGTTGATAATTAATTTTTTCCAATGTATTTCAATTTAACTCACTTAACCAGAAATAAACTTATTCACAGTTAATTACAAAAAATAATGTTCCAAGGGATATCAAATCCTCCCCTGCTTAAATTTGACATCGTCCTGACGTCTTATTCACATCTTTCTTCTTCTTCTTTTTGTCGGGAAACACATTCCATTTTTTATCAAAACAGATAAGGATATGCTTATTTGAAAACATCCTCCAACTCCCAAGTTTCTTCTTCTGGAATGAAATATTTACATTGAACCTTCAGTTGTGATACATCTCTATTTTGGAGAGTGACTACCTTCTGCTCTAGAATACACAATGGTTCTTCTAGGAACTCTCCCTTTGGTTCCACTTCTATAACATGCCAATCAATTACATGAGATGTATCATGTACATATTAATTCGATAAAGAAACAGAAAAAAACATTATGAATTTTAATAATGGCTAGAAGGGTAGTTGATAAGCTACATGTCCAATTCTAGTAACACCTTAAAAGGTCCACAATATCTAGGTGACAACTTGTACAACTGCAGAGTCTGAGTGTTTCTTTCTTGGCCTTGAATTTTAAATACACATGATCTCCTGCATTAAACTCTTTCTAAATTATTTTCAAGTCTGCATAACTTTTTTGACAATCTTGGGTTCTTTTCAAATTATGTTTAACCTGTTTGACCACTTCTTCCATCTCCTTTAACATATCGGGTCCCAATACTAATTTATCTTTAGGGTAATCCTAGCTTAAGGTTACCTTACACCTTCTTCCATACATCACTTCGAAATGGATCATTTTCAATGAGGTTTGATACCCATTATTATAAGAAATTATGCTAAGTGAAAATAATCCTCCCACTTAGTATGTTTATCTTTAACTTACATCCTTAACATATCCTTCAATATATTATTGTTCCTCTTAGTTTTTCCATCATTTTGGGAATGATAGTATGTACTAAAGTTTAACTTTATTCCCATATTTTCAAAAAACCCTTTCCAAAACTTGGTTGTGAATTTTACATCCCTATTTGAGATTACAACTTTAGGTACCCATGGAGTCTGAAAATTTCTCTCATGAATATTTACGGATTTAAAAGTGGATTTTATAAGGATGAAGTGTGTTTCCTTACTGAGGTTATCAACCATGACCATAATGGAGTCATGTTTCCTCCTAGTATTGGGTAGTCCAATAATGAAATCCATTTATATTGTCTCCCATTTCCATTATGGAATGGGTAAGGGTTGCAACAACCCAGCAAGGTGTTGATGAGATGCTTTAACTTATTGAAACTCAAGACATCTAGCTACATATTTTTTTGTTTCATTTTTCATGTTTGGCTAGTAAAAATCCTTTCTCAACACAATAATATACTTTTTGTAGCAAGGATGACCAGTTTCTGGCTTTTTGTGTAGCTCATATAAGACAAAAAAATTCAGATTTATTATCAGTAGGTATATAAATTATGCATTTAAACAATAATATATCTTGTTGTTTCATTGAAAAATCACTCGTCTCTTCATCCAATGTTTCAGTTTTATGAAAAATTTCCTTAATTTTCAGGTATTCTTAATCAAAATTTGTAGTTACTTTGACTTGATCTATTAAATTTGTTGACTAACTTGATACTAATGAGGCACAAATTTGATTATTTTTTTTGCTCAAAGTATCGACTATTTTGTTTTCTTTCCATGTAATATGTGTAATCTCAAAATCATATTCACTAATAAATGATAACTATTTTTCTTGTCTAGCATTTATATTAGGTTGATAAAATAGACATTTGAGACTAATATTATCTGTCCTCAGCTGAAATTTTCTTCCTATAAGGTAATTCCTCCTAATTTTGAATGCATGAATGATGCCTGCTAATTATATATCATGAGTATCATAGTTTTTATCATGCTTTTTCAATTTTATAGATTCATAACAGATAAAATGACCTTCTTGCATCAAAACTCCTACTAGACCTTCCTTACATGCATAAGTACATCCACAAAATCCTTTTTGGGGTCAACCAATTTTAAAATTGGAGTTGTGGTCAAGATTTTTTTTAACTTATCAAAGATAACTTGACACTTTTGACTCCATTCAAACTTAATTCCTTTCTTTTGTAAAGAAGTAATATGATATACAATTTTGGATAATCCTTCCATAAATATCCTATAGTAACTTGTATTCCCATAAATGATATGACTTCTTCTACATTTTTGGGTACTAGCCATTCCATTATTTCCCTTATCTTATTTGGATCAACAACAATTCCTTCTTTTGATATTACATGTCCTAGATAATGAATTTGTTTCTAGAGAAATGAGCAGTTTCTAAATTTAGCATATATTTCATTATCTCTAAGAGTTTGAACGACCATCTATAGATGTTAGTGATGCTCTTCTTTACTCTTTGAGTATACCGGAATATCATCTATAAAAAAATGACAAATTTATCTAGGAATGGTCTAAGGACATTTTTCATGAGGCACATGAATGTAGTTGGTGCATTAGTAAGCCCAAATGGGAGTACTACAAATTCATAATGTCCATAACATGTGTGAAATGTTGTTTTTTGAATTTCCTCATCTTTAATTCTGATCTGATGAGATCCTGACCTCAGATCGATTTTGGAGAAAATAAAATATCCTCTAACTTGATCAAACACGTCATATATCCTGGGAAAGTGATATTTATTTTTTATGGTTGTATTATTTAGTTGTTTGTAATCTATCCACGATATAAGAGTACCGTAATTCTTTTTGACAAACAGAACTGGTGCCCCCCAAGGAGATACTCTAGGCCTTATACAATTTTTTGTCTAATAGTTCTTGTAACTGAATCTTCAACTCCATCAATTCATGGATACTCATTTTATGTGGGTCCTTTGACATTGGAACAACTCTAGGTTCAAGATTTATGGTAAAATCAATATCCCTCCTTGGAGGAAGTTTTGGAATTTCTTCTGGAAAAACATCCTTATATTGTTCCAATATAAGATATTATTCTAATGATAGTTTTTTTTATTAACATAAATATTTTTCACTTGGACAATGAACATCTGGCATCCTTTTCTAGCATATTTATTCATTTGTATTGCGTAGATTTGTCTAACATAAATATTCCTTGGAATTCCTTTGACCATGTCGGCTTCCCCATTATCATCTACACAGGTAAAATACTTTGCCAAACAATTCAACATCGCTTTATGTGATTCCAACTATTCCATACCTAATATTCCAAGGGTAATATATTCATATTTAGTGTCGTTTGCATTCCATATATATTTACCGTACAATTTTCTCTTATTTCAGTTACCTTTATTTTAGTTCTTGTGGCCAATTGTCCTAACCAAGATTTATTTTGTTTCTCTTTTAAAATATTACATCTTTAAACTACAACATGGGAAATATAACTTAATGTATATCTTGGATCAATAAGTACAGATGCATATTTCTCAAGAATTTTACCTTGCACTTCCACCATGGTGGACTGGTAATCTTCTTGTCTCTCATCCAATGCAACACTAATTCTGGGTATGTTACAGGCAACATCATTTATAATATATGATTCCTGAATATTATTCAATGTTGTCTTCTTATTTAATGGATTTTGTGGACAATATCTCTATTATAGGTCAATTTGGGCACCATTCCCAATGACCTGGTTAAACTGGACATCATCTCCAGAACCAATGAATAGGGTCTATCATCCCCTATCATTTCAATTGCTACATACCCTAAGACAAAGAACAAGAAAAAATCATCCATGAATTCCATTGCAAGGTTTCCAAGATTTGAAGTACATGTTATATCACCTATGAGCTCACCAATGTAGTCTCTCAAGAGGCTAAGTGCATTGCATAAGTTGGCAACTCCATTCAAGAGTGCTTTGCAAAGCACTTCCCGACACTCAATGGTGCGTTGGTCAATTGGGAGCGAAATTCTCATTGTTCTGGAATCTCCACATGGCCAGTGCCTTCTAGAAGAGTGCATATATGTCAAACTTCGAATCCATGTGTCCATTTGACATCTTTGAGCTTGGAAACATGTCTTTCCTATTATTATAAAGTCATTGATTGTGAAACTACCTTCATCTCATCTATAAATTGAGCACAGATCCTAGTGCTTGAGAAGGAAGAAATTGAGTAGAGAAATGGTGGTGGAATTTCAATTGAGGATTTGATTTGAGTGATATGTTGTTGGAGAGATGTTCATTGTGATGAGGCTAAGATGCTGCTGGAGATGGTGACATCAAATCAATCGTTGGTTGTAACCTCCCCTTCTATCCATTAATAAATATTGATTCTTACTTTCCCACATATGTATCTGTATAAGCTTATGTCTTTCATATTATGAATTATTATCTGATGTATATGGTTCATGTTTCATTTATTTAACTGAATAACTTGAATAGGCATATGTATATTGCAATATCTTTTTTGTTTAGTGTTCATTCTTGCAGGAAATATTTTGATGATCTAGCTTGGATTTGAAGCTACAGTAAGAGCGATAGAAGGAGAATAGGAAGCGCTTGGACCCCAAGTAGGTTTCTTGATATATTCTGTGTGTCTACTTATTGTTAGGAAAAGTATCTGAAAAGCCTTTAATCTGTTTTTCTAAATGCATAGCACCACATTTAAGGAAGAATTTTTTATCTGTAATTCATAATTCCGCAAAACAAATTGGTGACTCCGCCAGGGAGTTTACCCTTCATCCTTGGTGTGTTTGCCTTTGTTTATCTACCCAGTAGAATTTACTCTCAAATATTAGGCTTTTTGAAATCAAAATTTGCATTAGAAGTGTGTTAAATAGCTTGAGTTTTGTTCTCTGTTGCGCCCAACGCACTATTGAACAGGACACGGTGCTTTGCAGAGCATTGTCTTCCATTCAAGGGTGCTTTGCAATGCATTTTCTCCCCTTAGAGACTGTTTTCCCCCCTAGAGCCAACCAAATTCCCATTGCATTTGCTTTCAACCTTTTTTTTGTTGTATTTTCAATTGCCTGATGCCTCATAGAGACCAGTGACTTTACCTGAATCTTCCTCCTTTGAAAGAAAATTTTGTTCAATGTCTCTTTAAAGTGTTTTTCTTTATCATTGACAAATTAATTTCAAAGTATTTTCATTACTGCATTAGATCCATTTTCTTTTGAAAAGGAAATTGTCATTAAATTCTTCGTTTCCTATAGGAGAAATTGTAGTTAAATTCTTCATTTTTCCTAAAAAGAGAAATTGTTGTTCAATTCATCATTTCTCAAAGTAAAAGGCATTTGTTTTTTGTTGATTTGATGCATATAGTTTCCTTTTTACATTCACATTAAGGGGACTGAAAATAAAAACCTACATTTGCATATAGTGAGTTGTGTGTTTTACATAGGAACAAATTAGGAAAGCTACATATTAGTTTGTGATCTTTGTTGTTTGCTCTCAAATTTGATTTCTCTTTCCCTCTAATAGCTAGGATTTTCATTGAAGAAACTAAAATTGAAAGTTTTCTTATCATTTTAGTTTTCATTTTAGGAATTTCCATCAAATCATCGTGGTGAACCTTGAAAGGAAAATTCGATCAACAAGATCAACTTAAAATTTACATCAATTTAACTAACAAAGCATTGGAACCATAATGATAACATTTAGAAGGTCTAGGCTAGAGACGTGTTCTGGCATCGTAAAGCATAGCAGATGTTGTTAATTTTATGCGAAACATTCCGAGTGTGATACCTCACTTCACATACATAAGTATATCATAGCTCATCCACGTACCTTTGGGTCTATCGAGCAGTGTTATAGTATGAAAAGTATAAAGGGGTGCTCTCACTGTGCGGTTTCGCATTAGACAACGCTAATACGGACTTGGGCCTCCACGTACCTTTGGGTATATTTGGGAGGACAACTTTAGGTTGCTGTCCATCCATAGTGAAGCGAGTCGGCCACCTTGTAAATTGTGATACACCGAACATAGCATTCATGGAGATTGCCTGCCCGTACTTCTTGGTTCGCCAGGAGGTATTCTACAGTTCATAGTTTCTTGGTAAACATTTTGCCTAGCATTACCCTTTTATTTTGTTTATTTTTTGTTGGTCACAAAATAAATCATTCATCCTGGAATAATATCATCCCTTTCCCCATCATTCGCATAGATTAGCATTGAAATCACCTTTACTACCAAAAGTTACTTCTGGTCGACAAAGGCGATATCGCTCTATCGAAACCAATACCATTAGTACCTCTGGTGAAGCATCATCTTCACATATTCCAGAGTCGGCACAAGTTGCTTCTACAAATCTTGGTTCATCTACTGTTTTCGAGACGGATTCCTCAAAACTACTTGTGGTCACGCTCCATCCAATTAGTGAGACCATACCTCCCGAACCCGACGTTGTTCAACCAGAAGTTGATCCGGATCCCATCGTGATTTAGGGGCCAACTGTTATTGTTCAAATTGGATATCATGCCCAAGACCAATGAAATAAGATCTATCATCCCCTTATATTTCAGTTTCTATATGCCCTAAGTGGAGAAAATCTTAATCCCGAAGTCGAACAACCAGAAGTTGTTTCTGTATTGGTCACTCCACAATCTATTGTAGCCATTGAGTCTCCCATATCATGTAGTAACCACCTGAAATATACGTTGGGCCTGATGGCGAAGTTCTTCCACCTGGTTTGATTTAGATTGAAGAAATACCATAAGACGAGACACCTTTAACTCCAACTCATATTCGATAGGAGCTTTACCTGTATGATTCTTTTCCTCAATCACCTTCCTCTGCTTTTTTTTATCATGTTTCACTTCGAGTTCCAGTAGATTCTATAGGGTATATATTAGGTCATTTGACCATGGTTGAGATAACATCCCAGACTGAACCATCTATTTCAGCTGCGACAACATCTACTGTTTCTTCATATTCGATGGTTTGTCCATTGACTTCACCCATGCCATCATCTGGAATCCGATATAGTTCCTCCCTTATGAGTACTAAACAACTTGATCCTTTATTCACATCTTCAATGCAATATCAAGCTGGTCCCAACAATTATTCCCCTTGGTGGCCAGTGATTTCACATAAATTACCCTCTGAAATTCCAAAATTCAATGAAAACCCTATAGAAGACTCGTCAATGCATGTTATAACTTATTATTTGTGGTGCTCATCAAGCTCCTTAAATGATGACTCCGTTAGACTACATCTTTTCCAGCGCACCCTCACTATTCCAACTACACAATGAGGATGGTTCTTTTACTGTGTCAACCTCGTTAAAAAGTGGAACAGGTTATGAGGATGGTTCTTTTATTGTGTAAACCTCGTTAAAAAATGAAACAGGTTTTGAGGACAGTTCTTTTTTCTTATGTCAACCTCGTTAAAAAATGAAACAAGTGCCTATGAGGATAGTTCTTTTACTGTGTTAACCTCATTAAAAAATGAAACAAGTGCCTTTGAGGATAATTCTTTTTTCTTGTGCCAACCTCGTTAAAAATGAAACAAGTGCCTTTGAGGAAAGTTCTTTTACTGTGTCAACCTCGTTAACAAATGAAACAGGTCATGAGCATAGTTCTTTTCCTATGTCAAGCTCGTTAAAAAATGAAACATATCCTCTCCTAATTAAGATGAATCTTTCGTTTGATCTCGTAAATGAACCTTCATTACATCCAGTTATTAGTAACCAGTAGTTTACTTAGGTGAATGAAATGAAGCTTGGGGGGCATCTTCTCTTGCAGGGGGCATTCTACATGTGCTCTTGTAGGGGCATTCAAAAAAATCTTACTAATTGCATGCAATCAACAGTTGAATTTCGGAGGCAAAAACAGGTTCAGAGCTCCAAAATGCAAATGGTAACTTTAAAATGGTAAAAATGAACAGTAAAACTCCTTTTTTTAGTCATTTTATTATTTGCAATGAATATTTATTGTTGTGACTATGGTTTTATTATATTTTTATCATGAAGAAGGTATTTTTAATCCATTTGATGTTGTTATGAACAAGTTTTACAACTTATGAATAGATTAGTTGTGCAGATTTATTTCAAATAATGATTTGATCACAAAGCATACTTTTATCCTTATTTTTTGAGCTTTCTTAAAAAATGAAAAATGAATTTAAGCGCACTTTTATCTCTTTTTCGAGCTTCTATAATAGTGAAAAAAGAACCCCTGGAGTCTTCTTTTAGCTCTTTTCAAACTCCGATAATGTGAAAAGATTGTCGAGCACTTGTCTTTTCGAGCTCGTAAAAGTAAATGAATTGATGTCTACTCAGTATAAGTTTAACCCTTTTCCAGACTGAGATAGATTATTTACGAAAAAGGAATACCTTATTCAAACATGACAAAAGAGGTTATCTCAGATATTATTTTACACTTTTTCGGATCTGAGCGACAACTTTACGAAAAATTACTTATGGAGTTTTCTTTCATATTCTTTTTCAAAGTCTCTAAATATGAAAAAGGACCGGGTTGTCACTGTTGTTAGGCTCATTAAAACATGAAATAGTGGCGGGCTTGTCGATCATGGCAAGGATCGAGTTTCATTCATCGCTAAACTCGTTAAATTATTAAATAGTGATACATTGTTCGCCTGAAGGGTTGAATTATAGATCAAGAATATGTTATCCTCCTCAATTTTGTTAAAAAATAAAGAGGTACTGGTCGACAAATGACCGGGGAAAATTTGGAAAGTGAACAGAAATTTTTATAGTAGCTGGTCGCTCTTGAACATGACACTTCACTCCATCATTGTGACTATTTGGGTTGGGTAATCTTCTTGACGGTTCATTCATACGTATGGTTCATCATACCTCCACTTCGGCTTTGGGTCAATGCTGCCAACTCATCTCAGTGTCACCAATATGTTCAAGAGAAGTCATCCAGTGAATACTCATCCTTCTGCAATACTCATAAAACTTCATTCTCATGACAGTCATCCCTGAACATTTCTATATCAAGTAATAATTTGTCTCTGAAATTAGTAACTCTCGTTTCGCAATATTAAAGTTACTTCCTGTCAACGACAAATCATCATCCAAGAAGTTCACTTGGAAACATCATATTCCAGTACAATGAGGCTTGTTACAGCATTGAAAAGATCCTTGCTTCTGGACTTTTGACCGAAATATTTTGTTTTGTGTTCAAAATCAAATCATCTATTTGTGCCTTACGAAATGTACTGTAGTACCTTGAGGGCCATTGACATTAATGGTGGTTCTCTCGCATTTGTTAACAGCTCACATCATTGGCTGGTAATCAAACAATGTCTTACCATGTTTGACTACAAATCATATATTCACATGGCTAGACTTATACCCAAATGATCGAGTGAAGGAGATAAGAAGACCTCAGATCTAGTTTCAGCCATCCGGGCTGCAATTTCAGGATTATTGTACACATCATCTGTATGGTGATCTTACATACAGATCATTATCCGAACATGGGCCTATATCTGTAGGCATGTCTGTATTGGGCAACATTCCAATGTAGACTAGTTTCTGCACTATGTACATGTTATTAGATAGTTTATGTGTTGAGCATGGGAATGCCTTCCCTCAGAAATTCGTGATCAAGAGTGTTGTAGCTCCTAGAGATAGCCTAGAGTTGTGATAGACTAGTGCCTAGGACATCTTAGCATAGTAAGGAGCATATAGTATAATGTGTGAAGTTGTCAGCTTTAGCTCACATGATATCTCCTGTAAACAGGGAAATGGAATAGAATGGGACCAAACTCTCGTAACCGATTACAGAAAAGTGATACTCGTTGTATAAATAACTCTTAATACCAAAGCAATAGACAATTCAGAGACAGCTTACTGCAAAGTGGGCCGATTCAGAAATACTTCACAGACATAAATTATCAGAAGGTGTATGTAGTGAAAATATCAAAGGAGATATTAGTTAGCCTTGAACTGATACCCAGATATACAATACCACCATGCATGGGCTTACCAATATAAGAATCCATACATGATAATAGCATTTTAAAAGCACCCTCCCAAAACAACTAATATAGCAGAAGTATGGTTAGCTGAATAATGGAACGGAATATCATGCATGAGCCATATTTAAAGCACTTGACTGATCCGAGTATGGGCATCAACTAGGATGAGTCCTTACCAGAAATCAGTGAGCCACTCGCATTCCAAAACATGATACAGGAAAGATGGATGAGATGAAATGATATATTAAATAACATATAAAAGAGAGTTACAGACTGTGAAATACCAAAGACCAGAATCCTCTTTGACAGATAGAACTCCTCCTCACTGAGACCCTATGGGATCTGAGCCTTCATACAAGAATCTTACAAAATGTATGCAAAAAGCCTTTCACTGCATAATTTTCTGATAAAAATCTGGAACCTCTACAATGCGTTTCTTCATGGTTTTTATAAGAGAAACTAAAACCTAGCAAAGAGGTAGGTGATGAACATTTAATTGTATCATTAAAACAAAATGGAGGAAACATTTGCGCCCATACTGCTGAATGACTGTGTTGTTTGTACTCAGTGACCTGCTAACTGAAATAAATATACTGGGTAGAAAACTCTTCTGGGACACGGTAAGGCAGTAAAATCACACAAATATCCGTCCTTGCCTGGGAAGAAAACTCTGTTGAAATAAAACCTTGAGGACATTGTTTTCTGTGTATAAGTCTTCTGGATGATGTGCAGGATCTTCAATCTGGTACTCTGCTTTAAAAGGCTAGGACAAGGCCCCCAAAATCTTCAGCTACCTGCCTTTAATTCTCTGCTGACCACTGATATTCTTTCTCTGCCCCATTGATATCTTCATCTGAGAAATTGGCGCCTTGAATGCTCTCACAGGGTTTTGAAAAATCTGAACCCTGCCTCCTTTAATTGAAGTCTTGTCGCTTTGGCTTTCGAGGACTTTCCTCATAATTCTGCTCTGAAATTGGTCCTTTGATGTGTGTTTTATCACAACAATTAAGACTGTGAGCCATAATAGTTCTCCGTCGCTGAACACCTGCAAAATCCACAAACCTGTTACAGAAAACTATGCACGAGAAGGTGAACACAGTGGGGACAATGGCAAGGTTAATGGAAACAATCGTCTAAACTGTGATATGGCAAAACAATGTGGGGTGACGGAAAGATGCAGCGAAGGAATGGTGGACAAGCTGACCAGAAAAAAACCTTAAAATATTACATACGAATGAAATATATAAATGGCGGAGGAGGAAATGCAATAACACGTGGGATGACGACGTGGAGGGAGACCAGGTCAATGGCAGGGATGATGAAATCTCAGCTGTCCGATCTCAGGAGGAGATCGATGGTGGAAAGAGCGTCGGAGGCGATGTGCAGTGGGCCAGGGGCGCTGTACACTTGAACTAAAACTCGTGCAGCTTCGGAGCACGACGATCGTCGGATGAAGGCCCTCAGATCTGACGGTCGTGGTGAATATCGCTGCGCATCTTTGTCCGAACAATAATGCGCGATGGAGGGCGGTATTCAGGCCGTATGCGGGGACACGTGGTGAGCACTGTATGGAATCGCTGGCCCAAGGAGAAATACCGCCTCCCGCCGAAAGGCGGTGCGATGGATACCAGGCAGTTTTGGAACAGTGGATGCGGGGCGGGGACCACCAAGGATTGATAGGCTGCGGACCGTTGATTTGATCATTTGATCGGACGGCAGGCAGGTGGGTTATGGGTACGGCAGGGATGAATGATCGTCGTCTGATCTGCACAGATCGACGGCTCGGAGGACGCCCGATATTCGTTTGATAAGCGCCTATAGAGCTTAGCACTCAGTCGAGAGCCTGGGTTATATGGAGCGAAAACATGAGGGGCTAGGGCTGAAGGAGCTGTGCCTCGAATATTTCCAAATATGAATTTCCAGCCTTTGATAATGTATTTTGGAGGCGGGAAACGGCAACGATAGGCTTGAGGATGGTTTTCCAAGGCTGCAAGGGGGAATTTGAGAGCTCTGAGCCAGATTGCCTGTGAAATTTTATGTGAAAGGTATTATGATCAACATCGGCTCCACCTGGGGATTGCATGTTCATCCTTGGACATGTCGAGAACTCACAGACCCTCTGATCATCATGTATGCAGAATCTGCTCTCCAGCACCTCCATTCTTTACTTTATAATTCATCACCACACCGACATTATTCAAACAAAACAAACTAGAAACTATCGTACAATATAATACATCAGGCTTCCTCGGCCTGAATCAGAACTGAAAGTAGGGTTTAAGAAATTGACCATTTACAGGGGCATCCAACAAGTCGCCCTGTAAATCCTCCAACCTGAAAGTATTATTGCCCCCTTGCTCCACAATTTTGAAAGGACCAAACCAGAGGGGGTTGAATTTACCATGTTTTCCCTTCTCGGCTCTCTGGACATCCCATCTGAGCACCAAATCACCAATCTGCAACTTCCTATCTTTTGTGTGCTGATCAAAAATGTGTTTCATTTTCTCTTGATATTCTATTAACCTTTGATTCACCTGGCCCCATGTTTCTTCTAATTCCACTAATTGATTGATTCTCCTGATCATATCATCAGGTTCCTCTTGGCTTTCTTGCATAAAATGGGCCACTGGTAAGGCTAGTTGTACAAGAAAAATTGCTGCTCGTCCATATACCAATTCATAAGGGGATTTCCCAGTTGCCCTCTTGCTGGTGATTCTATTAGCCCATAGAGCAAATTTCAATTGGGAATCCCAATTCTTTTGATTTTCATTGATAGTCTTCTTCAAGGCCCTCACCAAAGTTTTGTTTGATGACTCTGCCAAGCCATTTCCTTGTGGATAGTAAGCTGTAAAGTGACTGAGTTTGATATTGTATTGCTGGCAAAAATTCATAAATTTTGCAGACTTAAAGGCCTGTGCATTATCATTCACTATTCTAGTATGACAGCCAAACCTGGATATGATGTTTTCCTCCATGAACTTTATGATCACAGTATCTGTAGCATTCCTTGCAGGTATAGCTTCCACCCATTTAGTGAAATAATCAGTGGCTGTTAATATCCATTTATGTTGTCCACTTGATGGGGGATGTATCTCACCTATGAAATCAATACCCCATTGTTTGAATGGTTCATCCACATGGACTGGAATCAGGGGAAATGGTGTTGATTTCTGTCTCTCAGCAAATTTCTGACATTTATCACACGCCCTTACTATGGCAAAAACATCTCCAAAAAGCTATGGCCAATAGAAGCCAGCTTTCAGAATTTTATGAGTTGTGGCCCTCCAGCTATAGTGACCTCCACAAATCCCTTCATGGAATTCTACAATAATGCTCTCTACTTCATTCTCTGTGAGGCACAGGAGTAAGATACTTGAGGGATCTCGCTAGTATAGCCGGCCATTGGCAACTATGTATTTCTATGATTTCAATCTCAACGCTCCGTATTTAGTTTTGTCACAGCTTGGAGGGAAGCTGAGTGTAAGGAGATACTCCACTATCTCTTTATACCACTGACTGGTGAGGTACTTTAGCTGTGTTTATGGAGTATCTACTCCAATTCCATGTCATTCTTCTTTCTCCTCAAATTCCTCACTTGCTATAATGGACAAATTTATGCCTAGGGCTTGATAGTTTGATTCAGATAGCATTTTGGCAAGCCCCTGTCCTTTGATCAACTTAGTAGGGTGGATGTCTAAGTCATACTCCTGTATTTTGGAAATCCACCTGCCCCTTTTTCCTTCACTGTCTCCTTGAATAAGAATATCTTTTACAGTAGCTGCAGGCACAAATGCAGTGGTGTGAGACTGTAAGATATACACACGGAATGCTTTGAGGGATTTCACTAGAGCGTATGCTTGCTTTTCCAATATGTTGTATTTTAATTCTGCATCACAAAGCACCTGACTGAAAAAGGCAATAGGCTGCTCATAACCTTCCTCATTTTTCTGCAATAATACTCCTGCTATTGTATGAGGTGATGCAAAAGAGAAGATCATGAAAGGTCTATCATAATCTGGTCCAACCAACACAGGGGCTTCTACAAAAGCATTCTTTATCCTGGTAAATGCCTCCCGTGATTCTGGTGACCACTTTACCTCATTATTCTTTTTGAGTATGTCTGTTATATGCCTAACTATCTCAGCATAGTTAGGAATAAACCTTCTTAGGAAATTAATGCGTCCAAGGAATACTTGTATTTCTTTCTTATTTCTGGGAAAATAAATATTGTTTATAACTTCTACCCTCTTGGGATCTATCTTCACCCCATCTTTAGTAACGATATGGCCTAAAATATTTCCCTCTTCTAAGGCAAATAAAGACTTTTGAGGATTCAGAGAGAGACCATACCTTCTGCACTTCTCAAAAGTTCTTCGCAAATGTTCAATGTGCTCAGCATCATTCTTGGAAAATACAGTGATATCATCGAGGTAGACCACCAAGAATTTATCCTGCTCCCCGACAAAAGCAATGTCCATTTCCCTTTGAAACGTGGCCCCTGCATTAATCAATCCAAAAGGCATCCTGGCATACATAAATGTACCCCATGGTGTGGTGAAAGCAGTCTTCTTTTGATCCTCTAGAAGTACAGCCACCTGATTATAACCAGAGAATCCATCCATCATTGACATTCTGGAAGCTCCAACCACCTTTTGCAGGATGTAATCCATTTTGGGAAGTGGATAATTATCCTTTAAGGATGCTCTGTTTAAATTTCTAAAATCCACACACAGCCTTATTTCTCCATTCTTCTTTTGTACAGGGACAAGGTTTTCCACCCATTCAGAGTACCTCAATGGCACAATTATTTTAGCTTTTAGCAACTTCTTGATTTCTTTCTCAATAGAAGGCAGCAGCAGGGGATTGATTTGTCTCAGCTTCTGCTTATGGGGCTTTGCATCTGTCGTCAATGGAATTTTGTGCTGCATAATACTGATATCAAAAATTTTCAAGTCCTGATAGGACCATGCAAACACATCTTTGTAAGACTGAAATAATTTCTGATATAGATTTTTATATTCTTCAGGGATTTTCTTGGATAGTTTAACAATTTTGGGTTCAGCCTCAGTACCCAAATTTAGGTCTTCTACCGGATTATCTTCTACCACTTTTCTTGGCTGTAGTGGGACATCATTCTTGTCAAATAATCTTTCTAGAGGCACCAACCCTCTAGGTATAATGTTTCCCTTTAATTGCAACACTTTATTACCTGCCACTTTCTCTTCCCAATTTCTTTTTGAAATATCTTCAGGTTCTACCTCTTCTTCATCATCAATCTCCATATTGGAGAATTCTCCCACTGTTTCCAGGAATCTCTTCATCTGTTCTTCATCTTCAAATACCTGCCAGTGCTTGACGTTATCCGGGATTGAAGGCCGGTAACGCACCTCAACTTCATATCTTAAAAGAGGGTTCTGAGGTGGTCGAAATGTACTAGCAGCCACAGCAAGGGAATCAGCCATCCTATTATGTTCTCGGGGCATGAAATGGATATTGAATGCCAAGAAGAAATTTTCTACCATGTCCCAAACCTCATTCCTATAAGCCCTCAGCCTAGGATCTTTGGTCTAACACTGATTCCTGACTTGTCTGACTATTAGTTCCGAGTCTCCCAGAACCTTTAAACTTTGTATACCCATGCTCCTAGCTGTCTGTAATCCCAACAAGAGTGCTTCATATTCAGCCACATTATTGGTGGCTTCATATTCTAATTTGAAAGACAGTGGGATCCATCTTCCTGCAGGAGAAATTAATAGCACTCCAGCTCCATTTCCTTCTTTCGAATTTGCTCCATCAAAATGTAGTGTCCATATTCCTGCTTCCATGTTTTTTGAGGGTTGTTCACTCTTGATCTGGCAGAAGGATGGTTCATGTGCATAATCTTGATCCTCTTCCAGCATCAAGCATGAAAAATATCCTTCTTTACTGTAAACTGGTGAATTTACAGAATTGTCAACCTTTGTCACCATCTTGACAAATCTAGTCTCCCTATACAATCTCCTCTCTTGGTCACCAAAAACTGGGATAGTGGCATATGTTAAATCCATTTTAATTGATCCACCAATTTTTTTTCCCCAGGACCTTGACAGCAACATGCCAAAGCGAGCTGGAATGTCAGCCACCGCTATGTCCATTACAACACTTTTTGCTGGGATTTGGGCCAAATTGACCACCAGATCCTTGATCATCCCCAAGAATTTGACTCTTTTGGAATCAAATGAGTAGAGGTCTTTGTATGGGCGTGTGATTTGTAAACCCAGTTGTTCCAGACTGATAGGGCATAAGATTATGGGAAGCTCCAGAATCTAACATGCAATTGTGCAACAGTAGGTCATGAATTACTAGAGACACATAGAAGGGAGGAGTAGAGGGATCTATCTCCTCAACGTGTGGGCCAAAAACTACCATGGGTCTCTCTTCTTGGAGGTTGAGACTATTTGGGATGGTTGGCACTTCTGGAGGGAGCATGAAAGATGTGACTTGAGATTGATATGTTGGTTGTTTCAACAGTTCAGTTAAAGGGATTGAGATTTTTACCTTTTCAAGTTCTTTTTGCAGACTGAAATCAGGAGGGGACTTTTCTATCATAACCTCTTTTAACTCTTTGTTTTCAACTGGGGGCTTGGCTTCTTTAGACACAGACTTTGTATTAGGATGAATGACTTCTTTTGGAGCGAAAGGAATTTGTTCATTAGACTGCAAAGGTTTGTTTAGAGATTACTTACCTTTGTCTGTAGTTTTCTGCATCGTTGATTCCTCCTGAACAGGTGCTTCCTTCTGGGGTAACTCTTCTTCTTGCTCTTGGGTATGAGTCCTCTTCATAAAAGATCTGATATCATAGCTTCTATTGAAATGTGCTTGCATGAAATCATCAAATTGTTTACAATAATGATCAAATTCGGCCTCATCTGTGTCTCTGGTGTTTTCTTCTTCTGGCAATGAGCACCCAGCTTCATCATTCCCTTGCAAAGGGCACTCTTCTCCATCACTATTTGAAAAGGCAAGGTTTGCATCCTCCAGTATATAGGCAATGTCCTCAGTGGAGTCATCTACTGGACCTTCCAGGTACAATGGGTGTGGCACTTGATCCTGTTGCTCCTTTGCTTCCCTTGGCAATATTTGCAAGGGTGGTTTCCTATATTGAGGATTGTAACCTCTGTTTCGAGCATTCTAAAAATTCCTGAAGGCTGAATTCTTGGCTTCCAGCTCAAGCTTAACCATTTTCTTAATTAATTTGCTCATTTCTTCCATTTTATCTGAGTCTCTGTCCTGATTAGAAGTAGACACCTCCTCTTTGCCCCTTCTTCTGGAATCTTGTTCTGATTTTCCTTTTAATTTACCAGTGGAGGCAAAGTTTGCTTCCAACTCTAGTGCATCTGCCTGAGCATCATCCAGAGTAGCAGGCTTTCTTTATCTGAGAGAGAAACCAAACTCTGAATCAAAGGCTGCTACAAAAACAACTTTAGCAGCCGTTTGATGGGGTTTCATATCAGCAGGGAGGCTCAGATACAACTTATTGAATCTCTCGATAAATTCTAACACTCCTTCATTGTGTATTTTCTTTAGTGTATTGAACTCAATGAGAGAGTTTCCATGATCTTTTTTCTCTCCCCATTTCCTGAGAAAAGTTTCTTCCATGTTATCCCAAGTGGTAATAGAACGGCCAGCCAATGTTTTAAACCATTTTCAAGCTTCACCATCTAGAGATTGTACAAACAGTCTTAAAACCACATCTAGATGTTCAACATTAAAGTTCTCTGCAAAGGAGCTGAAAGTCTCAAGATGTTTCTGAGCATCAATCTCATTTTCTCCATTGAATCTGGGCAAGATCTTCAGATAATCTTGGGGCATATCATTTAACACTTGGGGTAATGCTAGGGGAGCATATTTATTCATCAAAAAGGCTGGAACATTAGCCATTGGAGGAGGTGGAGGTAGTGCAATATTTTGATGAGTAAGAGGAGGAAGAGGAGGAAGTGGAGTATGAATAATAATAGGAATATAATCGACTGCAGTTTGAGGGGTTGAGGGGAACAAAGGTCTATTAACAGCAGATACTTCGGTTACTTCCTTGACCTCTTCAACTTCAGGAGTAGGGTGAAGACTGTTTTTATTTCTGATACCCTCTCGGGGTGGACTATCTGAGTAATAATAATCAGTATCTCCCACAGTGGAGTCGGGAATTTGCAACTGTGAATCTTGAGAGGAGGAGGAAGGAAAATATTCTATAGACACTTCAGGAATCTGGGAATGGGCTGATTTCCTTTCTCTCCAATTTCTTGTATGTATAATCTGGTCAGGGTCAGGCATTGAAGTTGTCTTTGGCTTAGACATATCTGACCTCAGGTGTGGCTTACGAGGAGCCAGGACTACAAATAGATATATCAAATAACAAATGTGGAGTCGCCAAGGTGAGGGATCTACAACTCTCAACTCTCTGTGCTCACCTACTTAGAGAGTGAATATGATTTTTTCGAGGCCCAGGGACTCTGATTTTCTTAAATTCGTCCCCGGCAACGGCGCCAGAAAGATGTTGTAGCTCCTAGAGACAGCCTAGAGTTGTGATAGACTAGTGCCTAGGACATCTTAGCATAGCAAGGAGCATATAGTATAATGTGTGAAGTTGTCAGCTTCAACTCACATGCTATCTCCTGTAAACAGGGAAATGGAATAGAATGGGACCAAACTCTTAGAAACTGACACAGGAAAAGTGATACTGCAGAAGAAAAATGCAGAACTCTAATACCAAAGCAACAGACAATTCAGAGACAGCTTACTGCAAAGTGGGCCGATTCAGAAATACTTCACAGACATAAATTATCAGAAGGTGTATGTAGTGAAAGAAATATCAAGGAGATATTAGTTAGCCTTGAACTGATACCCAGATATACAATACCACCATGCATGGGCTTACCAATCTAAAAATCCATACATGATAATAGCATTTTAAAAGCACCCTCCCAAAGCAACTAATATAGCAGAAGTATGGTTAGCTGAATAATGGAACAGAATATCATGCATGAGCCATATTTAAAGCGCTTGACTGATCTGAGTATGGGCATCAACTAGGATGAATCCTTACCAGAAATCAGTGAGCCACTCGCATTCCAAAACATGATACAGAAAATATGGATGAGATGAAATGATATATTAAATAACATATAAAAGAGAGTTACAGACTGTGAAATACCAAAGACCAGAATCCTCTTTGATAGATAGAACTCCTCCTCACTGAGACCCTATGGGCTCTGAGCCTTCATACAAGAGTCTTACAAAATGTATGCAAAAATCCTTTCACTGCATAATTTTCTGATAAAAATCTGGAACCTCTACAATGCGTTTCTTCATGGTTTTTATAAGAGAAACTAAAACCTAGCAAAGAGGTAGGTGATGAACATTTAATTGTATCATTAAAACAAAATGGAGGAAACATTTGCACCCATACTGCTGAATGACTGTGTTGTTTGTACTCTGTGACCTGCTAACATAAATAAATACACTGGGTAGAAAACTCTTCCGGGACACGGTAAGGCAGTAAAATCACACAAATATCCGTCCTTGCCTGGGAAGAAAACTCTGTTGAAATAAAACCTTGAGGACATTGTTTTCTGTGTATAAGTCTTCCGGATGATGTGCAGGATCTTTAATCTGGTACTCTACTTTAAAAGGCTAGGACAGGGCCCCCAAAATCTTCAGCTACCTGCCTTTAATTCTCTGTTGACCATTGATATTCTTTCTCTGCCTCATTGATATCTTCATCTGAGAAATCGGCGCCTTGAATGCTCTCACCGGGTTTTGACAAATATGAACCCTGCCTCCTTTAATTGAAGTCTTGTTGATTTAGCTTCCGAGGACTTTCCTCATAATTCTGCTCTGAAATTGGTCCTTTGATGTGTGTTTTATCATAGCAATTAAGACTGTGAACCATAATAGTTCTCCGTCGCTGAACACCTGCAAAATCCACAAACCCGTTACAGAAAACTATGCACGAGAAGGTGAATACAGTGGGGACAATGGCAAGGTTAATGGAAACAATCGTGTAAACTGTGATATGGCGAAACAACATGGGGTGGCGGAAAGATGCAGCGGAGGAATGGTGGATGAGCTGACCAGAGAAAAACCTTAAAATATTACATACGAATGAAATATATAAATGGCGGAGGAGGAAATACAATAACACGTGGGATGATGAAATCTCAGCCGTCCGATCTCAAGAGGAGATCGACGGTGGAAAGAGCGTCGGAGGTGATGTGCAGTGGGCCAGGGGCATGATTGGCTTGCGTTAAATCCCATGCAACTTCGGGGTGCGACGATCGTCGGATGAAGGCTCTCAGATCGGACGGCTGTGGTGAATATCGCTACATGAATTTGACCGAACAATAATGCGCGATGGAGGGCGGTATTCGGGCCATACGTTGGGACGTGTGGAAGACAACGTATGGAATCGCTGGCCCAACGAGAATTACCGCCCCCCACCCAAAGGCGGTGCGATGAATACCGGGGAGTTTTGGAACAGTGTTCTCGGGCGCGGGGACCACCAAGGCGGATGGGCAGCGAACCGTTGATCTATGATTTGATCGGATGGTGAATGGGTAGGCTACGGGCGCGGCAGAGGCGAGCGAACGTCGTTCGATCTTCATAGATCAACGGCTCAGGATGCGCCTGATATGTATTGGATAGGCGCCCGTCGGACTAGCGCCTGGTCAAGCGTCTGGGTTACATGGAGGAAAAGATAGGGGGGCTAGGGCTGAAGGAGCTATGCCTCGAATATTTCCAAATATGAATTTCCAGCCTTTGATAATGTATTTTGGAGGTGGGAAACAGTAACGATAGGCTTGAGGATGGTTTTCCAAGGCTGCAAGGGGGAATTTGAGAGCTCTGAACCATATTGCCTCTTAAATTTTGCAGGAAGCGGATTATGATCAACAAAGAGGATATATCATGATGAAATTTATTGTAAGATTGATGCAGTTCGCCACTCCGCTTCAGTTCTAGCCCATCAGAGTGTAAATCATCTCATTCAAAAATATTGTTATTATTATTTTGACTTCATGCTTTAGGGGGAAATATGTTATAGGTAATTTTTGGCACCATTCCCAATGCCATGGTTAAATTGGACATCATCTCCAGAACTAATGAATAGGGTCTATCATCCCCTATCATTTCAATTGTTACATACCCTAAGACAAAGAACAATAAAAAATCATCCATGACTTCCATTTCAAGGTTTCCAAGATTTGAGGTATATGTTATATCACCTATGAGCTCACCAATGCAGTCTCTCAAGGGGCTAAGTGCATTGCATATGCAGGCACCTCCATTCAAGGGTGCTTTTTAAAGCACTTCCCGACACTCAAGGGTGCGTTGGTAAATTGGGAGTGAAATTCTCATTGTTCCGAAATCTCCACATGGCCAGTGCCTTCTAGAAGAGTGCATATTTGTCAAACTTTGAATCCATGTGTCTATGTGACATCTCTGAGCTTGTGAACATGTCTTGCCTATTATTAGAAAGTCATTGATTGTGAAACTACCTTCAGCTCATCTATAAATTGAGAACAGATCCTAGTGCTTGAGAAGGAAGAAATTGAGTAGAGAAATGCTGGTGGAATTTCGATTGAGGATTTGATTTGAGTGATATGTTGCTGGAGAGATGTTCATTGTGATGAGGCTGGCATGATGCTAGAGATGGTGACATCAAATCAATCGTTGGTTGTAACCTCCCCTTCTATCCATTAATAAATAGTGTTGCTTACTTTCCCACATATGTATCTGTATAAGCTTTTGTCTTTCATATTATGAATTATTATCTGATGTATATGGTTCATTTTTCATTGATTTAACTGAATAACTTGAATAGGCATCTATATATTGCAATCTCTTTTTTGTTTAGTGTTCGTTCTTTCTAGAAATATTTTGGCGATCTAGCTTGGATTTGAAGCTACAGCAAGAGCGACAAAAGGAGAATAGGAAGCACTTGGACCCAAAGTAGGTTTCTTGGTATATTCTGTGTGTCTATTTATTGTGAGGAAAAGTATCTGCAAAGTATTTAATCTGTTGTTCTAAATGCTTAGCACCAAATTTAGGGAAGAATATTTTATTTGTAATTCATAATTTCACATAACACTCTCCATAGGTGGTTTTCACTATAACTGTATCATTTGATTGGTGTTTTTATTGATTCATTGAAGTTTTTTTTTCTTGTTCCCAATCCTCTTTTCTTCCCCAAATTATTTCTTTGATTAACATTTTCTATATAATTTCCTACTTGCATATTCTTAGAAAAGGTAGGTCTCTTAAACCATTTTCTCTTAATATAATATTTTTCATGTCTCTTTGCCACCTAGCCCTTTGAACCTTCTCTCTTTTTTTTGGTTGGATTAAAACACAACTTTTCCTTCCTGGTGGTATCATCCATTGTCCTTGGATTTTCAAATGAAATCCTTTCCTTATATGAAAAGGTAGGAAACTGATAAAATTTTGTATTTTTTCCTTTTCCTATTTCAAATAAGGCATATATTTTTGCCACAATAGTTTTATGCTACACAACCTTTATATGAACCTACATTTGTAGGATAACCTACATATACAGGGCTATCTGATGCTCATGGATCTATATCACTAACACAATACAACACCTACTATAACCAATAGACAACCTTTGAACCTCCACAATCTAGCCAAACTAGATTTCCTATAATAGGTACCACAACCACACCTATCCCTCCATATTATGGTACTTCATGAAGTGATTCTTGATGTTATGATGATCAAATATTTTCCTCCTTATTGAGGATTAAGGAAATAAACAATGGTCTCAATACTTGAAGCTCCCATTTTACTAGAGAAATAATTGAATTTCTATTTTAATTTTTAGCGCTTCAGAAGAGTCACTTTTTGGAGGTATGTATATTTGTGAAGCACATGCTAGTCCCATGGATAAGATCTCATATCTACTCCATATGTTCAATTTTTGTATTGAATTTACCCGCCCTGCAATATTTTGAATCTTTATAGTTAAGTTATAATTCCCATTTTCTTCCTTTATATATGATTAGAGTTTTATATTAACTTTTGGGGGATTTAGAAGAGTTACATTCTAGATGTATGTATATTCAAGGAGCCCATGTGAGAACTATGCACTTAATTTCATGTTGGCTCCATCATGTTCAATCTCATTGTTGAATTGCATATTGTACATTGTTTTGATATTTGATTATCATAACAATTATAATGCCTATTTTCGTCAATTTTTTCTATATTTATATATAATTTTTAAGTTTTTTAGTAATTTATTTCTTCTACAAACTTGTATTAGAGGAGCGATAGAACATGGGAACTTTGGGTTTGTACTTTGTTTAGTATCAAGTTTATACAATCAACTTTGATTCTATTTTTTAGGTGTTTGAGCGTATTAACAATGTGAAAGTTGCTTCCTTGTTCTAAAACAATTATGTTCTACATCTATTGGAAAGTTGTTTGTGCTAGGAGAACCAATGAAACCTATAAAACTTTACAAAGTTTTATAATATAATTAAATTTTTATAATTTAGAATTTATAAAGTTTCAAGGTATAATCATTTGAAGGGTGTTAGATCAATGGAAGAGAACTTGTTTTACAAGAAAGTGGTTGGTGGTTTGATCCCATCATACCCTGATGTTCATAGGGAATGGTGGTGATCACTATATGTCCTTATATATGTATCAATATTGGGGGTTGTTAAAGGGCCATCATCAAAAGTCAATTTTTATATATGAAATAGTGATGATTAATAAATGTCCCTATATATATATATATATATATATATATGGTCATGAACGGTACATCACCATAAATCATTGTTGTTCATATGAAATGGCGGTGTTCACTATCTGTCATTAAAATCATTATTCATGATGTACCTTGAATGTCACCACAACACCTATGCTTTTGATGATGCAGCCTTTGGTGGTTGTTGAGCCTCGGTTTTTTCTATTTCTATACATCTTTTCGCTCTATGATCCCTTATGTTTTCATCTAATTTATATCTTTGTTATCATAATTTTGCATACTTATGAACTATTATCGTAAACATAAGCATGAAGAGGTAAATTATTGATTACTTAATAAAATTCCTTTGTTTTCAATAATTTATGAATATTTATATAATAATGTCACTAACTGTGGATGTTTTTCATGTGCCTAAGTTGCTAGATGCATCAAAAATTGGTTTCCAAAGAGCAGTTCAATTCTTGCACCAAGCTTAACTTCTGCACCAAGTACAGTTCTTGCACTAATTTGAAGTTTGATATATTGGCACACTTCGAGGAGAAAACCAGGCCATGGATTGTGTCCAAAATGATGTTTTAATTCTCCCACATGAGTTAAAACACACCCAGGTTGTACGGATGGATTTTTAGAAATTAATTAATGCTTCAACCACAAATTCATACAGTTTTCAAATTGCTAACTTCCTCCTTGATTTGTCTTCATATTGAGGTGAATCTCAATATTCTGGGACACGAGTTTCTCTCCCAGTATAGGTAATTAAGTAATAATTGGGTCATTTTCCAAAATTATCCATGGTATGTCATATATGAAGGGTTCTTTGAGGAACATTTGTGAAAAAAATACAAATTTCCATAATTCTGGGATCATTCATAAATTTGTAGAAAATGCATTTCATCGATTAGCTAATGGTTGTATTGGACCCCCATTGATGGAAATTTGTTGTGATTTGACTATTCATATTTTTTGTAATGAATTTATGACCAATACCATGAAAAGTTCGGGGTAGGTAAACTTGAACCCGTGTGGCATGGTCCCTACATTATTAAACGTGTTCTCAAGAAAGAGTCCTATGAGTTAGTTCATTGTGATGGAAATCAATTTTCGGAGCCACGTAATAGGCTCTACCTGAAACACTACTATGCTTAGTTTACTTGTATGGTTACTTTTACATATTATATATAAGTGTGTGTGTGATAAGTTTATTTTCTTGTCTTAGTTTTTCCCATGGTTTCAGTGTGTGATTGTGTGTTTAGTCTTTGGTGAATAGATGTAAACACTTTTGCTTCCCTATCAAGGTTTTCTAGATGGTGCGAGTTGTTACACTGCTTCCACCACTTGGGTCATATTTTTTCCCACTAATGAGATTATGAGTTATGGGAGTATTTGTCTTCACCCAGTTACCAACAATGTGGTCGAATATATTGTTGTCATTGAGCTCTTGACTGAGGTTATTTTTCTTGGAATACGCCACCTAGTTGTTTATCTTGACTCTCAGCTCGTAGTGTCTCAACTCAACCGTCTCTTTTCTATAAGGAACTCTACTATCCTATGATATTTTTTGAGGGTATGTCTCTTGGAACGTTTATTTGATTACATTGATTATGTTCATATTCCTCGATATCAAAATATCTTGGTTAATTAGTTAGTTACTTATGTGTTAGATTGGTATTTGTCACATCAATATTTTTATCCATGCACATGATAAATTAAGTATTCATTGTCCATACACATCATTTAAACACAAACACATAGAAGAGGACATTTTATTATATATAAAAATTTTGGGTACATAGTTCCAAATTTGGGCATTTGAGGCCCTGACTATCTAGCCATACATTTGTAGATCCATAAAAAACACATATCCCTATAACCACCATTGTCTTAGCTCAATGATTTTTATGATAGCATAAAATTTCATTTAGGATGCAGTGGAGAAGGCTCCAATGAC
This sequence comes from Pinus albicaulis, assembly GCA_034641835.2. NCBI lineage: Eukaryota > Viridiplantae > Streptophyta > Pinopsida > Pinales > Pinaceae > Pinus > Pinus albicaulis. The sequence goes on along the minus strand of CM076582.1, from coordinate 1,345,453,311 downwards.
GAGCTGACGTAACTCATATAGTATGACTCTGCTAGTGTTGAGAAGCATATGAAATACTCCTTAGTGGAACCTCTAGGGTTAATCCCTCGACATTGTGATTGAACTCCTATAACTATTCATCCACGTACTCCACTATCTGTTAACAGTACACCTCATTGATCAGTAATCAAACAGTTTCTTCCATGCTCGAAATCAACTCATATATTAGCATGTTGTAGATTCGTACCATCGTGGTTATGTCAAAGACCCTGGGTTAGGGACATATGCTAGGTCCCTATAATACTAGTGTATCCCCTTATTGTTATTATTAGTTTACCCCCCTTATTGTTATTGTTATTTTATCCCCCTTATTGTTATTATTGTGCCCATGTGGTCCCCATATTGTTATTATTGTGCCCAATAGAATCCCACTATTTTTATTATTGTTCCCTTGCATTGTTATTGTTATGTCAGCTAGGATTATATTGTGACCCCTTGGACTCCTATAAATAGAAAGGAGGTTTTGTCATTTGTATCATCCAATAATTTTTCATTTACGTAATGTAAAGGAGGTTTCCCCCTTGAAGAGGCTTATTTCTAGTTTGTTGATCTCTCTTTTCTTCTATTTTGTGAGCTGGTTTCATATCATTTGGTATCAGAGCTTTGGATTCTAGGGTTTTGCTGTTGCAAACAGGTCATCTTGGAATTTTAGCTATAACTTGTTTTATACGAGGCTTAAGAAGCTGAAATTTTTACCATGTTGAGATGAAATCTTGATGAACTTTGTGTAAAAATTTTAGACCTTAGTTCGCAACATTTTCAGAGATATTATCTGTGTAATTTAGGGTTTTTGTAGGCTCTAGAATTTCATCTTAAACATGTACCCGAGGGAAAATCATCATAACTTTTGTTTCAAGCATCAGATTGGAATTCTGTAAAAATTGGCCAAAATAACGAGGACTTTAGGTTCTTTTTATTGATTTCAGAGCTTAAGGTTGAAAAAGTGACACGTGGAACACCGTACAAGTTCGCTCTACTAAACCAACCCATAATTAGGTCATTGTGGGAGCTCAGGAATAACTTTTCCTTCAAGAATCCGAAATAGGTCTTACCTATGGCATTGGAAAGAAGAATCATAGGGCTACTGTAGGACTAGATTTCTGATCTTGAAGATCCAAAATCATAGAGATAGATCAGGTTCAATATCGACCTCCTAAAAAGCAAGAAAAAGGTGTGTATTGTTTTCTTAAAATTGTATAACTTTTATTTGAAAAAAAAAATGAAATGATTCCAAATGAATATTGAAGCATATATATAATTATTTATTCTAAAATTCCTCCCAAAAATAATTCCGCACCCATTAAACCCTCAGAAAACTCTACTATGACACATGAAGAGGAAGAAGTGCAGCATGATATATCAAAATTACTGGACCAAGTGCAATAAATTTTGCTCTCACAAAAAGCAACCAAAGAAGAATTAAAAGGTGAAATGGATGGTTTAAAAGGTGACATGAATGGTTTAAAAGGTGGCATGGATGGTTTAAAAGGAAACATATAAGATTTTAATAAATACATGAAAGGTTTGAAGGAAGGTTTGACAAATTTGCTACAAGAAAAGCTTCCTAATGGTGAAAAGGTAATAGAGGAAACTCATGATGAGAACAACATAAATGTTAATCATGATTTCATAAACTCTAACATTGGATTGAAGGCACACCATATTTCAAATATAGATATGAGTAATTTTGATGGAAAGGATCCCGTAACATGGATACTACAGATGGAGCAATATTTTGATCTCCATAATGTGTAAAACATGCAAAAGGTATGTATTGAAACTTTATATGTAGAACACAATACTTTTGTATGGTATCGATGGCTTTTCTCTTGTAAACAAACTGTCACTTGGTCAATTTTACAGAGGAAATGATAGCACATTATGAGGATACAAAGAGAAACACCTTCTTTATCCAATTGATAAATCTCAAACAAAAGGGTTCAATGGTGTAGCACATTGAGGACTTCCAAAAATTGAATATAAGGGTAACTGATATTCCAGAGGAACACAATATTGATGTCTTCATATTGACTTTAAAGGATGACATCCAACATGAGGTTCGCCTTTGGGAACCTAATTCATTGGAGAAGGAATTCGGGTTGGCAAGAAAAATTATGGCGACAAGGAAGCCTTCCTCTCACAACTATAAAGACGGAAGTGTTGCTACTCCTAGACTTCCGCAACCTACAAGGTTGACACCACAAAAATTGGAAGAAAAAAGAGCAAAAGGGCTTTGCTATAGTTGTGATATAAAATACACTAAAGGTCATAAGTGTGCTGAGAATAAATTATTTTACATAAATTTTGAAGAAGAGGAATAAAAGGAAAAATAAACTTCAAAAGAAGAGGATATACACCAGGAACCAACCCTAGAGGAAGAAGAAATTAATCCAACCATATCCTATAATGCATTGGAAAGAATTACCACTCCTCAAACTCTCAAGATAGAAGGACATATCAAGAAGAAAAATGTAATAGTGTTGATTGATTCGAGTAGCACCCATAATTGTATTCATTGTAAGGTAGCCAAGGAGTTTAATTGCTTCCTATACCTAGCACCAGAGTGTCAAGTGATGGTTTCAAATGGAGGAAATATACATCTCTCTAGAAAGTGACATAATATCAAACTAACCATGGTGAAATATGTATTGAATAGTCCAATTCTCTCCATCCCAATCATTAGGTGAATTTTGAAGTCTAAAATGGGCCTCCTAAGGAAATAATAAAATAATAGCTAAACCAACAAAATCATATTTATGAATTTTCAATTCACTTTTTGCACCACAATCCATATAACCATAGTTAAATTCAATTCAAAAGTTGTACCAAAATAAAATTAAAAAAAAAATTGTATTGATGTGACTATAAATAAGAATGAGCTTTTCAAGAAAAATTCATTATCATTGAACAACTAATGCATTTGTCCTTTGTACTGAAATAACTGAAAATAAAATATAAATATAAATTTATAAATTTTTTATTATATTATATGTTATTAATTAAAATTTATATTATTTAAATTGTATAATAACATGTAATTAATATACTATATAAAAATAATATAATATAATATAATATAATAAATGTATAGGGATATGCATTGTTTCTGTCAAGAAATATGAAATGACAATAATATTCTTTTATTCAAAAAGCATGAAATGACATTTATTATGAGTACTTTAATTTATCACTTTAAAAATACTTAGAGCACTACCATGGTTAACCATGATTTTTTATCCACCATTGAGAATGTGACAAGTAATTACATTTAACTCAAGCAATGCCACCTCAACCATTAGGGATGATGCCATCTCCTAAAATGTGATTGGTTCTCATAAAGTGAATTTTGATTGTACATTTTCCTTAGGAGGCCCATTTTAGACCTCAAAATTCCCCTAATGGGGTGGTACTGATGTTGTACTAGGATTACAATGGTTACAATATTTGGAGACGATAACTTTTCTTGAAATTTTTTTCAGAAGGAAAGGAAGTTGAATTACAAGGTATCGCAGGGAATCCAAGAAATTTAATCAGCTCTAATGTCATGACAAATGTTCTAAAGAAATAACAATGAGGCGTAATTGCACAATTATGCTCACTACAGGTTCAAACATCAAAATCATCTATTTCTACAGGTGTCCAAAAAGTCTTAGACAATCATTCCAAGGTATTTGAGACTCCCAAAGGACTTCCACTTATTTGTGATCATGATCATGATATTCATTTGATTCCAATAAGTGTTCCTCCAAACATCAGGCCTAAAAGATATCCTTATGCTCAAAAGAGTGCGTTGAACGTATGGTTGAAGATACGCTAGAGGTTGGTATAATTCAACCTAGTCAAATTTATTTCTCTACTCCAGTAGTATGGTGCACAAGAAGGATTGATCATGGCGTATGTGTCCAAATTATAGGGAGCTCAATAATATCACTATTAAAGATAAATTTCCCATCCTTGTCAATAATGAATTATTGGATAAATTACATGGAAAAATTTACTTCACCAAGTTGGATCTTCATATGGTATATCATCAAATTAGAATGAAGACTGAAGAAATTTTGAAAACAACATTCATAACTCATGAGAGTCATTTTGAATTTTTTGTCATGCCTTTTGGCCTTACTAATGCACCTTCCACATTTTAAGGTTTGATGAATTCCATTTTAAAACCCTTCCTTAGAAAATTTATGTTAGTATTTTTGGATGATATACTAATCTACAATAAGCCTTGGAAGGATCATGTTAAACATGTTGACATGGTGCTCAAACTATTGGAGGAGAAACAATTATATGAAAATAACTCCAAATGTTTCTTTGGAGTACAGGAGGTGGAATATTTGGTTCATATTGTATCTCACGACGGTGTTAAGGTAGACCCTAAAAAAATTAAATCCAGTAAGGAATGGAAAATCCCTACAACCATAAAGCATCTTCAACGATTTCTAGGGTTAAGAGGGTATTATCACAAGTTTGTTTAGAATTATGGGAGAATATCGACACCTTTAACATCATTACTGGAGAAAGATGCATTTTCTTGGACTCCAGAAGCAATGTGCCAATCACTGGTCTTAGCTACGCCACACTTCACAAAAACCTTTATTGTGAAATGTGATGCCTCGGGAAATGGAATTGGTGTGGTTTTAATGTAATAAGGAAGACCCATTTCATTTGAATGTCGTCCAATAAAAGGAAAGTAGTTACTGAAACCTATTTATGAGAAGGAAATTTTGGCAATATTACATGCACTAAAGCAATGACGAGCTTACCTAATGGGAAGACACTTCAAGGTAAAAACAGATTATGATATTCTTAAATATTTTTTGGAACAAATATTATCTTCAGAAGAGTAGCAAAAATGGGTCACAAAGATGTTGGGTTATGACTTTGAAATCATCTACAAAAAAGGGAAGAATTTTTTTTTTGTTTATGCACTCTCCAGAAAGGATGAGGATGTGGAAGCATTGCTTTGTGCCATTTCTATTATCCAACCTGAGTGGATAACCAAAGCAAGGGATGAATGGAAGAATGATGAAGAGGTGTGGACACTCATTCAAAAGTTGCAGCAAGATCCCAATACATCTTAAACATTTTGCTAAAAAAATTATTCATTATGGTACAAAGATCACATATATCTTTGTAATAATTCCCAACTCAAACAAAATATTCTTTTGGAATTGCACACCTCTCCCTTAGGAGGGAACTCATTATTTTTAAAAACTTACCACAGGGTCAAGAAGTAATTTTATTAGGATAGCCTTAAATCTAATATTCAAAAGTCTGTGGCGGAATGTTTGGTTTTCCAAAAAAATAAAGTTGAGACAATTAAGACCCCAGTTCTGTTACAACATTTATTCATTCCATGTCAACGGTGGGAGGAGGTTTCAATGGATTTTATCACAGCTTACCCAAGTTCGAAGGAAAGACTGTTGTCATGGTTGCAGTTGATAGACTTACCAAGTATGCATACCTTTGTGCATTATCTCATCCATTTAAAGCCAATACAATATCTACTGCATTTATGGAAACAATTCTAAAGCTACATGGAAGCCTAAAGATCAATGTAAGCAACAAAGATCCCATATATACAGGAATTTTTTGAACGGAAATTTTTTTTTTTTTGGGTACTCAATTAGCTCATATCTCATCATATCATCCTCAATTTGATGGGAAAATTGGGATAGTGAACAAATGTTTGGAAGTATACCTTCATTTCTTTGTATCTGATAAACAGACACAATGGTTCAAGTGGTTACCCTCTGGATGAATGGAGGTATAACACTTCCTTCCATACTACAGCAAAAATGACCCCAATTATTGCACTTTATGGATATAATCCACCCTCCATCACATAATCTTTAAGATAAAATTCTAAGGTTCAAGCAGTGGAAGATCACATCGCGCATCAACAAAGGATATCCTCACCTTGGCACAGAATCAAATGAAACAACAAGCAGATCAACATCACAGCGAAAGAATTTTCGATGTAGGTGACTGGGTATTTTTACGGCTAAAACCATGCAAACAAATGTCCCTCAAGCAAGATAAGAAGGATAATAAATTATCACCAAAGTATTATGGTCCTTAAAAAGTGTTGCAAAATATTGGTACTATGGCATACAAATTGGAGCTTCCTGCATCTTCCCGAATGCATCCAATTTTCCATGTTTCCAAGGTTAGTATATTGATAAAGCGTATGTGCATTGTATGTGCTAGGAGTCCTTATTACTCAAACAATTACTAAGTTAAATTGAGATGTCGAGATGCACATGTTAACTATGAAAATAAATATATCACTCTTAAAATAAAAATGATCACACTTTCTTAAAAAATTTATTTGCAAACTAAAATCCCCATAAAATTATCACACTTGCTCAAAATAAAGATCACACTTGCACAAATAAATATCACTCTTTCTCGAAAGAATATCACACACTTGCTTCACTCTTTCTTGAAATAAATCACACTTTCTTGCAAGGAAACTTGATAATGAAACTATATTTAAATTTCTTTTGCCAGAATGAAAGATTAACTCTACATTCAAATTAAAATTCTATTCACACAACTATAATATAAAAATTAAACTACAAATCTATATCAATCTATACTATGTCCATGTGCACAAGAGATCTCGGCTTCACTCTACAACAAAATGATTAGACTAATATTACTCTAAAAACAATCCTAAGCATTCATTCAAAAATCAAAACTTAATCATTTAAATAGACTAATGAAATGTTACAGAAAACAAAAAATTGAAATTTTATATGCAATTAATAAAAACCTTACAATTAGAGGGGCCCCTCCTGTGAGAAGTAGGTGTTAGCACCACACCTTCACAAGATTAAATATACATTGATGAATCGCATAGCAAAGGAATGAAATGAAAATAGAGTTTGTATTTGCAAAAAATATATTTTTTCAAATAATATTCAAGTTTGTGATTGTCTTGCCGAGAGGCAGATTTATAATGTCTTAAACATAATTGTTTCAGAGAGTATTAAGACCCTACCTTACTCAAAAATGACTAAAATTAACATAAAATGATAATATAACATTATTTTCTATCAACGAAGCAAATCATGATGTTGAATATTTGCATCCTTTAATTTCTCGCTCGCTTGATTCGCCTTCCACAGTGGTTGACTTTCACTTTGACTAAGTTGCTACAGTGATTTCCTTATTGATCCAAGTTATGAGGATAGGTAAAAATCATTGTGCCAGCTATTTTCCACCTTCCCATATTCCTTTTTCTTCGACTGGAGCTTTGGAACACATCGAACCTTCAACTCCGCTACAAAATCAGAGATTAGCTGCAGAATCGTTGTAATTCAGTAGCTCATGTAAATATTGAGTTAAATATTAAATAACAATGACATTTATGAAATAGAAGATGGTTAATATTAAATAACAATGACATTTATGAAATAGAAGATGATTATGTACCTTTATGCCATAAACCTTGTAAACTAATGCAAAATTATAGTTATTAGGATAAAAAAGAATGAGGATGGAGTGTAAGAGTGTTGTAAAAAAGAAGCAATTTTGGGGTTCAAAATCCCCCCACACAGAATACATTGCATGTCCTCATGAAAAATTTCAAAATTTGTGATTATTCTCTATCATTGAGCTTCTTCATAGGCCTGAGAAAGAACATCCAAGCTATTCCTTCTTGATTTCTTGATAGTGACTACCATCCTTGGTTTCTTTAGCAAGATTCTATGTTGCAAGATTATCACCTTTCTCTTAAGAGATTTTTTTTTAGCCTTCAATTTCTTGTTTGCTTCATACCATACACCAAGATGTAACATGTTGTTGTCATTTTTAGTTTTCTGGATTTCATTTTTCACTTTCAATGTTTCATGTTCTTGCTTCAAATGTCTATTTAATACCTCTAATTCATAGATTCTTCCTTAAGGGTGTTTAAAATTTGGGGTTTTTCTGGAGGATCAGAGTGAGTAATTTCTTCTTGGTTTGAGGATGATTCCATAGTTTTCCATGTATCTCCTTGCTCCAAATACTCTATGTAGTCATATATCTCTTGTTGGACAGGATCTATTTCTGGATTTCTCTTAGATGGACTGGAAACTGGTGATGGAACTCTTGGTTCCTCTTCTTCCTTTGAGTTGATGAATCCTAGGGACTTTTGAGACTATCTGTACACTGGTTTTTTTAGCCTTGCACTTCTTCTTATAGTGGATGATGGTTTTTCAGTGGTAAGGGGGTACTTCTTAACTTTATCTTGCTTTGTTTTCTCTTTGGATGAACTTTCTCCTTTATTGTTAGCTTTCTTTCTTCTAACATTTATTCGTTTAATAGTATCCAACACACTTGCAAGAGGAGTTTCATCCTCTAAATATTTCTCTTGATGTGGAGGTGAGTTATCCTTAGGGTTTAAAGGCAATTTCCTTCTACTCTTTCTTGTTTTACTAGGTTCTCCTTGTTCTACCTCCTTAAAATGATTTCTAATTAATAAATATTCCCAATTTTCTCCTTTGTTTTTCATATGGGCTTCAATCAACATTTTCAATAATCCATGATGGTATAAGGAATTATCTATGGACTATATTTTCCTCTGTATGTTTCCAGACATTTTTCTCAAGCTATGAAGTAAGAAGTATGGTAGGTTAATTTCATTTCCTTCAATAAAATTCATCATTAATCATGCATGGTAAAAGAACATGCTACCAAACCTACCTACACAAGTTATAGATTTTTGAATGATCAATAGAAAATTCCTCCATTTATTCTTCAAAGTTGTGACTAGTATTCCCTTTTTAAACACAAAGATATCCATACTTGGATTATTGAGGAAGACTTTCCACTTTCCATTTTTCTCTTCAACTTTTCGGTTCTTGATCCAGCTCTCTCCAATTCTTGGCAATTTGGTAGCCTCTGCTACAAATGACTTTGCAAAAAAAAATTGCATGTCCCAAATATTTTCTTCTATGCAATCGTATGCCTTAGCAAAGTATTTTGTCACGTTTTTCTCTTACCCATCAATTTTTTCCACGAACTCTAGCCACTACACTTGTTGCAACAACTATCTGACCTATGGGTATCCTTCAAGGAATTTAGCCCCATTTGGCTCTGAGCGTACAATGACTCCCATCTTGGAGAAACATTAGACCTTAATTTCTCTTTTGACAGGGTTATTATGGAAGTAATTCGGTTATGGAGTGGGTCAGAGAGACAGAGTTTAGGTAAGAGGTGATTTCATCAATGAAACAGGGTTGAGTGAAATGGGTATGATGAAAGAACTGCACATGAAGTGGAATGATATACGAAGAGAAGGAAATGGATTTGAATTATATCAATGCTTCATAACGGATTCATTTGAAAATACATAGATATTTTCTTTAAATCCAAAGTCATGTCATAGTAATCATTTTACAAAATGGTGGTAGGAATGGTCACTCATCTTTTATTTCATAATTCAAATGTTTTTAAATTTATTATCTAACTAATATCTACATGCCTTATATATTTTCCTTACTGCTTTTTTTCCTTTTTTAGGTTGTATGCAGGTTGCTTTAGCTATAATGTTCATTCAATTTTTTTTTCCATTATCTTCATTTTCCCTGGTAACAAACTGTTAAGTCAACTGCAGAATTCCATGAGAGCTGCAGAATATTGAAAAGTTTTGTAGTTGCCTTATTTTTCAAAAGAGAAAAGATGAATAAAAATACAATGGGACAAGATTAGGGAGTTTAAGAAGAAAATCTATGCCGCTAAGAAATCTTGTTTTTCAACTTAGATTTTTTGTATAAACATGGAAACAATGTTGATTTTCATGTTTATACAATTTTATTTTTTTATTATTATTAATATTATTTTATTTTGAAAAATAAAGTAGAAGGCTAAGTTGGAGAAGAAGAAGACTCTTCCTTGGCCAACTTCAAATTGAGATTATCTTGCAAATTTCTTACGAACTCTTCCTTTGTTAATGGTTTATGATTTATTCATAATCTTTGACCATTTACAAGGAAATTTATTTTTTCTTCATCAGTGGTTCTAATTTTGACTACTCCATTATCAAAGACAGTTTCAATCTCATAAGGACCAAGCCAATGAGTTTGGAATATTCCTTGAAAATCTTTAAACTTTGAATCAAAAAATAATGCCCAATCACCAAGTTGGAATTTTATTTCTTTGATAAAATTATCATGCCACCTTGATCTTTTTTGTTCAACTATATTGTTCCTATGAATAGCATCGTGTCATATCTCATCAAGTTCATTCAATTTCTCCATTCTTTTTATTTGTGCTTCTGATAGATCAAGACCCAATTTGACTATTAAAGGTATTTATTTGGAACTCAATAGGAAATAAGAGTTGCTTTCCATAAACAAGTTCATAAGGAGTGTTTCATGTTGTGTTTCTCCATGTGGTATGATATGCACATAAAGCTTCTGGAAGCTTTTCTACCCAATCCCTTTTATGCAGATGCATAGTCTTGGTAAGAATCGCTTCAATTACTTTATTGGTAGATTCAACTTGTCCATTTGCTTGTGGATGATATGGAGTGGATTTATGATGTTTCATTTTTTATTCCTCCATTATCTTCTGTACCAACTTGGATGTAAATAGAGTACCTTGATTTGTCACAATTTCCCTTGGGACACCAAAATAAGTGAAAATATCCTAAAAAATAAATGACAGTATAGAATTTTTAGTAGCAAAAAGAAATTCTTTAGCCTCTATCCATTTTGTGACATAATCTATACAAACAAGAATGTACCTTTTTTGTCTTGACGATGGATTGATTGGACCAAAAAATTCTAATGCCCATTTTTCAAAAGGTTCAATAAGTACCTGAGGTAGTAGATTCATTTCATCCGAAGGAATATGCTTTCCCATTCCTTGAAAACTATCACATATCTTAACATACTCTTTAGCATCCTTAAAAAAATAAGGTCAATAGTATCCTAAGAGAATAACTTTATAAGAAATTGTTTTATCAGCAAAATTTCCTCCACATGGTTCATCATGACAAAATTTTAATATCTCTGGTACTTCATCCTCTCGAACACATCTTTGAATAATTATATTTGGTCATGTCTTGTACAATTCTTCATTTATCCATGAATAAGATGCACTAGTTTGAATAACCTTAATTTTCTCTCGAGGAGACAAATATGATGGTAACTTCCCTGTGGAAAAATAATTATAAATATCTACAAACCAAAGAGATTTAATAGATACTACAAAAATATATTCATCAGGAAAATTATCTTCTACAGGAATATCATTATTATCATTTTGGATTCTAGATAGAAAATCAACAATTGTGTTTTTCTTTCCGGGTCTATCCAAAATAGTAATATTGAATTCCTATAATAAAAATAAACATATTATAATTCTTCAATTAGTAATTTACTTATTCATTAAATATCTAATTGTAGAATGATCTCTGCGAATGAAAGTTTCATAACTAGTAATATAATGTCTAAATTTATTGATGGCATGTACAACAGCTAAAAACTCCTTTTCTGTTACAGTGTAATTCAACTCTGCATGGGTCAAATTTTTCCTTGTATAGTAAATGGAATAATGATTCAAATATTATTTTCCTAATACAACTCCTAAAGTTGTATCTGAAGCATCAGTTGAAATGTGAAAAGTACTTTCCAATTTAGTCCTCCTTAAATGGGTGCTTAGGAAATCTTTTCTTTCAATGTTTCAAAATATTTCTGGCAGACAAAATTCCAGATGAATTCACAATATTTTGTAACAAATTTGAAAATTGGAGAGGAAATATTTGTAAATTTTTCTATAAATATTCTACAATAGCCAGTAAAACCTTTTGACAATTAAGAATTGATAATTTGGAGATGACGTCTACCTTAGATGCATCCACTTTAATTCCTTCTCTTGAAATATGTTTGATCCACGTGGATATTGGTGGCCAGCCGCCTATTCCACTTGAACCCCCACCATTGTTTCTTTTCAACTATTTAATTTCCTTAATTGTAGCATAGTTTATTATTTTTGGCAGTTTTTCGGGTCCTGAACTTCCAGACCCGTTTTGAAGCCCTAAACGACGTTTTTGGGGAAAACCAGGACCAACATGGGATTTAAATTGATGTTTTTCACTTGAAATTTGTAGTCCTGATACAGATATTTCTAACAAGGTATTATACATGTCAAACGAAGATCGTATGCCAAAGTTACTTCCCTGGGAATTTGATGTACCAATTTACCCAAACGGGGCCCATAGTTTTAGCGCTTCATCTCCTAGGGTTAGGTTTTTGTATGTTTATGGTTTTCCATTGTTTCTCAATAATAAATAAGCCTTCGAGCCTCATTTTAACATATTTCAAAGGCATGTAGCCGCCACATCTTTTCTCAGAGATAATCTACCATCGCCCAAGCTAGTTTATTTTTCGTTCTGTCTGTAAGCATTTTTCAGTATTTGATATTAATGAAATGAAGTGTTATTCCTCTTGAATCTTTGCATTTATGTTTATTTATGTATTATATTTCATTCTTGCATAAGTCTGGATCAGTGGTATCAGAGCGGTCTACTCTTTCTTGATCTTTCTTTACATGTCCCCAATGAGGTCGAGGTATAAGGTGTTAGGGCTCAATCTAGTTGAACCTTTGCAAGATCAGTCTTGCAAAACCTGATGACCTCCCATGGCAGAAGAAAATAAATACGAGGGAGCAGGAGATCCTATCAAAATATTTCTCAAGGAGGCCCTCGAGAAACAAAGGAATACGATGATGGATAACTTTTACCATATCCTTCAACAATTACCCACTGGCGACGCATCTTCATCCAACAGCCACTCTAGAGGCACCACCCCTTTTATGAATCCCATATTTGAGGGCCAAATAGATGCAGACGTCGTAGATATATGGTTGAATCTATCATAAGGATATTTCTCAGTTCATGTAATATCCCAAAAGGGAGAATGCAGTAATACTTAAACACAATATAAGAACTGCAGCAAGATAAACAATAAATCTTAAAACAACATCAGAGTTTATAGAGAAGTTGAGCCATTTTATTATATTAGAGAAGAATCAGTTACACAATGTACAAAATATGAGTAGATCTAGCCAAAAAGTTGGTCTAGAATCACCCAGAAAACATGCTACAATAGGTAAAGTGTAACTGGAGAGGTACTGAAGCAAATACTGCGATGTCCCTTCAGCAGAATATGAACATATAGTTGTAGGCTGAATAGGAAAATGAATATATACTCAAAACTGAATCTTCAATGATGCCAAGATTCAAGATCTAGCCAATGTGATGGATTCCCAAGATAACCCAGAAAGGTTTTTCCAGATCTACAACTTTGGAAAATCACCTCCCTAGGATTTGATCCTTGATCTGTTGGGAAATAAAGATCTAAAGCTAGATCTGTCAAATATATGGCTGAAATGTGTTGCAAGATCAGATCTAAGCTTTAAGGGCTGATCCCTTCTTCAGATCTACAAGCTAGAAGCTCTAGATCTAGCTTCTCAATCCTCCAATAATGATTGCAGCTGCTGCAACACAACAGCCAATAGAAACTGCACTGTGAGGGAGAGAGAGGCCTTATTCCTGCTGCAATAAACTTCAAAATAATGGTAATAATGATGTAAATGTGAGGGGATGATCCTTCACAGGATTACTAGCTGAAATGCTAGTAACTTCCTTCCTCCTTTTTGATCTACAAAATGGACAGCGTAATTCCTGAAGGGAATACTGCTGCTAGGAGGTCAATAACTTTTGGCCTCATGCTATATCTGCAATGAAGCTCTGGGAAGCTTATCTATAAGCCCAAGGTGATGGGAATAAACCCTCACCAGTTCTCCAGCTGAAGTACTGAAGACAACTTCCTTCTTCTAAACTGATCTTCAGAAATCTGCAATTTCTGAATATGGGTGTTCTCCAGAAAGTAGGAAAATAGATGTGGCACTTAATGCTTGATGTAGAATGAAGTAAAATAATCTTTCTAGAGCTACTCTAAGAAAGAGGTGGGATTCCTGACCAGGAACACCCTATGCTAAACAGCACTTGCAATCTCTGCTAAACAGCCCGAGAAAGCAATGGAATGTCACATGACAATTCCATATCTAAAAATATCTTTACATCAAGAATAATCAGCATGCCCTCATCCTTGACTTCATATTATTTATATAATGTTTGAGCCTTCCCAAGCCTTGGCCCCCATCTAGACTACGCAGTGCATGTGGACAATATCCTCCAATTTTGACTACGCTGTTTGACCAAATCAACCATCATATCTAGGTGAAATGTACACCTTCTCCATCAAGTGTTCTTTGTTTGCACAACATCCTCCGTCACTTTATCATGAATGTCCCATGATATTTTGTTTGACATCTTAAGAATCTTAGTTGACTGAATCAACCTTATGTTTGATCTCTTCAAGATCTTAGTTGACTGTGTCAACCTCCATGATCTATCTCATTAATGAGACAGGTTCTCCAATTTCATTCACATTAGTAGTTGCTCAACTACCTTATTATGTAGATATAGGCTTAATTAATCCACATTCACACACAAAAGGTGGATATTTATTCATATTGAGGATTGTGGGTCCCTCCATCCTTTTATTTACTTAATTCTTTAAGAAAATCAAGGGCTCTAATATTCCAAATATGATGTGGAAATTTGGGAATATTACAGCCGCCCCCCGCGGCAAAATGTTGCTTGTCCTCAAGCAACTCCAAAAGTAGATGCAAGGCCATCTATTCCCCTCCAAATGGCATCCACATAAGGAAGGCTTCCTTCATTTGCTGCAATGTGTTATGCATTTTTGGTTCCAAATTTGTCTTTTAAAAACATAAAGAATGACCTCCAATTGTATGGTTAGATGTCCTCCTTCCATCATGAAGTACCAAGTGGCAACCATATGATGTCCAACATCATCATCAATATATGAGGTGCATAAAATAAGGTGGCTCTCTTCACAAGGAAAAAGCTTCATCACACAATACATCTCTCCATCCCATGTTTCATGAATTTGATTGAGTATTGATATGCTCTAAACCTTAGCCCTGTTGGCCTTATTGGACCCAAGCATCATTCCAAAGCTATCCAAAAGAAGGAGGAAAGGAGATATCTAGGTAGAAAAATATGTCAAACCATATTCTCCTAATAGTAACCACCGGAGTAAGGCCCTTTGCTGCCATCCTCCATCTCCTCCATGTAATATGGACAAGCCAAACTCCCCCAAAAGCAACCAGAGAAACAAGAGATCTTGTTGCTTCCTCTCCTCCGCATGTGCATCATGAAGTAAAAACATACTAATGGACATATGGAATGTCACATCATCCAAATACAAAGAAACATCATCAATGCACATCATGAGAGAATCATGCCAAGATTTACCCAATACAAAACACATAGACATAGGAGATGTCATGTGGTGGCCAATCTCTCTCAAGTGAAACCAAAATGAACATGCCTTATTTTGTTGCATTCCATCATTGATACACAAGGCATGAATTAGAAAAATATGATCTATTGGGTGGTAACCATACTCACCCAAGAGCAACCAGCGCAGCCATGCCTCCTTCTTCATCTCATAAGTGTTCCTCAATGCATGGATCAAAGATATAGGAGCCTTTGGGCAGTGACAAGAATCTCCCAAGGGAATCCAACGTAACCAAGCTTGTTGGCCCATGTCATACATCTGCAAGTGGTCATGCAACCCTTTTCTTATCATCCTCACCCACTCACCCCAATATCGAAGATGAGTGATGTGTTGCATAATCATGGTATCCTCCCTTTGTAGAACACCATCTTCCCCAAACTGATGAAGAAATTTGTACTTCATGAAATTTTGAAGTGCACCTCCAATGAGATCTCCTAATGAGACCTTATTCTCATCCATGGCCTTCCAAAACCAATGAGGTTTTGGATCTGCTATAGGTAGAAGTCTCTCTTTGAGTTGTGAGATGCTCATTGAGAAAGTGTCATCAAGAAAGGAGAAAAGATTTCTCATATATAGATGTCTACCATTCATCATCTTGTCCTCCCTTGCTTCATGGGTGAAGCTACCTTCAGAATGCTCCGAGAATAATGGGGCCTCATCATTATCACTGCTACTAATTGAAATCGTTGTAGATCTGCAAGGTAATACATAAACTGTCTCAAAGAAAGGTACAATATAGATATCATAACCAGTCATTGTACAAAGTATTAAGCTCATCCCTTCTTCTGAAACTCTACACTTCAACTCAAGAGGTTTAATTTAGTCCATCCATGACAATCCGGGATAGATTTTCATCTCCTCCTTTATTATATCAAGGTTTCTCTGCGTTGTGATAGTTTGTTGCTTCAAATCAGCATTTGGATCTAACCCTTGGTCATGCATTGGCCCTAATGGCATGTCCCCATAAGTTTCAATAAGATCTACTGAAACAATAGGTGATGAATGTGTATGCATACTTTGGATCAACTGATATGTGGGAACCTCTTGACAGAACACAAGAGTTCCTCCAACTAGGACAATAGTGCCTCCAAATGCTGGTAAGAGTGATGGCTTCTCTTCTCCAAATGTACCAACGCTGGAATCTCCCTCCTTTCCCTCATGCATCTCCTGAATCATGCATGGGACTCTATATGTCAAGAGCTCAAGCCTATCTTGCAAAGATGCAAGTTTCTCTTCTCTGGATGCAAGTATTTCTGCAGCTGGTGGTGAATGTGGTGACTTCTTGTCCAGAGTGACAAGATTGGCATCCTCCTCCTTAGGAAATGTCTCTTTGTGGCACATATTTTTCTTCTTATCATCAAACTTCTTCCTCAACTTGTGAAAGAAATCTGAATATTTAGTCACCTTTGCATGCTCCATGTGACCAAACCACCAATCATTAGCTTCATCTAAAAGATGAAGTGCTACAATTTGGACAGCCTCTTCTTCAGCTACAAGATGTAGCCTGAAAAATGCATCTAACTCTCTCCTCAAAGCCTTAACAGTGCTTGAGGAAGATCCATCAAATGTAGGCAAATAGAATCTATTATGCCTCTTTCTTCTATTGCTGCTATAAGATCCTCTTTCTTCCTTGATTTTGAAGAATTGTTCGAGAGTTATCTTCTCCTTGAATGCTCTAGACTATGCTTTGTACTCTTCAAGATATAGACTGAGATTCGCATGAGTCTCAGGTTCATTCCTTTCTTCATTTATACACCTTTCACCTTCTCCAAAGGGAGTGGGCATAGTGGATCTATGAGGAGATCTACAATTCTCTAGTTTTCTTTTTTGCTGATAGGAAGTGTTTGGACCTTCCTCATCACATCTTCTTCTTGGATATTCTTTCTGCCTTTCCTCTTCCATTTGATTAACCTCTTTGGGGAGATCTTGCATAGATCTACAAAAATGAGTGGTATAATTTTCTGCCTCCATGATAGATCTCATCTATCTGCTTCTTCATTATATGCAAAAGATGAAGTGTCCACAAGCTGAGCCAAAGATCATGCTTTGATACCACTGTAATATCCCAAAAGGGAGAATGCAGTAATACTTAAACACAATATAAGAACTGCAGCAAGATAAACAATAAATCTTAATACAACATCAGAATTTACAGAGAATTTGAACAATTTTATTATATTGGAGAATAATCAGTTATACAATGTACAAAATATGAATAGATCTAGCCAAAAAGTTGGTATAGAATAACCCAGAAAACATGCTACAATAGGTACAACGTAACTGGAGAGGTACTGAAGCAAATACTGCGTTGTCCCTTTAGAAAAATATGAACATATAGTTGTAGGCTGAATAGGAAAATGCAGATCTACTCAAAAATGAAGCTTAGATGATGCCAAGATTCAAGATCTCGCCAATGTGTGGATTCCCAAGATAACCCAAAAAGGGTTTTCCAGATCTACAACTTTGGAAAATCACCTTCCTAGGATTTGATCCTTGATCTGCAGGAAAATATAGATCTAGAGCTAGATATTTCAAATAGATGGCTGAAATGTGTTGCAAGATCATATCTAAGCTTGAAGGACTGATCCCTTCTTCAGATCTACAAGTTAGAAGCTCTAGATCTAACTTCTCAATCCTCCAATAATGATTGCAGCTGCTGCAACACAGCTGCCAATAGAAAATGCACTGTGAGGGAGAGAGAGGCCTTCTGCCTGCTGAAAAATGTTGCAATAAACTCCAGGCTGATGGTAAGACTGATGGCAATGTGAGGGGATGATCCCTCATAGGATTACTAGCTGAAATTCTAGTAACTTCCTTCCTCCTTTTTGATCTACAAAATGGACAACGTAATTACTGAAGGGAACACTGCTGCTAGGAGGTCAATAACTTTTGGCCTGATGCCAGATTTTTAATGAAGCTCTGGGAAGATGATCTATAAGCCCAATGTGATAGGAATAAACCCTCACCAGTTCTCCAACTGAAGTACTGAAGACAACTTCCTCCTTCCAAACTGATCTTCAGAAATCTGCAATTTCTGAATATGGGTGTTCTCCAGAAAGTAGGAAAATACATGTGGCACTTAATTCCTGATGTAGAATGAAGTACAATACTCTTTCTAGAGCTGCTCTAAGAAAGAGGTGGGATTCCTGACTAGGAACACCTTGTGCTAAACAACACTTGCAATCTCTGCTAAACAGCCCGAGAAATCAATATTGGAATGTCACATGACAATTCCAGATTTGAAAATATCTTTACATCAAGAATAATCAGCATGCCCTCATCCTTGCCTTCATCTTCTTTATATAATGTTTGAGCCTTCCCAAGCCTTGGCCCCCATCTAGACTGCGCAATGCATGTGGACAATATCCTCCAAGTTTGACTACGTTGTTTGAATACGACTTCCCTTTCGACCACAACACACCCACAGTCGTACACCATCTAGTGGCTTCACCAAGGATGAGATCTTCGCGTCAGCCAGCAGTGTTGCCTTCCCTACAACATCAAGCCCTTCACGGATGAGGTATTATGTGATATTTATCCTCTTGATGTTTATCATGTATTATTAGTCCAACCATACTTTTGGAAGCAACATCCTTTATATGAGTCTAGGACTCCCATTTTTATTTTCACTTTTGGCAATAAGTTGTATAGGATAACGAAGATAGCACCGCCTACCGCCATCTCTTTAGTCACTGCAAAACAATGCAGTAAGCTTATTTCCAAAACCAGGAAATTTGTTTTCATGTTGATCCACCCTCAGGGCAAGAAGAATATTGTGGCCATGACCTCCATATAGGGCTCCTCCACATGAAAACAATAGGTGGACAAGGTTGTGGAGGAGTACGAGGACATATTCACCTCACCTACAAGGGTACCTCTACATTATCAGGTCAATCACTCCATTGATATGACCCCAGGTGTGTCGCTACCCAATGGACTGATCTATCGATGCTCTATTCTGGAGAACGAAAAAATTAGGAGGTAGATTCAGGAGTTGTTCCAGCAAGGTCACATCTGGTCGAGTTCATTTCCCTATGGGAGCCCGATCATGTTGGTACAGAAGAAGGATGGGACTTGAAGAATTTTTATTTACTATCGGGCACTGAACAAGATCAATGTCTGGAATAGGTATCTGATATCATGGATTGATGACCTTCTAGACCAAATCAAGGGGCCAAATATTTCAACAAGATCGGCTTGAACTCTAGGCATCACCAAGTACCAATCGAACCCTCCGATGTGTGTAGGGCCTTCTTGAATGGTTTTTCATTCCTTTCAGGTTGACGAATACTCCTTCAACCTTCATGAGGCTGATGGACGACATATTGCAACCATTCACCAACTCATTCATGGTGGTGTATTTGGATGACATCTTGATCTTCAGCCAGAGTTGGGAAGACCACCTCCACCACATTTGACAGGTCCTCCAAACATTGTGGCAACACAAGTTTTGTGCCAATTTTGAGAAATGCACTTTTGGCATGACCTAGGTTCAATATCCGGGATACATGATTGATGAAAGGGGGGTTTGTGTGGATCCAGCCAAGATCCAAGTCATTCAAGATTTGCCAGCCCCAACCACTCTAACAAAGCTCTGCAGCTTTCCATGTCTTTCCAATTTCTACCGTAGGTTCGTGTTGGGGTTCTCTCATATCACACGACCTTTGAGTCAAGTCACCAAGGAAGGATCAAAAGAAAAAATATTTTGGTTTGAATCTCAAAAGAAGGTATTCGCAGAGTTGAAGCATCGCCTCTACTCTACACCAGTGCTCACGTTACTAGACTTGCAACAACCATTTGATATTGAGACAGTTGCCTCTGACTATGCTATTGGGGAAGTACTTACTCAGCAGGGGCATCCAATGGCATATCATAGTGAGACACTTTCAAACATAATATGAAAGTATCCCACCTATGACAAATAAATGCCTTCCATTATGCAGGCCTTCCAACAATGAAAGCATTACATTTTGGGGGAGGAAATGATCATCCACATAGATCATTGACCCATGTAGTTCATTCATACATAAAAGAATTTTTAGAATGATCGCCATCATAAATGCTCCACATACCTGCAACAGTTCAATTTGAACATCAAGTACAAGAAGGGAAGCACCAATAATGTTGAAGATTTCCTCAACCAACTACTGATCGTGGTGCTAACCATTGTGCTTGACTCTTGTGGGCACGAGACTTAGGGTTGGTTGCATCTCTACAAAAGTGATCCAGAATTTGGCAACACATACCAGAAGTTCCTGGAGGTTAAGAAAGTTCCAAATTTTCACCTCCAGGATGCATTGCTATGCCACCTTGGACACCTCTCTGTTCCTTCAAGCAAGTGTGCCAAGATGATTAAGAAGTGCACTACAGTCAAGTCATTGGACGTGTTGGCATTGAGAAAACAGTGTTAGTACGGCAGAAGTATTTCTATTGATCAAGCCTTCGACATGATATTGGGGAGTACATTAGATCCTGCATGGCCTGCGTCATTTCCAAACTGACCATCAAGAAGCAAGGCCTATATACTTTTTTTCCTACCCCTAGTCGACCTTGGGAATCCATCTCCATGGATTACATGTCGGGCCTTCCTTCTACCAAGCATGGCAATGACTCTATTTTTGTGGTCGTTGACAGATTCTCTAAGATGGGAATTATGGCAATCTGCAAGAAGAATATCACATCAGAATCCACTGCTAAAAATCTTTCAACGATTGTGAGTACACTTTGGTATCCCACAATATATTATCTCAGATTGGGATAGTAGGTTCCTTAGTACATTTTTGTCAAGTCTCTGGTCGATGTTGGACACTAGGCTCACTAAGTCCACAACATTCCACCACCAAAATGATGGCCAAAAAGAAGTCATCAATAGGATGATTGTACACATTATGCGCATGTACAACTTGAATAATCCACGCACATGGGATGAAAGCCTCCCTTATGTCAAAGACAGCTATAATCGGGATCTCCACAGCTCAACTGACCAAAACCCCTTTCAGGTGGGCTTGGGATTCCATCCACTATGTCCCATTGATGTGGCCATAACATTTGCAGTTACTCAGGAAGATTCGTCTCATTTCCAGCCCGAAGCCTACAAGGTGAACATCTTCATTGAGAAAATTCAGCACATTGACCAATAGGTCCATGAAATATTGGACAGAGCTAATTCTAAGTACAAGCAGTAGCATGATCAGCATCAAGTGCCACACAAGTTCTAGGTGGCGACAAGGTTTGGCTACATTTGAAAAATGAGCGCCTCGTTGGGCCCCACCGCAATCTTTTGCCTGCTCTAATATTGGCCATACACCATCATCAAGGCGGGAGGGGACAATGCCTTCAAGCTCAGTATTGCACCATTCCTTGATTTGCACCCAATGTTCAATGTGGACCTCCTTCAGTTTTACTTTCCACAATTGTTGGACACATCTGATATTACAGAACAACTCACACCAACAGAGTTAAACCTAGATCACATGGAACAAGCCACAACTGATCAGATCATGGACACACATATCAAGAACACCCGACAACAAAATATCCAGTTGTATCAGGTTGTCAAAGTTGTCCAACTCCTGCACCAAGGAAAGTAGCTCACCAGGGACCAAGTTCAGCAGAAGTTTCCTCATCTCATGGAAGAACTCAATGCAATGGGGACCATTGCTTCCTAAGGGGGGAGGAATGATCCAGGTGGACATTGGTGGCCACCCGCCTGTTCCACTTGGACCCCCACCATTGTCTCTTTTAGCTTTTCAGTTTCCTTAAGTGTAGCATAGTTTACTATTTTTGGTATTTTTTCGGGTCTTGAACTTCTAGAGCTATTTTGAGGCCCTAAACGAAGTTTTTTGGGATAGATCTTCCTAACGAGAAATTTTTCATGTCAAACGAAGATCGTATGCCAAAGTTATGTCCTCGGGAAGTTGATGTACCAATTTACCTAAACAAAGTCCATAGTTTTGGTGCTTCATCTACTAGGGTTAGGTTTTTTTATGTTTATGGTTTTCCATTGTTTCTCAATAATAAATAGGCCTTCGAGCCTCATTGTAACACATTTCAGAGGCATGTAGCTACCACATCTCTTCTTAGAGATAAGCTACCATCGCCCAAGCTAGTTTATTTTCATTCTGTCTGTAAGCATTTTTCAGAATTTGATATTAATGAAATGAAGTGTTACTCATGTTGCATCTCTGTGTTTATTTTTATTTACGTATTTTATTGCATTCCTGCATAAGTACAAATCAATGGTGGCCTAAAACAATTCCCTTAGTAAACTAGTAAAATATTTTTCATGGTTTAATGAGATATTTGCTTCTTTACATCTAATGAGAAATTTTTCCAGATTTTTAAGAGTTTCTTCAAAAGAGTTTCCATAAACAGTAAAATCGTCCATTTAAACTTCCACACAATCATAAATTACATCAGAAAAAATGCATAGAACTTCCCTTTGGAATGTTGCTGGTGCATTACATAACCCAAAAGGAACTACTCGATAAGCATAAGTTCCCCATGGAAAGGTAAAGGTTGTTTTATCTTGATCTTCTGGAGCCACTTGGATTTGGTAATATCCACTAAAACCATCCAAGAATGAAAAATACTTTTTCCTTGCCAATCTATCAAGGACTTGATCTATAAAAGGAAGTGGAAATTGATCTTTTGAAGTAGCTTTATTCAATTCCCTATAATCAATGCAAACTCTCCATTTTCCATTTTTTTTCAAAACAATTGCCAATGGTGAGACCCACTGGTTTTATAATCTTGGATACATGAAATTTGCATTTAAAATTTTTTGTAGTTCTTCTTTAACAATTTCCCTTAGGTTTGGATTCATCATCCTCTGGGGTTGTTGGATTGGTCTGGAATTTTCTTCAATATAGATATGATGCATACAAGTATCGGAATCAATTCCTTTCATATCAGTGTATTCCCATGCATAAGTAGAGGAATTTTCTTATAACATCTTCACTAATTCCTTCTTTTGAGATTCCTCCAGATTATCATTGATATTCAAAGTTTTCCCCAGAAAAAATTATTTTAAAGAATTGTCAAATTTATCCATAGAATGTAAAGCCATTTGGCGTGATGATAAATATTCAATACCACATTGTTCTTGAAAACTTAGATTTTGTTCACAATATGAGGAAGATTCATTATTTTCCATTAAATTCAAAATCTAATCTTCTTAATCTATTTGTGAAGTAGAAAAAATTGGTCGTATATCAAATTTTTCATTATCATCATCTATCCATTCTTCACTTTCTACTTGTATTGTTGTTTTTCCATAGGATATAATGTGAATTTCTTTGTTGAACTTACATCAAATATAAACATATCACTAGATCTACAACTTATAAAGGCATCAGTTTTAGCTAACCATGGTCTACCTAGAATCAATGGATGTCCTCCTAGATTATTCTTGGGTGTTAAGATCATGAAGTAAACAGGATATTCCCAAGAATATAAGGATACAAACACATCTTCTAACACACCATCAGGTTTGATAACAGATTTGTCTGCTAATTGCAACAGTGCAGGTGTATATTGAAGATTAGGAAGTTTGATAACAGATATGTATGCTAATTGAACCAGTGTAGGTGTATATTGAAGATTAGGTGTATAGTTTGTGTTACACCATTTTTTGGTCATCTAACCTATTACTATTAGATGGACCTAAGTACACCATGTAAGGCCAATTTTACCCTAAGTAAAATTTCTTTCACTATGAAAAAGAACTTAGTAAACCACCTTTATTAAGTTGTTTATGGTCTAAACAGGAAACCCCATGGAGAAATATTAAATAAATCTACATTTGTTTGATTTTCCTCAAGGAATAATTAGTTAAACATCAGTTTAATTAATATTCCTGGTCATATTTAACCCAAAACAGGAAAATTAATTAGATAAATTATTATTTATCTTATTATTTTCTAGGAATAATTATTTAAACCTTATTTAAATAATATTCCTTTTTAAATCTGACTAAATCAATCATAAATAATTATAATATCATTATTTATTTGATTATTACTCAACCACATCCTTAAAATAATAAATAAATAATTTATTTATTTATTATTTACAAATAAAAGGATTTGACCCAAGTCAGATTCTTTTTCCCTCCAACAAATATAATAAAATATTCCATAAAATTTGGATCTAGAGTTGGTTAATAATATTTTAATTATGCACCAATATCTAGACTAACTCAATATTTTGTTATAAATAGAAGGGTTTTTCCATTCACTCACTACCTTTTGTTGCCTAAAGATCACTATGGATCTACACTTTTGGTCTGATTTTGATCCACCATCATTGTCATATTTTGCTACAATTTTTCTTGTGAACTCCCTTTGAGTTCCATTTTTTTCTGGGTTTTCTACACCATAAAGAGAGAGGGATTTTAGATTTGAAGTGCTTAGGACTTACAAGAACCCATCCCATTGAGGAGAACTGGTAACATCCTTCTATGTTCTCCTCCCAGGTGCCATAAATACAAAATTATTTAAACATATTCTTGTCTTGTCTATTGGATGCATAGATCAACTCTTGTTTTTATTTACTACTTAATGTCTTTTACCGCATAGATCTAGATTTTGCAGCATTTATCTTGGTCACCTAATTGCAGATCTAAAGATATTGGCAGCCATCTTTGTTGTTAAGGTTGTTTTTTATGCACAGCTAAAATGAGCCTTTTTTTCGTACACTTGCAATTAAGATTCATACTAACAACTGGTGACTCCACACGGGTTTATGATTACGACCTCTATCGTTTTTCAGATCCCTACATATCCAGTTGCTTCAAACCCTAGGATTTCTCTTCAGCTTCTTGTTTCTCTTTTATTGATGTTGTTTTTAACCTATTAAACCCTAAAACATTGAAAATTCTAACTTCTGTGTGTTTTCGGACCTATTGCTTAGGTGATCGGCACTAGCCGCAGCTGAGATGACACATTCTTCTGAAACCTACTCTTGAAAGTGCCAGAAGTTCAGGTCGCACTTTTTGGGCCAAAACCTATGACCTGAATCTCCAGGGCGCAGAAAATAGGCCAAAACCTGTGACCTCTGCAGAAATCAAGTCAGAAACTGCGATCTGGACTTTTTGCGGGAGCTTTTCTGAAATTTTTTTAGGTTTGTCTGGGCCTCTGTTCAGGGTTTTCTGAGCTTCGTCTTCGCCCGTTTTGGACCTATACTTATTCTTTTTTACTCATCTAAGTGGGAACCTAGCCCTCTAGGGCTTCAATACACTCCACCTTTTGCGAAATACTTTTAGCTGCTACAGGTTTTCTGAAATTTCAGTGTGTTCAGCCATTTTTCAAATCTGATACCTTACCTTCAGATCCACCTTAGATTGGCTATTTATCCATCCAAAACACCTCTTTTTAGTTTTGTTTGGGTTTTCCTCTAGGGTGCCCTCCGCTTCCCTCCAGGAGATACCCTTTCGCCACATCATTTACAGCAATTTTTCCTCTGATTTTTTGCTGCTTTTCTGCACCTACTTCTAGTAGATCTGACCTTTAGATCCCTGTCCCTCTCGACCTTAGATATATTGGCTATTTTGGTGTGTTTTGACTAGATTGTTTCCCACCTACAGACTAGGTTAGAGGCCCGCCTCCTTGGGTTTAGATTATTGCATTATTAGCTGTTTATTTTCTGTTATTTCAGTTTCATATATTGTTATTTGTAGGTTTATTCACAATTATATAGCACACTTTTTTATTTTTCTCTACAAACATCTGGATTTAAAAATTAAAATTTACACACTTAACACACACACCCTAAGTGAAGAAGAGCTTAGTTAACACCGCCAAGAAAAAACTTTAAACATTGTAATCAATTGATCCCGCACCTCTCTACCCTTGCTTCAAAATTGTAATCAGTTGATACTACACCTCCTCACCCTTGTTGCTCTCTCTTCCCTTTGTGTCGTGTTTGTGCCTTCACCATTGCGCCTCCAAGGCGTTTATCCCAGAGACTTATTGGCCTTCATCCTCAATTTCTGGTAGGAAGACTTACTCTTCTGCGTAGGATTCGAGTTAGTCCTCCACCGAGTCTGCACTCCGACTCCTCTTTTGGTTCATTGGGTTCCCCTTTTGGTTTCACCCTCGGTTCTCCCCCTGTCACCTTCACCATGTCTGGTTCAAGACCTAACGCTAGTGGTAGCCCCATCCCTAATGCTAGGAATACTGCTAGTGGGACCGCAATAAGAACTACCCTGGCTGCGCCCTTTCTCCCCTATATGGAAGGCCTCAGTCTTCCCGATTTTAACCAGTTGATCAATGACCCTATACGCCATGACGCTAGTTGGCCTACTATGCCGACCAAGCTCCCTTCCGAAATCCCCAAGTTTGAAGGTATTTCTAGAGAAGATCCTGCAAATCATGTTCGATATTTCCACATGTGGTGTTCGTCTAACTCCATTATCGATGACTCTTTCCGTCTTCGGTTGTTCCAACGTACGCTTATTGGTGAAGCTTCTAAGTGGTATGTTGATCAGAACTAATCCTCTCATACCACCTTTGCGACTCTTGCCCAGGCTTTTATATCTTATTTCTAGCTTCCCCTTCGTTATGACACTAGTACCGAACTTTTGACTTCTTTCCGTCAATCGTTTGCGACCCGCCTATCCATTCATGTTCAGGAATGGCGGAGAAGAAAGAGCCTATGTCGAGCCCCTACCTTCGAAGACCATGTCTACATGGACTGGTTCCTTATACCTCTCTTTCCTGTTATCAACAAGGATGTCACATCGCATTTCCCTCAAACCAAAGAAGCCACTCTCCAAATTGCGTTAAAATATGACCTGATCTATGCTCAGTCGAGTTATGTTTATACTATTTTACCTGATCTTCCTAGACCCGGTGGTGCCAACCCACTGGGGGAATCTCATGTCGCCGACAGTATCGTTGGAGCTCTCTCCCATCCATATGCTCAGCCTCCCATGGGCTATGGTTTTCCTTAGGAAGGGGCCAACACCTCCTGCACTTTTCCCCTTCCCGGTAGCATGTATCCAGGATACGGCATGCCTCCTCCTTTTTCCCAACCTCCTGTTTACCACAATTTTACCCAACCTCCTTATTATCTGTATCCATAGCCTGGTGCTATAGGTCCTCAAGCATTAGCACCTCTGTCTCCCTTGCCTTCTCAACCCCCGCAATAGCAGCCACTACCCCCTCAGGGGTAGGTGTATGCACAGCAGGGCGCGAATAATCCTCCTCCTTCCAAAAAGAAGAGGAAAGGCACTCAAAATCAATCTGCCCCTAGTAATCCTAGACCTAATCCTCAAAATAATGCACCTAACACTACTAACCAGCAACAGGGCACTCAGCCCAAGCAGGACAGGCATGTTCGCATGAATAAGCCTTGTTCTTGTTGTGGTGTTTACGGCCATTACACGCACGATTGTCCTCTTTTACCACAGATGAAGCAGATGTGGGAGTCTCGAGCAGTATTGCGAGAACAGAAAACCTCCCCTTTTGTCCCTCCCAATCCTGTGCCTAGTCAGCTGGCTGTGTTTACTAATCCTTTCCCTCAGCAAGGATTCATGGCTACCCAACCACCTGAAGGTCAGGCGGCCACTCAACCTCTTCCATCTGGTACCTCCGATTACCAAATCCTCATGATGAATTCTGACCAACCTATAACCGTAGACCTCAACCTTCAGACTCGGTCCCATCAGTACAACAAGCCTCCCGCTACATCTGTCCCCGAGCCACCTTCTTCAGGTTCTAGAGAGCCTCTTTCGACAACTAATGGTCCTTTTTAGATCCCTCAGCCTAAGGTAGAGGTTCATACCAAGATCCCTAAGGGACCACTACACTAAAATGCTACTTTTGGAAAATCTGCCCATTTGTATAGTATAGTAGATGATTTGGCGTGATCTCTTGTTGCCATTTCAACGATGGAACTCCTCCAGTTGTGCCCTTCACAATGAAAATCTCTATTATCTACCATGGGTGTTGTATATCCTTCAGATGATTGCTTGATTGTCTTCGTTCTTGACCAGTCAGAACATCCTCCTCTTCCTACTTCCTTCGCCTTCCAAATCCCAATCAAGATCAGGAAGGCCAACATTTCCCTATGCATAATTGATGAGGGGGTATCCACCTGTGTGATGTCCTCTTCAGTTTGGAAGAAACTCTAATCACCTGAGTTGGCTCCTTCCACGATCACTCTTCGAGCGTGGGATGGCCACACCTCCCAACCCATTGTCCTATTACCCTTGCGGGCAAGACTGTTTTCGTTGACGTATAATTCATTGATTCCTCCTTAGATTACAACATTCTATTGGGTCGTAACTACACCTATGCGATGTCTGCTGTCCCATCTGCAGTTCACTGCAATATGTCCTTCCCTCATAATAGAAATATAGTCACCATTGACCAGTTGACATATTACGAACCGAAGTCTCAGACTTCCCCTGAGTCCATCATCTCTTCGGTGGCCATTAAGCAAACCGTCAATCCTTTGAAAAGTGTCTCATCCAGAGTCTACAAAGACTCCTCTTTGCTTGGTACTTTCCTTGGTCTTCCTCCTCCTGTCTCTGATCCCAAATCATCGAATTTTTGCATGATGCAATATTCTCGGGCTTCCCTCAAGCGGCCCACTTCGGCTATTCAGCAACCTCACCCTCCATAGCCTACTCCTAGCCCTTCGATTCAGCCTTCTAGACCCCCTCCTCCTGGTCCTTCACCTACTGCTGTTATCCAAACCTTAACCATCTTGGAGCCATTTCGCCTGGCCATTACCCCTCCAGTCAGATATTGTTCCTATCTCCCCCTCCTGGAGTGTTCTCGGTACCTGTCATGGCAACCCTATCTCTTCCTAACCTGACCCTCAGGATTCCCGTCTGGTACCTTGATCCACCAACCGCTACCTCGCTTGGTCAACCCAAACCTTATCTTTCTTTGACCCTGGTTCAACCAGTCCCTGTGACCCCTCCCTAGGCTACTGTGCCTCAGCCACCTCAACAGGAACCTCCTCTTGTTGCGCTAGCCTCGGGTAACGGGGGCAAAGCCAACAAGAAGGCATCTAAGGACAAGGCTGCCCTGACAAACCTTGCCCCTCCTCGGCCACCAAAGCATACTATCCAGTGTGATTTGTGTGATTTTTTCGATCATACCACCTATACCTATCTGGAGTTGCCCCACCTCAAGTCCATTGTCAATGAGACGTTTCCGGAATCTCATATCCCTGAGGTCTATGTCATTATACCCGATTCAGTCCCGAAACTCAAAACCTTGCACACAAATCACCCTTGTGCTTTGTGCGATTTCCATGGCCATTAAACTCACCTCTATCCCTGCCTTGAAGATTATCGTTCCTCTTTGGAAGCATTCCGCCAATTCGAGGCCAAGCATGACAAGTTCACCTCTCACTTGTTTGCGAGTTCTACTTCGGTAGAACTAGAGAATTTGCCTACTCCCATTGACATTCCCCCTCCTGATGTTGAAATGACATAGTCTTCGGCCACCATTTTCCACCTATCATCATCCATGAGACCTTCGGTGGAATTCCCCTTGGAGACTTCCCCTGATGTTTCGCCTAACCTCCCTTCAGTGATCACCCTGGGCTCAACATCGATAAATCCTTTATCTGCTTACTTTTCTTTCATCCCCCATGATGTTGCGCATGTGAGCCTTTCTTCACATGATGATGAGTCAGGTAGCTCTACTGCGTCAGGTGGTCTCCCTTCCTCCATTCACCCTATCTTCCATTCGGATGAAGACATTATGGAAGCCATGACTGACCTTGACTTTCCATGAGATGATATGAACCATCATGCGTAATTCCTCCTGTAGCAGTCCAATGACCAATATGTTGTGGAAACTAAAGACTTCATTCCCGATGAAGTCGATTGGTTTAGAAATCCCATCCCTGCACCTAATGCTTTCGAAGAAGGAAATATGGCCAATATCTCTCCTATCGTTAAAATTGACATTTCTGACAAACCAGAGGTAGAAGAAAATATCACCTTGGGCACTCAATGCACCCCAGAAGAGGCTGAGGCTTACACCAAGCTATTTAAATAATTCCATGATTTTTTTGCCTGGTCTTATTCATAAATGCCCAGACTTGATCCATCCATTGTCGAACACCATATTGATACATGGCCCGATGCCAATCCTGTCTATCAAAAGTTGAGACCCATTAATCCTTCTAGACGAGAGGTTGTTAAAGTTGAAATCGATAAGCTCAAGCAGGCTAGTTTTATCTATCCCATCGAATACACCACTTGGGTGTCCAATTTGGTTCCCATTCTCAAGAAACAAGGCACCATCCATGTCTGCACTGACTTTCGCGACCTGAACAAATCTTGTCCCAAAGCCAACTTCCCCACACCATTCATTGACCAAATCATTGATGAGTGTCCAGGGCAAGAGGTTCTATCCTTTATGGATGGTTTCTCCAGGTACAACCAAATTTTTATCCGTTGTGCTAATCAACTTAAGACTGCATTCATTAGTCTGTGGGGAACCTTTTCATATCGAGTCATGTCATTTGGCCTTAAAAACGCCGGAGACACTTTTCAGTGGGCTATGTCTTACTATTTCCGTGACCTAGCTCACATTATCCTTGCTTATTTAGATGACCTCACTGCACATTATAAACATCAGGCGCAGCACCTCCACGATCTGTGTATCATCTTTC
This sequence comes from Pinus albicaulis, assembly GCA_034641835.2. Taxonomy (NCBI): domain Eukaryota; kingdom Viridiplantae; phylum Streptophyta; class Pinopsida; order Pinales; family Pinaceae; genus Pinus; species Pinus albicaulis. The sequence goes on along the minus strand of CM076582.1, from coordinate 1,345,422,241 downwards.
TCCGATGTTGCAAGTATAATATCTGCCTCAACCTGTTGAAGTGTGTCTTTTGTGTTCCCGCTGGCCGTCTTCTAGGCTTCGTTGTGTCTAAAGATGGTATCACGCTTGACCAATTGAAAGTTCAAGCCATCCTTGAGCTTCCTATCCCTTGTACTTTATGCCAACTACAAAGCCTCCAAGGCAAAGCTAATTTCCTTCATCGGTTCGTACCTGACTTGCCACCACTACGCATGGGTTCCTTAGACTCCTCCACTAGAACATTCCCTTTGTGTGGTATGTCTATGTTCAAGAGTCATTTGATTCCCTAAAACATGCTCTCACATCTGCTTCCTTGATCCGTCCCCCTGACTTTGATAGGGATTTCATCCTGTACATCTCCACTTCCACCTATTCGGTCGCTGGAGTCCTTATTCAAGAAGATGACAATGGAATTGAGCAGGTTATCTATTATGTCAGTAAGAACCTCGTAGTTCCTCCTCTATCCTACTCACATGAAGATAAATTAGCACTGGTTTTCATGTTCTCGGTCCAAAAAAAATTTCATTACATCCTCATGCATTCCACCAAGGTTGTGACTAATTCCAACCCTATGGCCTTCCTATTGAGTCGTCGAATCATCAATGGTAAGTATGCCGGTTGGATCGTTATCCTCCAGGAATTCGATCTTGAATTTCTCACACCCAAAATTAAGAAAGGTTTAGCCCTCCCTGAACTCATTTCTAAATTACCTACCGGTACGCAGGATCCTCCAATTAATGATGATTTTCCCGATGAACATTTGTTTGCCATTAGCACCGATGATCCTTGGTATGGTGACATCCTTACTTATTGGTGAACCCAAAAGTTTGCCCTCCTTCTTGACCGTGATGCTTGACGACGTATCCGACACCAGGCCCCCTGCTACCTTCTTATCAATGAAGACCTTTATCGTTGCGGTGTAGATTTTGTCCTTCGTCATTGTCTCACACGCGCTGAAGCAGAGCAAGTCCTCAATGCCTGTCATAACTGCGCTTGTGGTGGCCACCTCTCCAGTCTGGCCACTACCCAGAAAATCATGTGCGCTGGGTACTTTTTTCCTCTCTTCGGTGATTTCATTGAAGCAGTCAAACACTATTCCAATTGCCAACATTTTTCCCCTAAGGCACGAACCCCTCCGGCCCCCCTCCATCCTGTCATCTCAGTTGGTCCCTTTTTTAAGTGGGCCATAGACTTTATGGAGTGTCGACCATCATCTACTGGTAACCACAAGTATATCATCATGGCAGTTGACTATTTCACCAAATGGGTTGAGGCCAGGCCAACGTTTAACAACACGGCAACTATCACAACCCTCTTTTTCTTTAACCATTTGATCGCTCGATTCGGAGTTCCGAAACAATTGTTCTCTGACCATGACCAACATTTTGAAGATGAGATATGTGGTGAGCTATCCTCACTATTGGGTTTTGAGCACCAATATTCCTCCTCCTATTACCCCCAAGGTAATGGCCAAGTTGAAGCAATCAATAAAATCCTTAAAACCATGCTTCAACGGACGGTGGAAAAGCAAAAAACCAACTGCCACCTTATGCTCTTCTCTTCTTTATGGGCCTATAGAACTTTTGTTAAAACCAACACCGGGTTTACTCCTTTCCACCTTGATTTCGAAGAGGAGGCAGTCCTACCGATCAAGTGTGAAATCCCTTCCCTTCATCTAGCCGTCAAACTTCTCCCTGACACCCAACCTTTAGAACAACGACTTATCATGCTTTAGCGCGCTTCCGAAGATCGTCGTGCTACATTGCAAACCATCGAAGTGGCTAAGAAACGCACCAAAGCTCAGTATGACCGAAAAGTCCACCCTCGTACTTTTCACGAAGGTGATCTTGTTCTGGTGTATGACCAGGCCCATGATGTCCTTGGTCATGGGAATTTTGATTCATTATGGCTAGCACCTTACATCATCATTAAGGATTTAGGTAAGGGGGCATATCTCTTAGAGGATTTCGAAGGCCATCCCCTTCCTAATCCTCGCAATGAACTCTATCTTAAGAAATATTACCCTTAGCATTTCCTTCCAGAAATGCATGTTTATTTATTTTAGGTAGCCAGCTCATGATTTTTTTATTTGATCCTTCACCAGGACACATTCTGTCCACGAAAGGTCACTTCCCCACTCCTCAAAATCGAATCTCTTCACTTGCAACACTTGCACTTGGGGCACCACTTTGCCTCCATACTTGTCCATGCTCATGTTGTTTTTCGTCGTGAGTACCCATCTTGTACTCATGCTTTTATGGTCCCCATTGGACCTCTTCTGTGTGGCAGCATCATCGAGTTGCCCTTATTTAGAGCATCTAAGTTGAGTCATCATCACATCCATGGAGTCTATCCAGCTATATGCCTTCATCCTTCATTACTTAATTCCTCTCTCGAGTCACACACTATGGCCTTCAGTCCTACTATCCCCTATCCCTTATGATATTGTGCCAGTCCCTGCCAGGTCATCCATGTCCTTTATGCTCTAACAATGGAAGTCGTCTGTCCGCTACTCAGTACCCCCCATTTCATCATCATCCCTGGTGTCAGTCTGTCAGTCGCTCTACTATTTTCTCTCGTGCCTTAGTTGAGGATCCATTATTGCCTCACCTATGGCAGGCCTCCTTCTGTCAACATCAGATCATTCATTCCAGAAGACAAGTCTAGAGGGCAGTGTACCTTGGTTCCAGTTTTCGCTCTTGTTCAGTACCTCGGATCAGGAAAAAGAACTTCTTATTGCCCTTTGACTTGATTGTTTCTCATCTCCAGCTCCTTTCATCATGATCGAGATCCGTATACTTGATGGTTTAGTGATGCAGCAGATGATACCGGTGATTCTCGGGTGTGTGTGAGATGTTTCAGCCCTCATGAGGGGGTGGCCCTACAGGTAGCCCCCCACATGCTTGGATGACCTCTTCATTATAGCCTTTGATGCAGCTCCATAGATTTGATGATGTCGGCCTCAGCCGCTTGCAACGCCTTTTTGTTTGCATGTATCAGTCATATTTTCAGAGCCCTTTCCTGTTTACAAGGGCATTTGGGTTGTATTTGTATCTCATGTACTCAGATATTATTGTATAAGTCCTGGCTTTTATCCCAGGCACAGTATGTATGTGGGATTAATTATCATATTTTTATCTGGCTCATGTTTATTCCAGCATGTACTATATAGTTCAGTCCCTTGTTTATTGGACGCATTATTCTTTGTACTTTGTCTCAGCAGGCATAGGTATGCCTCTCCCGCCGCTTATAGCACAAGTACTCACTCATAACAAAGACTTGTCGCACCTGTAAGTCTCGCCTCCTCAAGGTCTAGTCCTTTAGCACTTTGGTATACCTTATATTTCTCTCTCTCTGACTTCCCCTTCGGTGTCTAGTGATTGAGTTCTTACAACGTACTTCGGTCATACGATTAGCTCCTAACGCTCGCACACTAGGGGGAAATCTGTTACACCAGTTTTTGGTCATCTAACCTGTTACTATTATATGGACCTAAGTACACCATGTAAGACCAGTTTAACCTTAAGTAAAATTGCTTTCACTATGAAAAATATCTTAGTAAACCACCTTTATTAAGTTGTTTATGGTCTAAACAAGAAACCCCATGGGGAAATATTAAATAAATCTACATTTGTTTGATTTTCCTCAAGGAATAATTAGTTAAACATCAGTTTAATTAATATTCTTGGTCATATTTAACCCAAAATAGGAAAATTAATTAGATAAATTATTATTTATCCTATTATTTTCTAGGAATAATTATTTAAACCTTATTTAAATAATATTCCTTGTTAAATTTGACTAAATCACTCATAAACAATTAAATAAATCATTATTTATTTGATTATTACTCAACCACATCCTTAAAATAATAAATAAATCATTTATTTATTTATTATTTACAAATAAAGGGATTTGACCTAAGTCAAATTCTTTTTCCCTCCAACAAATATAATAAAATATTCCATAAAAGTTGGATCTTGATTTGGTTAATAATATTTTAATTATGCACCAATATCTAAACTAACTCAATATTTTGTTATAAATAGAAGGGTTTTTCCATTCACTCACTACCTTTTGTTGCCTAAAGATCACTCTGGATCTACACTTTTGGTCTAACTTTGATCCACCATCATTGTCATATTTTTCTACTATTTTTCTTGTGAACTCCCTTTGAGTTCCATTTTTGTCTGGGTTTTCTACACCATCAAGAGAGAGGGATTTTAGATCTGAAGTGCTAAGGACTTACAAGAACCCATACCATTGAGGAGGACTGGTAACATCCTTCTATTTTCTCCTCCCAGGTGCCATAAATACAAAAGTATTTAAACATATTCTTGTCTTGTCTATTGGATGCATGGAGAAACTCTTTTTTTTATTTACTGCTTAATGTCTTTTAATGCATAGATCTAGATTTTGCAGCTTTTATCTTGGTCACCTAATTGCAGATTTAAAGATATTGGAAGCCATCTTTGTTGTTATGTTTGTTTGCTATGCACGGTTAAAGTGAGCCTTTTTCGTACACTTGCGATTAAGATTCATACTAACAGTTTGTTTACTCATGATATTGATAGTTGCCCCTAAATCAATCAATGTGTTTGGAATTTCGACACCATTAATGTGTGTTTTCACAATGGGACTACTTGGATCTAAATATTTCAAAATTTTCGTCTTTCCCATCATGATATTTGCAATTTTTCCAAATAATTGGATTCTTTTATCTTATTTTCTTTTTCTTATTGGTTTCCTAATACTTAAATCCCTAATTGTCCTTGAAAATATTGGTATTTCTTTGATAGCTTGTAATAAGAATTTTTTATACAAATATTCTTCAGTTCATATATCATGTCGTAATCCAGAAATACAATTTTTTTCTCTACCCCTTTGTCAGTTTTAAATCTTTCAAGGAAAGGTGGATTTTGAACAGAAACTAAAGGTTGTTCTATAATGGGAGTTGATTTTATTGGAGTATCATCGGAATGTACAGGGGTTGTTTTTTTTAGGATATTGCTCTTGATGAAGAGATGTCTCTTTCTCATAGAGGTCATCCTTCTAAGATTCTTGGATAACAACAGATGGTGACTTCTTTTCCAATACTCTACCAGACCTAAGTTGAACATTGTTTAGATCTAATGTAGTTATCATGTAAGTTAAAAAATTCTTCCCTTCTACGTTGTCAACAAGTTGTGAGTTTTTATTATTTAGATTTGGAAGTGGCTGAGCAAGCAGTTGATTTGGCTTTTTGGGAAATGATAATGAAATTTTTGGATTTCAATTTTGGGGTTGAGAAGGTTGAATAGGCTGAGGAAAATATTGTGGTGGAAAAACAAGGTAAGGTTGTTGAAATTCAGGGTATTTAGGATACTTGCTATAAGGATTTTTTTCATCCTTGTGCCCATGCTTGAGGCTAAGGTTTCTAAGGCATGGGTGTAGTCCAATTACTTTGTGGTGGTTGTGCATATGTTTGTGTTGAAACCTTGAATTATATTTGATTTTGGATTTTTCCATGGTCTATTAGAAATAAAACAAAAAGTTTTTTTTATTTGGTATTACTTCCTCTTGATAAATGGATTTAAGACCTGGTATTCAAGGATATTCCTTTGTATCATGATTTTTTGCACATATAAAAAAGGTTTCTACACCTTTTAATTCAAGAGGTCATTCTCTCAAGGCATGCTTCTTTCTACATTTTGGACAAAACATAAAAAATGTAGCATTTTAGCCTTTTTCTTGTTTTGTATTTTAAGAGTATATATTTTTTCACTAAGACTCCCCAAAATATTTGTTTTAAAATTTTCAAACAATTTTCCTATTTCTACTCTACTTATTGTTCCAACTACAGATTTATTAATCCTAAACATAACAGGATCTCTTGGATTTTTTTCAATTCTAGCCTTACCTCTTGAAATATATGTGCAAAGTTCACAAATGTCTCTAAATGATAATTGTGAAACATCTTATTTATCCATTAAATTGAGAATATTTGTCCACTCATCTCTAAAGGATTTTAGAAAAAGAGATTTCAAAGTTTCATCATATAGATTATGCGTTTTAGCCCTTTTAAGATTGTAAGAAAATATTTCAACCAAATCCTCAAGATTTTCATCCTCTTTTTCATCATTTTAAAGACTTCATCTTTAAGTTTATGAGGCATACAATAATATTTGTATTTTTCTAAGAACGAATCTTTCATTTCCTCCCATGTTCTTATGGTATGTGTTCCTAATCACATAAACCATTTTAAAGTTGCATCTTTAAGAGTGGATGGAAACAATTTCAAATTATGAGTATCAAGCAAGTAGTCATAGGATCTACAGAAAACTTGAAACTCAAAGAGAAATGTTTCAAGATCCTCATTCCTTAATCCATGGAAACTAGGGAGGATAGAGGGTGAGATATTTTGTTAGGATATTCCGACACATAGGAAATAGTTAAGAATAAATTAGTCTAGTGTAGAGTTAGGTAAAGTGTGTTTCTTTAACATGTACATTTGTAACTTATAATCCAACGGTCACGATTTGTAGTAACCCGACAGTTATCTCTCACATCGGTATTAATGACACTTGATCCGTGGCTTAACACCCGATTGGTCCATGATCTCTATTTAAAGAGCATGGACGGCCATTTGTCCGGTAACCGCTTTGAGAGAAACATATGTAACTTTTCTTTTACATTAATAAATTTCCTGAAGTGATCGTGTTGGCTCAGTCCATGGACTGTTTCCCTCTTTGAGGGTTTTAACCACATGATTATACTAGTGTATTGATTTTTGATCTGTTTGTGAGTGGTGACCTTTGGTTCTTGATCTACGGAACTTACCCTATAAATTCCTACATGGTACCTGAGTTATTTTGAGGGCTGCATCTATTTTTGATCAAAATCCGAAGCCGGTTTTACCGCATGCAAATGCCGTTTTGTAGATCTACTATTTTTGAACATTTTTGGGCATGGAGAATTGCTCTGTTGTGTCTAGAGCATCTGCTACAGTGAGGAATGCCTTTCATTTCATGTGAAAAGGTTTATGGTTGCCCAATTTATGACAGTTTAGATCTGGAGGTATAAAGCATCTATTTTGCAGTTATATTTGTTAATAGTTCTGCTTATTTCGGTTCCCTCTGTTTATTTTTGGTTTTTAGGTTTTATTTATTTGTCGGATCTATACCCTCTTCTCTGTGTATGCTCTTTTCTCTGTGCTATAAAGCATCTATTTTGCATTTATATTTGTTAATAGTTCTGCTTATTGCAGTTATGCGGGATCTATACCCTCTTCTCTGTGTATGCTCTTTTCTCTGTGTTGTGTGCGATCTCGGCGAATCAGGAAAGGGATTTTTTTTTCTACGTATGCTCTTTCCTCGCGCCTTTGTGTGATCTCGGGAAATCAGAAATAGTGAAAAAATTGATAGTTTCCAGTAAGGCTAACCAAAAATGCAATTTTTTTTTTTTTTGGCTTGGTTTTATGCAGGGAAAGGCACACACACCAAAGAGTAAAAAATAAAAACCCTTCCTCCTTTCAAGCAATAATAGAATCTTTCTACTATCTCACTTGGTCACGGGTTATTTTATGAGAATAGAGGTCTTGAGTTCAAATCTCTTTCTCAAGCTTCTTTTGTAAAAAAAATTTGTTAAAAGGGGCGGAATTTTTTTTAAAAGTTGCACTTCATCTCGTTTCCATAACTATTCGGCATCTTCAACTAGTTTTTTTCAAAAAGGCATAACGTGTTCATACAGAAGCCGTTTTTTTTTAAACGGCCTAATGTTTTGAGATCTTTCCATTGGAGCAGTTAGTTTTAGCTTTTCTCGGCTTCGGTTCTTTTTTTAAATGGAAAGTGAATGCCTGATTATTCTTAATAGCACCAATTATTTCCAATGGATACCTCACATGGTAGATATAATTAGAAGTAAAGGGATTTACAGAATAGCCACAGGGGTAGAAACTAAACCTTCTGATGATGATAAAGTCGCTAAATGGGAAAATAAACAAGATCAAGCACGAGGTTTGATAGGAATGTCCATTGCTCAAGATATTTGATTTCATATCCTTGACATTGACACCCCTCATGAAGCCCTTGGATAAGCTAAATACTGTCTTTGGCATTCAAAATCAAATCAGGGCTCACCAGCTTGAAAATGAGTTGCTTACTTTAGACCCTAATAATTTCTCCTCTATTGAAGACTTTTTGTCCAAATTCAAGACCCTTAGACTTCTTTTAGAAGGTTGTAAGGTCAAAAAGGAAGATACTAGCCTCATCTATTGCATTCTTGCTAAGCTTGGCCCTGCTTACTCTATATTTGTTTCTGCCTTCCATTCCACTAGAGAATCCATCATTTCTTCAAGAATCACCTACAAGAATCCCTCTTTTGATTCCTTTTTTGATTCTTTGGTAATATAACAAGAAAAAATCTTACACCTTGGTCTTATCACTACTGGAAACGCTTCTAAGAAAGCCTTAGCAACCCAACAACAACCATATCAAAATAATCCCAAGAAGAAATATCCTAAAAAATATGGTCCTAAACCAAACAAGGGCCCTAAGAAATTTCAGCCGCAAACTGAAAAATCAAATCACCAAAATAATAAGGCAAATCAAAACAAAGGGAAGAAGACCAATAGAAATTGCAACTTTTGCAATCAGGATGGCCATATAGAGTCCAAATGTTTTAAGAATATGGAAGCCTTAGAAGTAGCAATGAAGAAGCACAACATCAATTTGGAGCACTCTTCACCTTCATCTTCAGGAATGGCACTTTTTGCTTGTGGTTGTCAAGCATCAAGATCTGGTTATGCATTAAATGTATCTTCCTCTTCTCATTCTCATGAGTGGCTCATTGATTATGGAGCTTCTTATCACATGGCCAAAAATAAAGCCATGTTTTCTTCTTTAAATGATTGTAACACCAAACATATTTATGTTGGTGATGATAGATCTCTTAGTGTTGTAGGATCTAGAACCATTCATCTCGATAATGGTCAATTTAATGATGTACTATGTGTTCCTACCTTGTCATGCAACCTTCTCTATGTTTATCAGATAACTCATTCAAGTGAAGGGAAAATAGTAGAATTCTCACCTCATGATGTTGTAATCAAGGACCTCAAAGATCCTAAAAATATTTTAGCTACTGGCATTGTTGATGATTCCACAATGTTGTATAAGTTTGACAACTTTGGATCATCATGTCGTCCCTCCATTTTTTTTGCTCATAATGATGAAGTGAGAAAAATTTGGCATGAGCGATTTGGTCACTTAAACTATCGCTCTCTTCAAACTCTATGTAAGGAAAATATGGTGATGAGTCTTCTTATGGTATCTTTCCGAGATGGTGTTTTCTCCGGATGTGTACTCGAAAAACATCATCGGGATATTTTTGACAAACATGCCTCTTGGCACGCTTCAACCCCTTTGTAGCTTGTGCACAGTGATTTATGTGGTCCACTTCCTGTTGTTTCTTTCTCTGGTTGCAAGTACTTCTTAACTTTCATTGATGATTTTTCCAGACGCACTTTGGTATACTCCTTAAAACTCAATAGTGAAGTTTTTAACATGTTCTTGGACTTTAAGGCCTTTGTTGGGAAAAAATCTGGACATCAAATTCTTAAGTTAAGATCAAACAATGGAGGAGAATATGTTAAAAAAAAAGTTATCAACTTCTGCACTGATCATGGCATTCAATTGCAACATATTGTTCCATATACTCCACAACAAAATGGTGTAGCTAAAATGAAGAATCACACCTCAAAAGAAATGGCTAATTATATGCTTCAATCTAAATAACTTGGTCTCAATCTTTGGGTAGAAGCCATTAACTGTGCAAATTACATAGTCAATCATACTCCTACTAAGGTTTTAAAGAATATAACTCTAGAATAAGCTTGGAGCTCAATCAAACCAGATGTAAGTCACTTTCATGTTTTTGGAAGTGATGCTTGGGCCCATATTCCAGATGAAAAACATAAAGCCCTAAAACCTAAGAGTGAAAAAAGCATTTTGGTTGGATATTCTGAAGATGTCAAAGGATATAGAATTCTTCAACCAAAATCCAAAAATATAATCATTAGAAGAGATGTTAAATTTGATGAAAATATATCGGCCTGCGAGCCTAGTTCGGCGAGTGTGCCACCTTTGTCCTGCGATCCTGATTCGGCATATGTGCCACCTCTCTCTCTCTCTTCTATTTTTAATAGAATTCCTTCTAGTTCAGAATATGACATCGAGGATGACAATCCTCCTCCACCACTTGAAATTTTTCCTTTTACTCCACCGCTTCCAATATGGATCCGCTCTACTCAGGATGCAGTAGGTTGTCTTACAGGTGACCCTGCCGATTGATGATGTACTTGTTCTCAGTTTGAAAGAGCCTCTTCCTTATTGGCTCAAGTTCCAGAAAATCCTGATCTAGAAACCTTTGAAGAAGCCTCTGGTCATCCAAATTTGGATGCAACTATGAATTAAGAATAGCGCTACTTATTGGTGAATGATACTTGGGATCTTCTTCCTCTTCCAAAAGGAAGAAAACTTGTCAGATGCAGATGGGTTTACAAAACAAATTTTGGACCAGATGGAAAAGTGGATAGACATAAAGCTCGTCTTATTGCTAAAGTATTTTCACAAGTTGAAGGCATTGACTATACTAAAACCTTCTCCCCTGTTGCCAAAATGAATTCTATCTGCCTTGTTCTTTCCCTTGTTGCCTCCTTTAAATGGGAAGTCCATCAGATGGATGTTAAATTTTCCTTCTTACATGGAGATTTTCATGAAGACACCTACATGGAGCAACCCCTTGGCTTTTCCAAAAAGACTCCAGCCTTGTTTGTCGTCTTAGGAAGTCTCTCTATGGTCTCAAACAAGCTCCTCGGGCTTGGTATGCCAAAATGGATAGATTTCTATTAGATAATGGCTTTTCTAGGTGTCATTCTGACAACACTGTCTACACAAAGAAAGTGGGTAAGTCTTTCACCATAATTGTTCTTTATGTTGATGATCTTATCCTTACTGGTAGTGATCCAAACCATATAAACCATGTGAAGTCTAGCCTCAAAAAGAAGTTTGAAATGACAGACTTAGGACACTTTCATTATTTCCTTGGTCTTCAGGTCTTGCAATCCAAGGAATGCATTACCCTCTCTCAATCCAAGTATGCCTGTGATATTCTACACCACTTTCACATGGAAGACTATAAGCCATCCCCTTCTCCCTTTCAGTATGGAGTCGAGATTTCAGTCACTTGTACTACCCCTGAAGTTAATTCTACCTTATATCATCAACTTGTTGGTAAAATTCTATATCTAACCCATACCCGTCCTAACCTTTCCTTTGCCGTTGGTCTTCTCACTCGGTTTATGAACCAACCTCATGAAAGTCACTGGAAAGAAGCTAAAATAATTCTTCGATATATTCGAGGTATAGTTCAATTCGGGATTCATTACAGTGTAGGAGCATCTCCATTGTTGATTGGTTTCACTGATTCTGGTTGGGCTGGTGACCCTAATGATCGAAAGTCTACTGCAAGATATGTATTCACTCTTGGTTCAGGACCTATTACTTGGTCTTGTAAGAAACAAAGTGCCATCTCTCTTTCTTCAGCAGAAGCGAAGTATCGTGGTGCAGTTGAAGCCAGCAAGGAAGCCATGTGGCTTCGTCAGATCCTGTCTGAATTTGGCCTTCATCAGAAACATCCAACTACACTTTGGTGTGATCATCAGAGTGCCTTTCAGCTATGTAAAGATCCAGTTCAGCATTAGCATATGAAACACATTGAAATCCACATACACTTCATCAGAAAGCTCATTCATGATCATTTTCTTGAAGTGCGGTACTGTCCAACCAATGATCAAGTAGCTGATATCTTTATAAAGGCTCTCACAGAAGCGAAGTTTACCAAACTTCGATCCATGCTTGGAGTTCAGGAAAGTTGTCATTAAGGGGGGTAGGCTCTAATGCCTCCTTCCTTCTCCTATTGTGTCACCTTTGTAAATCCTTCAATCCTATCCCAATTTGTTCTTAAGGGGGGATGTTAAGATATTTCGACACATAGGAAATAGTCTCCATTTGTGTCACCTTTGTAAATCCTTCAATCCTATCCCAAGTTGTTCTTAAGGGGGGGTGTTAGGATATTCCGACACATAGGAAATAGTTAAGAATAAATTAGTCTAGTGTAGAGTTAGGTAAAGTGTGTTTCTTTACCATGTACATTTGTAAATTATAATCTGACGGTCACGATTTGTAGTGATCTAACGGTTTTCTCTCGCCTCAGTATTAACGACACTTGATCTATGGCTTAACACCCAATTGGTCCATGATCTCTATTTAAAGAGCATGGAGGGTCATTTTTCCGGTAACTGTTTATGAGAGAAACATATGTAAATTTTCTTTTATACTAATAAATTACCTGAAGTGGTTGCGTTGGCTCAGGTTGTGGATTGTTTCCCTCTTTGAGGGTTTTAACCACGTGATTATACTGGTGTACTGATTTGTGATATGTTTGTGAGCGGTGACCTTTGGTTCTTGATCTACGGAACTTACTCTATAAAATCCTACATATTTTTCATTGTGGTTGTGGTACCTTCATCAAATATGAGAAATCCAAAAGATTCTAGATATCCTCTACCACCTCCTCTTCCTCTTCCTCCACCTCTTCCACCTCAAATCCTAGGTTGTTCACCATTCACATTCTGTACTTATCCTTCCCCTTATCCTGCCATTGTAGATTCCTCATAGCTAATATAAGGTTCCAAATTTGGATTTTTCAATTCCTCCTTTGGTTCTTCTCTTAATGGAAATTTAAAATAGGTTTATTCTTCTTCTTCACTAGGGATTTCCAGTTGTTGTCCTAGAATTTTTTCTTCAGTTGAAGATAGAAATATTGCTCCATATGTTGGGGATATAGGATCTTCTTCTTCTACTATGACTTCAGTAGAGGAAGTTGGTGAATCTCTAGGTTCAATTTCATATCTAAGTACCTCAGGAAGTCTATGTTTGCCTGCAATCGATGGAATACAAGTTTCGGCGGATGGTGTGGCACTATGAGGACTTGGTGGAGTGAGTGGTTATGTTAGAATTGAACTCCTACCTATTATAAATCTGCCTCTAGAATCTCTTTCCCTATGCATATCATTTTTTAAAAATGAAAATAAAAATAATCCCATATACACTTCCTCAGAAACAATGCCAAAATGTTTGGTAATTTAATTGGAGTTAAATTACTTACATGAATTATCAACCAGGGCTAATATACTAATGAAATGTATGTGCATTGTATGTGCTAGGAGTCCTTATTACTCAAAAAATTCCTAAGTTAAATTGAGATATCGAGATGCACATGTTAACTATGAAAACAAATATGCCACTCTTAAAATCAAAATGATCACACTTGCTTAAAATATTTATTTGCATACTAAAATCACCATAAAATTATCAAACTTGCCCAAAATAAATATCACAACCAATAAATATCACTCTTGCTCAAAATAAAATCACACACTTGCTTCACTCTTTCTTGAAATAAATCACACTTGCTTGAAATGAAATCACACTTGCTTCACTCTTGCTTGAAATGAAATCTCACTTAACTGAAATGAAACTATATTTAAATTGCTTTTGAGATAAAGAAAGATTAACTCTACATTCAAATTAAAATTATATTCACACAACTATAATATAAAAATTATAATGCAAGTCTATATCAATATATACTTTGTCCACGTGCACAAGAGATCTCGACTTCACTCTACAGCAAAATGATTAAACAATATTACTCTTAAAAAAATCCTAAGAATTCATTCAAAAACTAAAACTTAAGAATTTAAATAGACTAATGAAATGGTACATAAAACATAGAGTTGAAATGCTACCTGCAATTAATAAAAAACTTACAACCCGAGGGATACCTCCTACAAGACGTAGGTCTCAACACCACGCTTTCACAAGATTAAATACACATTTATGAATCGCACAACAAAGGAATGAAACGAAAACAGAGTTTGTATTTGCCAAAAAAATATTTTTTCAAGCAATATTCAAGTTTGTGATTTTCATGCCAAGAATTAGATTTATAACCTCTTACACATAACTGTTTTAGAGAGTATTACGACCCTACCTTACTCTACAATGACTAAAATTAACATAAAATGATAAGATAACATTATTTTCTCATGATTTTCTATCAGCGAAGAAAATCATGAGGTTGAATATATGCATTCATTAATTTCTCACTCGCTTGATTCGCCTTCCACGGTGGTTGACTTTCACTTTGACTAAGCTGCTACGGTGCTTTCCTTATCAATCCAGGTTATGAGGATAGGTAAAAATGATTGTGCCAGCTATTTTCCACCTGCCTGTATCCCTTGTGTTAACACTGGAAAATCATACAGCATAAGACGACATCAATTAATGTCAAGCCCAAGGATTTACAGGACAGGAATACATTATGGAATCAAGATGTATTTAAAATCTCTAAGGTTTTGAAAAATCAGATTTGAACTAGTCATAAATGCTCAAATGCGCGCTTTTTCCTTCGAGAAGAGCGCCTTCTGCATTTTTCCCGATAAGAGAGCATTCCTAGAAATGGAAAAAATTCACTTTCCGGGACCACAACAAGCAAAGGACAGATACTCCTTATGTGAAAGCTGCCTAAGGATAGCCACCAGCGCCTCCTTAGACATTAATTGAGCACACAATGGAATCACACCTCTCCCTTCGGTCACCATCCATCATGTACCAAGGGAGGGAAGGAGGATTGGAAGCTCACCTATATAAACCCACCAAGAGATGAACAAATGGTGATCACAATGTTATGCTGGCCAAAGTTGCCCAAGCAACACCAGCATTGTGTGTGACCCGGAGCTAGAGCTAAAGAGGACTCGATAGTTGGCCACCCAACATCTTAGTCCACCACAGCAGAGAGAGAGAGTGAGACTGCATCAGAGGCAGAGCTTGGAAGGCAACATCCTTGCATCGAGACCTAGAGCCATTGCCTAGGGGCCCTTTGGCAAGTGGGTAAAATTTCTTCTCCATTTCGAACATTTAATAAGAAGAGGCCATCGAACCGTTGTTTGCATTATTATCATTTGGAACTCTCTATATAGCTTCTGTATATTTGTGTTTTTAGTTTTAGTTTAACCAGAGCATACTTCAGCATACTATTTCCATTAAGTTTTATGCTTTTGAGCTCCCTCGCTTTTTTCCTATTACCAATAGTTTAGAGAGTAGACCACACTCTCTAAGCTTGTGCAATTTCGTACACCCGTGTGACTAATCCACAACAACAAGATTGGCGACTCCACTAACATGTTTCAAGTTTATTTGGTTGTGCCATATTTTGTAGGAGACCCTTTGTCTATGCTGGAGTGGAGCTGACAGTCCTCTGACCCATCTTGTAGTCCCTAGACTCACTGAGGTGACAGACTAAAAAAGGCAGCTCCTAATATTTTTACTTGCAGGATTTTTGCGAGCAGTTTTTCCTCACATAGGCGCATTGCGCACGTTCAGGGGTGACCTGCGCACAGGAAGGCGCACCTGTCAAGGGCTTTTGTGTGCAAATTGCAGAGAGATTTTTTTCTCCCTATTTTCTGCATTTTTTCTACTTGTAAGTGTGCTGGGCAGCCCCTAATGTATCTGCCAACACTTGCGTTGATACCCCACAGCTTCTGATAACTCATTTTTTGTTGCTTTCTGTAGGCATTTAGTTAGTGTTAATTTAAGTTGGTTTTTGCAAAAAAGTGTTCACATAGTTTAAGTAGGGAGCGAATTAATCATTTCTTTCCAAAAAAATTATTTTTTTTGCACATTCTAGTATGCACACTTAGTTTAACTAGTCCAAGTAAGTGGCTCAAGGCCGCATATGCATAAGCTAGTGTAGAAATTGTTTAGTTTAAATTCAATTTTTGCATTTAGGAAGTTGTGGGACTAGGATTGAATCGCCAATTAGAGAAATTAATATCTTCTGTCTTTGCACCATTTGGTGACCCTAGACAAGCATATGAATGCTCTACATTCGTGATTTTCCATCTCCCTTTAGTCACTCACATAGACTAACTAGGAAGATTTGGAAGCGGCCCATTATCTGCAAATGCTTTACATTTGAGTAAGGAACAACGTTACATAGTTTAACTAGGGGACTTTTGTAAAGGATCACCGATATCCATATGTTCAAATTATGACATTTTTCACCATATGCTCACACACATTCACCCACTAAAGAAAATAAAGCCAACTAAAAATAACTTAAACCAACTCACTAAATTATCCCCACAGGGACCACAAGAGAATTTATAGATTAAGTTAGGATCAAGGGGGTAGGCATCCAATAAGCCGCCTTGATCACACTTCACATTAAAACATAGAATTTGTGTATTTAGGGAGCTTTAAAATCCACCTATCAGCCCACGGAAAAGAAAACCCGAGCACGGCAGAGACCCGATTCATAGGGGGTTAGGCTTAGGCGTAGTGCGTGTGGTATCAGTTGGGGCTACCTGACCCGAATGATACTTGGTACTGTTAGCTGACTACCAAGAAGCCCAAGACTCGAACTCTCAAGTGGGACGGTGGTTCTTAGTGGCCAAAACTAGGGCATCCTTTACCCTATAGGTGACGGTGCAGGCAAGCGCTAGACCCTCTACCCTTACCTTGGTTGATTCTCTTCGACTGAATGGGAGTGTCGCCAGATCTTATGGGACGTTGTGCCAGCACTCGCAAGAAATCCTCTCAAGGCCCATTTACTTTTGAGTGTGTGAGGACGTATTAGGTCTTCTAGGATTTTTAGTATCACGTGCAAACAAACAAAACAATTTTTTTTCTTGATTGATAACATAGATTAAGTTAAAGGAAAATTCATTTCATTTTCGCTTTGTTTTATGTATGTGGAAATAAATTTTTCATGATCACAAACTCGATCCCCTCAAAAATTTTCCAAAACCTAACCTGGTTGACACTCAAACGGTTCCAATGGAACCTCATCGGCCCAGGCATCTTTTGGACCTCCCCCCATTACCGGGAGGGTTTCCAGGTCTTTCGCCGTTTAGGCATCAAAGACGGAACATTGCCACAGTGGTTGGTTCCTCCTTTCTTGGAGCAACCTTAGTTGGGAACCTTAGTCGGTCTCCCAACACCACACTGCACACCACTCCCCCCTCATCCCCTGGGGGGAAAAGGAGCGCATCCCATACAGGAAGCCAGCTGAATTCACAACAAGGTACATCATAGACTAACCCTCGTTCTACCCAGAACTTCGTGTCTTCACACATTTCCATGGCGTCAACCTCCCAGTCACCCTTCTTAGCGGCGTTGAATCTACCGGATTTGACCAAGTTCACCAATGACCCCATCACACACGACCCAAATTGGCCTCCCATGCCCACGAAACTCCCTTCAGACATACCAAAGTTTGAAGGCAAGCAAGCGGAAGACCCAGGAAATCATGTAATGATCTTTCACCTGTGGTGCTCATCGAATAGAATCATTGACGATACCATTCGGTTGAGGCTATTTCAACATACTCTTACAGGAGTGGCCGCGAAATGGTACGTGGAGCAACCTCCTGCTTCACATGGAACCTTTAGCACCCTCGCTACCACGTTCCTCACATACTTTCAGTTACCCATTCACCATGATTCGGGAATGGAGTTACTGACTCATTTCAGACAATCCCCCTCTACCCATATTTCAGAACATCTCCATGAGTGGAGGCAGCGTCGCAGTTTATGCAAAGCACAACTCGATGACCGAGTCCTTTTATATTTATTCTTGAAAACTCTGACGGCAGAGATTTCAAAGGATGTGGCACAACATGACCCCACATCTGAAGAGGACGCAATCAGTAAATCCAAACAGCTTGAACTGATCTACATGCAATCAGGATACATATACAATATCCTACCCAACGCCCCGCGCCTACAATATTATCAAGAATTTCCAGGCGCGTCTAACTCTGAAAACGGACTTATTGGGTCAATGACCCAAGGTTACCTAGGTAGCAGTAGTTAGAATCCCAGTTACACACATGGGTCTACCCATAACATGTCTCAACCCAGATTTCAAAGTCATAATATGCAGCAGCAAAATTTGACTAATAGGGCACAAGCATATCACCAAGGAGGACCTTATCCTCCGGCTAAGGGGACCCAGTATGCAAGAAGAAAAACTGATGGAAGAAATCCCCCCCAACGGCCGGGTGCAAACATGGGACAGCAATATGCTCAGTCCCAAGCACATAACCCACCTATGCAAAACAATGCATAGGTGAACTTTGTGTAGCCATCTCAAAATCAACCACACCAATATTATTAGGAGAATTATCCTCCTAACGTGGTTAAGAGAAAGGTAAAAAACAAGCCCAAAGGGAACCCTAGACAGGGGGGAAGCAACCAACAATGCCCACCGGGTTCGCATGCTAAAGGTAACTCCAACTGGAATCAGAACCAGGAGCCAATCAATGCCCAAAGGCAAGGCAAAAGGCCACCTCTACAAACAAACCATTCTTGTTCAATATGTGCTGAGTACGGGCACTATACTCACCACTATCTCGAACTCCATGAGCTTAAAAATCTTTAGAGTAACCAAGGACAAGGAGGATCTTCCCAGACAATTACGGTTATGCAAGAACCCTTCCCCCATCAAGGAACGGTCAGCACTCAACAGCAAAACCCTGACGATTCTAGGAAAAACAACCATGAAATTTACATGGCTAGGGAAGAAATGTTTTTCCAAACTCATAATCGCAGTTACGACACCAATACGTCAGGGGCTAGTACGAGTGCGCCGACTGCGCCTTTAACCATTCCAAAGATTCCTTTGGAACCGTTGCCAAAAATGGTAAAAGGGCCTAATAGGTGAGCAAGCAACTACTCCAAAGAAGCCCACAATTACAGCATCGTAGATGATTTAGCTCAATCACCTACTGCTATGTCTGCATTGGAAGTATTGCAGTCATGCCCAAAGCTACGGAAAGCCCTACTTTCCGCATTAAGTGTTTTTTACCCTGCCGACACGCGCATGATGGCTTTTGACTTAGACAAAGCCACCTCGAGGCTTCCCTCCATGGTCTCCTTCTAGATACCAGTATCAGTACAGAATATCACTATTCACTGATTTGTCATTGACGAAGGTGAATCCACATGCATCATTTCAAAGAATGTATGGCAGAAGTTAGGAGCCCCCGAACTCAAACCTTTCATCATCACACTAAGAGTATACGATGGTTGTCCCTCGACCCCCGTTGGCCTCTTCCAAAATCTACCAGCCTATTTAGCCGACAAGACGGTCCACATAGACATCGAAGTCTTAGACTCTCACTTGGATTACAACATACTCCTTGGGCAGAGTTACATGTATGCCATCTCTACGATAGCATCCTTCGTCTTCCGCATCATGATGTTCCCCCACAAGGATCGAATCATCACAGTAGACTAGCTGACGTACAATGAAAAGTGTCCCTTGACCAACACAGATGTAATTATACCCTATGTAGATATAGCCGAAGATGGTCTTTCACGATATCAAGAATATGGCCTTGGCCAATTCAAACCATCGTCCGTCCTAGGGTTCGTCCTAGGAGATCCTCCCATTATCCCTGAGGTATCGCCCGATGCCACAGGGGCCCCGGTATGCATGATGTCCACATCAAGCACTAAGGTTAGTCAGGACACGGACTCATGCAGTAACAACACCAAGGCATTAGCTACTGCAGCCTCCCTAGTCTACGCTGCCTCCCAAACTCCTTTCCTCTACCCACCTCATGGCTTCACCTCCCAGCAGGTCTTGGCAACACTGGTATTACCCAATATATCATTGACATTCCTAGTGTGGTATCTCATTCCCCCTCTAGGAATGGAAGCTACCAACATTACTGCATTTGGGTTAAAGCCCCAGCCTACCCAAGCAGCAGTCGAAACCGCCCCCACAAGGGAAATTCCCATTGCGAAACCGATGACCATGACCAAGAAAATCGCCAAGAAAGGAAAGAAAGTGGTGACCCCCACCATGCAAAGGGAGTCATCAGCTTGCGCTACATGTGATGTCATAGGACACCCTACCCACATATGTCCGAAGTTGGACGAATTAAAACCACTCCTCGGCTGTGAAGCAGGCACCTCAACACGACGTTCCCATAAAAAGCAACTTTCCACCAAAATTACAAGCAAACCACTGCGTACCAATCACGCATGCGCTATCTGTGACACCTATGGGCACTATACCCACCATTGTCTAGAAATACCACGATATAGGGATACCTTACATGTGTTCGAGCGATCCTACAAAGAGGATCCCACTGCCCAATCTGTCGAAGATGGACCTCGTATCTACCTGTACATGCAGGAGGAACGACACTCACCAGAAATACAGCCATTTTTCCCTCCTCCCCCCAAGCCACCATATACCAACCAGGGACAGGGGAACCTAGTTGCCTCATCCTCTTGAGTTATCATGCGCATCGATTACTGCAGACGGTTTGATCGAGTCTTTGACCCAAGGTCACCTAGGCAGCATTAATCCGTATTCGGGGAGTGACCATGCACATCGATTCTACAGATGGCTTGATCAGATATTTTTCCCAAGATCACCTAGGTAGCAGTAGCACCATGCATGTCCATTCTGTAGATGATTTGATTGGGTCTTTGGCCCAAGGACACCTAGGCAACAGTAATCAATACCCTGGATACCCATATGATTATACTTGGAACGTATCACAACATAGCTATCATGAAAGTCACCCCAACACTCATATACCAACCAGGGACAAGGGAAACGATATCCCCCATACCCCACACAGAATGGACCAATGGCACAACGTAATGCGTCGGTCAATCTAGTGCAACCCTTCCTAGGCTCATCAACAACCATACAACTAGCAGAATTATGATAATCCTCCAAATTCTGCAAAAAGAAGCTGAGGAACAAAAAAAGGGAGATCCTGGACAGGGGGCAGTAACAAGCAATGCCCCCACCTCTGATCTCAGTCTAGGGGCAACCCCAACTAAAATCAAAACTAGGACCCAAGTAACAACTCCCAAGGAAAAATTGGAGCTTAGAGTATCTGATCACCAGACCGAAAGCAGCACTATGACCAGCACTCCATAACAAACAGAAGCGATGCCACACATTCGCACTCCTGAAAAAATAAATTTTCAGCATTGGAAGGTATGCACCCTCCCATCTTCCTTTTTTAAATATCATGCCTTTCAATAATGTTTGATGAAAAGAAGATGCTTTCACTTGAGGTAGTTGTTTTTGCAAGAAGAACCTGCAAACTACTTACAACACCATCCACTGAAGGATCCGGAGCAGGTATCATCCTACCCCCAACATGATAGAGTCCCATAGTACTTTTCATATCCTGAAAACATTTCTCCATCAGAAATAAACCATAGGGTCCTCATACCCGACCACGTTTATCATCACCTCACCCTGCATATGATAAACGTCTGCGTTGGTAGGTAGAGCCTCCCCTCCATGGCGATCGTCATCTAAAGAAGACCATACATCACCCCACAAGTGACGCCATGGCCATACCATTCTAGTCTAGGAAGCACCTCATTCCCATCCACATGTCATGCATAAGGTCAAGTTCACCATTCAAACTCAACCCCCTTCTCGGATGATCAAGTTCTACAAGCAGATTGAGAGCGCACCTCCGCGCACCACATTTGGCCCGCCATACCTCCATTAGCATAATCCCATCTGCGACATCTTCTGCTTCATCAACCCCGCACATGAGACCAACCAATGGGACCCCTACCCCCAGAAAAACACCAGCCTCACATCTTTAGTGAGCGACCCTCTTTCATGCTTTGGGGTACCCGTCTCTATGTTTTGTACAAACCAAACCCCATTATTTTATTCTTTTGGTAAGTGTACAAAGACCGCAAACGATGCCCTTCACCACTTCGCCCTCATATTTCACCTTTTCTCCCATGGCAGTAGTCCCCCATCTCCCTTGGTCGAAGTATTTCACCCCCCATGCACGCACCATTACGAAAATCATAGTAGGTTCACACCCGCCCTCGAAGTCCTACCGACTCCAAGGATTTTTCCTTCAGAAATACCTATGACTGCCACCAAGCTGCTCAAGTATACTTCGACCTCGGGCCACTGAATCCGCATCATCCATTTTCGGTCACCGCTCACCAACATGCCTATGTTAAACCCATCATATCCTGATTCCCAACCCCTTAGGTCGGTAACTCATGTTTCGGTTAAGGCTTCCTTTTTGTCGACCTTAACACCTCTTTTCCAAAAAGGAAGCGGTACCTTGGATGACCCCTCCCCATGCAAAGGGGTATCCTCGGGTGGCACTGTGGGAGACATCATTTTCCACAGATGTCATCGATCCTCTTGAAATTCGACTACAGCAAAAGATTTCATGTCACGATGGTATCGTACCTTACAACCATTTCACTTTGATTAGATCTGTCGAACACCCGTGCCTCCATAAGCGTCTCTGAAAACAATGCTCACACGGGGAGGTCTCATCCAGTACATATGCACACATGGCACAATGATATTCCATACCAGGATTACACATATGCGTACCACATTCCACCTATCGTCAAACAAAAAACGCCCTTGAGGGCGTCAGTAGTCGTCGTCAACAACCACCAGCATCACTACCACAGTAGTGGCACAGACAGCAGATGTGTCTGTCAATTTTTTTTAACTAGCCATAGCATCATGAGCATGGGACATGCCCGCCTCATTGAAATTTTGTAAATATGTTGCATATTTTGTCTGCTTGCAGGGGGTCTCTTAGGCCATGGTTATCTCGGAAACGGTACAAGGTGTTGTCAATTCCAAAATAGACGTAGACCTCTCTCTCTCTCTCTCTCTCTCTCTCTCTCTCTCTCTCTCTCTCTCTCTCTCTCTCTGCGTACGATATAGAAAAGAAACTATAATGTATTTTGGCTATACAGTTCTTCCTAAACCTCACACATTAGGGGGCAACTGTTAACACTGGAAAATCGTACAGCATAAGATGACATCAATTAATGTCGAGCCTTAGGATTTACAGGACAGGAATACATTATGGAATCAATATGTATTTAAAATCTCTAAGGTTTGGAGAAAATTAGATTTGAACTAGTCATAAATGCTCAAATGCGCGCTTTTTCCTTCGAGAAGAGCACCTTCTGCGCGCCTTTTTTCCCGATAAGTGCGCATTCCTGGAAATGGAAAAAAGTCACTTTCTAGGACCACAACAAGCAAAGGACAGTTACTCCTTATGTGAAAGTCACCTAAGGACAGCCACCAGCGCCTCCTTAGACATTATGTGAGCACAAATGGAATCACACCTCTCCCTTGGGTCACCATCCATCATGTACCAAGGGAGGGAAGGAGGATTTGAAGCTCACCTATATAAACCCACCAAAATATGAACAAATGGTGATCACAATGTTATGCTGGCCAAAGTTTCCCAAGCAACACTATCATTGTGTGTAACCCGGAGCTGGAGCTAAAGAGGACTCGATAGTTGGCCACCCAACATCTTAGTCCACCACAGTAGAGAGAGAGAGTGAGACTGCATCAGAGGCAGAGCTTAGAAGGCAACATCCTTGCATCAGGACCTAGAGCTATTGCCTAGGGGCCCTTTGGCAAGTGGGTAAAATTTCTTCTCCATTTCGAACGTTTAATAAGAAGAGGCCATATTATCATTTGGAACTCTCTATATAGCTTCTGTATATTTTTGTTTTTAGTTTTAGTTTAACCAGAGAATACTTCAACATACCATTTCCATTAAGTTTTATGCTTTTGAGCTCCCCCACTTTCTGCCTGTTACTAATAGTTTAGAGAGTAGACCACACTCTCTAAGCTGGTGCGATTTCGTACACCTGTGCAACTAATCCACAACAACACCTTGTTCTTTGACTAGAGCTTCAGAACCTATTATCACTCGGATTGAACCTCAAGCTAAAGAAGGCAATTCCAAGGTAACCACAAACCATGCTTAGCCAAGTAGTTATCTCTACTAGGCAAGGAGAGGGCTCTCTCCATAAGGATCACAGCCAATATGACTGCATAATGAAAGTATTAGGCTAGGTATAGTATGTCAACGTTTTGATTGTTTTGATTTGGTTGTGC
Source organism: Pinus albicaulis (assembly GCA_034641835.2). Taxonomy (NCBI): domain Eukaryota; kingdom Viridiplantae; phylum Streptophyta; class Pinopsida; order Pinales; family Pinaceae; genus Pinus; species Pinus albicaulis. The sequence continues at coordinate 1,345,398,158 of CM076582.1, read as the reverse complement.
TGGATCAGAAGGAGAAAAACAGTGTAGGGAAAAGGAAATTAGGTCAAAATTTGAAGGGTGTTCTATGGGGCAAGGTAGGCACAGCGATTTAGAACTTTAGGATTTCAATGGGTGGGATGATCAAGACAGGTGAGGAGTTATAAAGAGCATGGTGAAATCATGGGTTCTTTCTAAACTGAAGAAATAACAGGTTGTGAATGTCTACCCAAAACAGAGCATAAAATTATGGATTATGTTCATCAAACTTGAAAACATTCACTTAATAGCAAATGAAATGATGGATGAAATAAAAAAAACATTCTAAAATATGATCACAAAAGGAGAAATTGAAGCTAAACACCATACCACAGGTATCCCATAAAAATAGCTGCAAATTTGATTAAGATTCCTGCTCAAAACTGATACAAAGTGTGTCTCTTCAAAGGCCAAGCTTCCAACTAAGTCCAACCCTTACTAATGAGAAAGAAGAAGAAAATATAGACCTCAAAACAACTCACCATAGCCTCAGGGAGTCGAATCCATGAGATGAGAATCATTTTCCACCAAATGCTGAACAAGAATCTAAAGACTAGGAAGACCCAACAACTTGCCTCTAAAAGAGAGGAAATTGATTCATTTGACCTCTAGAGGACTCAAGATAATGAATCTACCTATAGTAAAATAATCCTCATCATAATTACATTCATACTTATCAATTATATCAGTGAAAACCCCAACTAGTGAGGTAAAACTCAAAAATTACGTGAAAAACAGAGAAAACTCCAAAACAGACAGAATTTGTCCTATGCGCAGCGCCAAGGAGGAAAAAATAACCCTTCTTGCAGGTAACTTTTGAAGGACTTCCCGATGTCCAAATTGAGCTCATGATAGCTCATAAGAAATCTTGTCATGTCTAATTTCCAAATATTCTTTTTGTTTCTAATTTGGAGCTGATTTGACCCTCCAAAACTACAATCTCCCAATACTTCCTCTATGCACAGCGCCAACCTCGAAAAGAGGCAGAAACTTGATATTTTGCGTGTTTTCGGCCCATTTGCCTGACCAGTTTTCAGCCTCCTCAAGATCTTCCATAGATTCTTGATTAATCATGTTTTTCCTCCTCTCCTACAGCAACTTCATCTCTAAAAGAGTTTGTTTGTCTGTCAACTATTTGTTCTCTTGCTCTAGGGAAGAGATGATGAAATTTTCCCTCCCAAGATTGGTTTGCAACTCTTTGATGTGTGTCTCCTTTTCTTTGATGGAAATGCTTGATGTGATATTTCATCAAACTCTTCAGGGTCTACTAGCTCAAAATCATCCTTTACCTCATGGGCATCTTCATGCTCTTGATCTGTCTCTCCATGGATGACCTTTATGATTTTCTCTTTTCTCTTCAATGCATGGTGTACCTGCTTTTTTGATGAAGAAGGAAAAGCCCATTCCACACCATGTGGAGAAATAATTTGCCTAAGTGTTGATGAAGAAGTCAAATCCCCTTCCACACCATGTGGAGCAAGCATTTTCCTCTCTGCTGTAAACAGTTTTCTAGGCCCTCTTTGATATGTTACACTGCATTCTTTGACTTGCCTGGGTGGTTTGACTTTATTTTTCCTTGTTTTTGCAGTTGCAGGGCTAGTATATGTCTCTCTTCTCTCTTGTGGCATTGGTAGAGGACTTTGGGGATTTGTGAATATGTCATTGGAAATGAAGGTATCCCAAGATATGTTGAGTAGATTGAGATGATGAAGCACAATGAGTTTGATGAGGGAGTGATGATAGAGGTTGTTCATTTGTTGATCATATTCTTTCTTTACCACCAAGTATGCCATCTTCTCAATGTTTCGAATAGGGAAATATGGGATGTTCAGCATCCTCACCCTAGTGAAATGCATGAGCACCCTGATATGATATGTGTACAATCTAGAGAATCTGCCCTCACAAGTAAAGTATCTCATGATAATCTTCATCATCGGTGCATACTTGCTGAGGAGGAAACTGAAAGGGAAAAATTTTCTTTTTTCATTCTTGTACATGTTCTTGAGGTAAGGTTCAAAATTTTGATCACCTAGGTCTTGTGCTTTGTACCATTTCTCCCCTACATTTTTAATCCATGTAGCATCAGCAATAATAAAAGTGGAAATGGAAAATTTTACACCTGCGAGAGTTACCCTGTTATCATGGAGGTTCAGTATGAAAAGCCTAGTCAACTCACGATGATGCTGAAATCTTTCTACCTAACAAAACTCATAGCACCCAACATATCTGAAACAAGACACAGCTAAAGGTGAAGCCTCTAACTCTCTAAGGTTTGTTGTCTCTACTCTAATGATTATGCCTCCCTTGTGTGGCCTTCTTTGATGTACAATCTCATATTCCTCAAACTCATCATCACTGGGTTCCTCCTCTCTGTAATCTCTGTCCTCTCTTTCCATGCTTGTTTCTTTTGCACTTTGGAAACCCTAAGGAAGAGGGAAGAAAGGGAGAGTGAATACGGGAGTGAAGGGAATGGGATCAGGGAAGGAAATGATGATATGAGGGATTTAGGGGATAGGGATAGGGTCAAAAAAATTAAGGAAGATGAGGAAAAGGGTTAAGAAACCTTGTGAGGTGATGGGAGGTGAAAATATGAAGGGAGATGAAAATGAGAATTTAATTACAAGTCAAAGGTAGGGGGGAAATCTAGGAAAAAATAGTGAAATTCCTAGAAATTGGGATTTTAATGGAAAAGAGTAAAGGGACATAGGGATGAGGATGTAGGGGTAGTTTTAGTGTTTTTTAGAAGTATGGGGTGATGTGGTAGGGTCTAGGGACAATGAATTTAGGACAAGGAGGTTTTGGGAAATTTGTGAGGGGTATGGGGATTTTGGGAGTGACAAAGAAAAACTAGGGTTTCTTTGTAATTTTTGCCAACACAAAACTCACACACAAGCATAAAATGGAGAAAGAGGGAGTTACAAGGGCTAACTTACTTGTTTTGGAGATAAAGAAGCAACCTTGAGGTGTTTGGAGAAGTTTGGGAGGATTTTTTCCCTGTGCGCAACGCCTTACCCTGGTGAGCAGCGCCCTCTCTCTATGCACAGCACTGTGTAATTTAGCACTGGAAAAAATTCTCTATGTGCGGCGCCAGAGCTCTCTGCGCAGCATCAGACTCCTATGTGCAGCGCCAACTAGTTTTTCAGTTTCCTCCTTGTTCGAACCTCCTTTGCTCCAAAATCATGTTTTCTCTTTGACACATGAACAAATGAGGACATCTCTTTGGAAAATAAGATTTTTATACTATGAATGACTTTTGGATTTTAATGATTGGGACCCACACTTCTTTCTGCTCTTTATCCTTTCAAAATACTCTTTTGATGCTTTGGATGACTGACATGGCCTTTGTATTTCTTCATCAAATGTCTTTAGCTATGAACAAGCAGCTTTCAGAGTTTATTACATATATTGACTTTAAAATTACATAAAACTAGAACATAAAAAATATCTCTATTTTTTTATCTCAAAAATGAGATTTTTTAGATGAAAACTTACAAAATAAAATGTAACTTTACAATGGCGAACTTGGCTAAAGCAAATCATGAGTTTATTCTAGGTCACCTTCACACCTTCTGCTGCCCTTTTTTGAAATGAGACAATGCAATGATTTGACCTAATGAAAAATGAAAGAAACTAACTCAATGAGTGACTTTGACTTAAAATTGAATGAGAGCAAATTTTATTCAGCATGATGAAGACATGGAAGAGGGTCAACGGGCATATACTTGTGAACGAAAATGGGAGTCACACTTGACAAGGACAACCACCAGTGGAACAATTTTATATCATGACCTAATGAAATGATTGAAAATTCTCTAGAGTGGGACACCTAATATGCACATGCAAAATGTGTTTTGATCCCTGGTGGAAGTATAAAAATACTGACACTAACATTAGCCTTATTAGGGATGGTAGCTCCTTGGAGGTGTCAAGAACACCGTATACCAAGTGCCTAACCTTTGGGCCATACAGTCACAAACAGATGCAAACCTAAACTACTTATACCAACCAAAAATGCACACATACTGCAACCTATACACTAGGAAACTGAAACTAATGCCGAAAACTGAAATGTTTCCTTAGGCAGCTTATTTATGTAAAAATCTACCATAATTTTCTACAAAATTGCTAGATCAAGTGATGTTGTAATTCCATATTAGCCAATCAAGCAACTATAACAATAATTATGCTTGGAAATGATTGAACCAGAACAAAATTGGGCATTCTGACAGCCATACATGCACACAATGTCTCTGGCTTTGTAAAAGACAATCTGGTCTATCATTTAAACTGAAAAAATATTCCATATATGTTGCAACGGGATCATAGAAACCATACTCTGTCTGCCGCCCCAACTCCTCAATACATGCCTCCAACTGCAAACTGTCAATGCAAACATCCAAGGGAAGCCTTACCTTTCTTTCCTTCTGCTGTAAAAGGTTCCCAAAGAATGGGACTTGACATTCCAAATCCTGGGACTGTATTTGGGTTTCCAAATCAGCTAGATCTTTTTCGATTTTGATGGCAAACTCTTGCAAAAGATTGAGCTTAATTTCATGGCTACATCGACAGGACTTCATATAAGAAGAAAGAGATGAAGCAAAGTTCTCATCTACCTCATCATCTATGCACATATCTTCCCATTCTCTAAATCCTTGAATAGAGGCCGCCTTTATTTCGAATTCTTCCTTCTCCATCCATGTTTCCAGAAAGATACGCCACAACTCTACAAATGACTTAATAGATCTAACAGACAAGTTTTCAATCCATTGTCTACATTTCCCTTGAAATGAATCATAGAACAATCTGATGAAGACATCTTCTTGTTTGACTTTAAGAAGTTCAACAAAATTTTTAAAATTTGATACATGTTTAAGAGTCAAAGTCAGATCTTCTCCGTTAAATATAGGGCCATTGCTCAAAAAATATGCATCTTTCAGTAATTGATTAGGAAAACTAGGAATATTAGAAAAGTCGATACATGAATACCTTGAACAAATAGAAACGACATCTGAGTCCTTCATTTAGCCAGTGGAGCCACCATCAATACTTTGAAACTCGGGATTTTAAACAATGGAGTTTCCAGGTGAATGTTTCAGCCTTCATATGTGTCTGACTGTTGTTCACCATCAGAAATCAAATCTACAACTTGAACAATCATTCTTGAAGAAGATCTATCAACTTGTTCCCCGGCAACGGTGCCAAAATTTTATCACTCAGATCGAACCTCATGCTGAAGAAGGCAATTCCAAGGTAACCACAAACCACGCTTAGCCAAGTAGCTAGCACTACTAGTCAAGGAGAGGGCTCTCTCAGTGAGGATCACAACCAATATGACTAGATAATGAAAGTATTAGGCTAGGTATAGTAGCTCATGGTTTTGATTGTTTTGATTTGGTTGTGCTAGATCAGAAGAAGCAAAACAATTTAGGGCAAAGGAAATTAGGTCAAAATTTGTAGGGTGTTCTATGGGGCAAGGTAGGCATAATGATTTAGCACTTTAGGATTTCAATGGTTGGGATGATCAATATAGGTGAGGAGTTAGAAAGAGCATGGTGAAATCATGGGTTCTCTCTAAACTGGAGAAATTGCAGGCTATGAATGTCTACCCAAAACAGAGCATAAAATTATGGATTTTGTTCATCAAACTTGAAAACATTCACTTAATAGAAAATGAAATGATGGATGAAATAAACAAAACATTCTAACATATGAGCACAAAAGGAGAAACTAAAAATAAACACCATACCACAGGGATCCCATAAAAATAGCTGCAAATTTGATTAATATTCCTGCTCAGAACTTATACAAAGTGTGTCTCCTCGAAGGCCATGCATCCAAATGGTTCCAACCCTTACTAATGAGAAAGAGAAGAAGATATAGACCTCAAAACAACTCACCCTATCCTCAGGGAGTCGAATCCATGAAATGAGGATCAGTTTCCACCAAATGCTGAACAAGAATCTGAAGACTAGGAAGACCCAACAACTTGCCTCTAAAAGAGAGGAAACTGATTCATTTGACCTCTAGAGGATTCAAGCTAATGAATATACCTTTAGTAAACTAATCCTCATCATAATTACATTCATATTTATCAATTACATTAGTGAAAACCCTAACTAGTGAGGTCAAACTCAAAAATTACGTGAAAAACAAAGAAACTCCAAAACAGGCAGAATTTGTCCTATGCGCAGCGCCAAGGAGGAAAAAATAGGCATCCTTGCAGGTCACTTTTGAAGGACTTCCTGATGTCCAAATTGAGCTCATGATACTCATTGGAAAGCTTGTCCTGTCTACTTTCCAGACCTTCTTTTGGTTCCTAATTTGGCGTTTATTTGACCCTCCAAAACTGCAATCTCCCAAGACTGCCTCTATGTGCAGCACCAACCTGAAAAAGAGGCAGAAACATGATTTTTTGGGTGTTTTTGGACCTTTTTCCTGAATAGTATTCATCCTCCTCAAGATCTTCCATAGCTGCTTGATTAATCCTATTTTACCTCCTCTCCTGCAGCAATTTCATCTCTAAAAGAGTTTTTTTGTCTGTCAACTATTTGTTCTCTTGCTCCAGGGAGGAGATGATGAATTTTTCCCTCCCAAGATTGGTTTTCAGCTCTCTAATATGTGCCTCCTTTTCTTTGATGGCAATGCTTGATGTGGTAGTGTCATCAAAATCTTCAAGGTCTACTAGCTCAAAATCAGCCTCTACCTCATGGCCATCTTCATGCTCTTGATCTGTCTCTCCATGACTGACCTCTATGATTTTCTCTTTTCCCTTCAATGCCTGGTGTACCTACTTTGTTGATGAAGAAGGAAAAGCCCCTTCCACTCCATGTGCAGAAAAAAATTGATGAAGAATACAAAGCCCCTTCCACACCATGTGGAGCAAGCATTTGCCTCTCTGTTGCAAACAGTTTTCTAAGCCCTCTTTGATATGTTACACTGCATTCTTTGACTTGCCTAGGTGGTTTGACTTTATGCTTCCTTGTTTTTGCAGCTGTAGGGCTAGTAGACGTCTCTCTTCTTTCTTGTGGCATTGGTATAAGAATTTGGGGATTTGTGAATATTTCATTTGAAATGACGGTATCCCAAGAGATGTTGAGTAGATTGAGATGATGAAGCACAATTAGTTTGATGAGGGAGTGATGATAGAGGTTGTTCATCTGTTGATGATATTATTTCTTTGCCACCATGTATGTCATCTTTTCAATGTTCTAGATCAAGAAATATGGGATGTTCAACATCCTCACCCTAGTGAAATGCATGATCACCCTGATATGATATGTGTACAATCTAGAGAATATACCCTCACAAGTAAAGTATCTCATGATAATCTTCATCATTGGTGCATACTTGCTGAGGAGGAAACTTAAATGGAAAAACTTTCTTTTTTCATTCTTGTACCTGATCTTGAGGTAAGGCTCAAAATAGTGATCACCCAGGTCCTGTGCTTTGTACCATTTCTCCCCTACATTTGGAATCCCTGTAGCATCAGCAATAATAGAAGTGGAAATGGAAAAAGTTACACCTGCGAGAGTTACCTTGTTATCATGGAGGTTCATTAAGAAAAGCCTAGTCAACTCACGGTGATGCTGAACTCTTTCCACCTTTTCACAAAACTCATAGCACCCGACATATCTGAAACAGGACATAGCTAAAGGTGAAGCCTCTATCTCTCTAAGGTTTGTTGGCTCTACTCTAATGATTTTTCCTCCCTTGTGTGGCCTTCTTTGATGTACAATCTCATCTTACTCAAACTCGTCATCACTGTGTTCCTCCTCTCTATAATCTATATCCTCTCTTTCCATGCTTGTTTCTTTGGCACTTTGGAAACCCTAAGGAAGAGGGAAGAAAGGGAGAGTGAATAAGGGAGTGAAGGGAATGGGAGCAGGGAAGGAAATGATGATATGAGGGCTTTAGGGGATAGGGATAGGGTCACAAAAATTAAGGGAGATGGGGAAAATGGTTAAGAAACCTTGTGAGGTGATGGGAGGTGAAAATGTGAAGGGAGATGAAAATGAGAATTTAATTACAGGTCAAAGGTAGAGGGGAAATCTAGGAAAAAATAGTGAAATTCCTAGAAATTGGGATTTTAATGGAAAAGAGTAAAGGGACTTAGGGATGAGGATGTAGGGGTAGTTTTAGTGTTTTTTAAAAGTATGGGGTGATGTGGTAGGGTCTAGGGATAATGAATTTGGGACAAGGAGGTTTTTGGAAATTTGTGAGGGGGATGGGGATTTTGGGAGTGGCAAAAAAAAACTAGGGTTTCTTTGTAATTTTTGCCAAAATAAAACTCACAAACATGCATAAAATGGAGAAAGAGGGAATTACAAGGGCTCACTTACTTCTTTTGGAGATGAAGAAGCAACCTTGATGTTTTTGGAGAATTTTGGGAGGGTTTTGTCCCTGTGCGCAGCACCTTACACAGGTGAGCAGCGCCCTCTCTCTATGCGCAGCGCTATGTAATTTAGCACTGGAAAAAATGCTCTATGTGCAGCGTCAGACTCCTATGTGCAGTGCTAGCTAGTTTTTCAGTTTCTTCCTTTTTCGAACCTCCTTCGCTCCAAAATCGCGTTTTCTCTTTGACACATGAACAAATGAGGACATCTCTTTGGAAAATAAGCTTTTTATACTATGAATGACTTTTGGATTTTAATGATTGGGACCCACACTTCTTTCTTCTTTTTATCCTTTCAAAACACTTTTTTGATGCTTTGGATGATTGACATGGCCTTTGTATTTCTTCATCAAATGTCTTTAGCTAGGAACAAGCAGCTTTTAGAGTTTATTACATATAGTGACTTTAAAATTACATAAAATTAGAACATAAAAAATCTCTCTGCATTTTTATCTCAAAAATGAGCTTTTTGAGATGAAAACTTACAAAATGAAATGTAACTTTACAATGGCGAACCTGACTGAAGCAAATCTTGAGTTTATTCTTAGTCACCTTCACACCTTCTGTTGCCCTTTTTTGAAATGAGACAATGCAATGATTTGACCTGATGAAACCCTTGACCTAATGAAAAATGAAAGAAACTGACTCAATGAGTGACTTTGACTAAAAATTGAATGAGAGAAAATTTTCTTCAGCATGATGAAGACATGGAAGAGGGTCAGCAGGCATATATTTATGAAGGAAAATGGGACACTTGACAAGGACAACCACCAATGGAACAATTTTATATCATGACCTAATCAAATGATTGAAAATTATTAAGAGTGGGACACCTAAGATGCACATGCAAAATTTGTTTTGATCACTAGTGGAAGTATGCAAATACTGACACTAACAGAACCCATCGAACCTTCAACTTCACTGCAAAATCAGAAATTAGCTACAAAAACACTATAATTCAGTAGCTCATGTAAATATTTAATTAAATGATAAAGAACAATTAAATTTGTGCAACAGAAGATGATTATGTACCTGTTATGGCATAAACCTTGTAAACTGAAGCCCAATTAGAGTTATTAGGGTAAAAAATAAGGAGGATGGAGTGTAAGAGGGTTGTCAAAAAGAAGCAATTTTGGCGTCCAACACCATGTTCAGTATCTTCTTGTGACTGAGCATGGGTATGCCCACCTCAGGAATGTTATCAACACAAATGAGACTTAAAATCCAGTGTTTTCCAATCTGAGTCCTTGGCTTTGTCTCCTCACTCCTATTTTGACCTTTGATCTATGTCATAATATATTTCTACCATCAGATTCTCTTCTAACCTCATACATTACGGGGTATCTATTATCAACCTATTTTTTCTCCCTAGGGTTAGTATTCCCTAGACACTATGCAACTTGACAATTTTTCTGGGCCTCATATCTTCTTTTTTCCAGTCATGACACCCAGTCGCATTGATGAAGGTTTATGCATGCAACTGGAGCCTTCCAGTCACTAGAAACATGCCTTAAGTGTGTGACTGCATTCGAGTTTTCCCTGTTCTGTGCCTAAAAATGGGGAATATTTCTAGAGTTTTGTGGTCCCTAGGAGATCAGTTCAACTCATCACCTATTTGAGTTGGCTACGAATTATCATTGATAAGCTTCTATAACTTCTCATCATATTGAGTGTCTACATTAATCCTCCTAGGAGCTCTCTTCACCCTATTTATACTGGACCATTTGATAGGGTGAGGCTATTTTTGAGTTTTTTGGAGATCCAAGGTTTATGCTTGGGCATCAGATTCTTTGTGAGATAGATAGAGTTTGTGAGTGATATGTTGTTATAGTTTTTGTTCTTCATGGATATTTTTTTGTTGTAGTGGGGACACTCTGCTGAATTTTGGAGAGGCAACATGGGTGAAGGTATACTTGTATTTTGATTTTGGATTAATATAAATATGTGTTCCTTCCTTGCATTTACATGTTTGTAGCAATTATATATGTTAATTCTATGATGTTTTGAACTGAGGATCTTCTGAGTAATATCACTTCTCGTTCTTGAGTGTTTTTGGTTGTGTGAATGATTTGAATATGGGTAAACTTGTTATTGCTATGCAAGCTCCCTCATCAATATTAAAAATGTGTTTAAGGATCGTCTCATGTGAACCATTTGTGAAGGAGTTTATGTGTGTAATTTCATGTGTCTTTGAGGACCAAATTATGAGTTAATTAACAATTAAAAACTCATATAAAACAAATGAAATGTAGAAACATAACTCACAACAATCACATAAAACATTTCATGATGATGGAATTCACCCCTCCTGGGCTACATCTCCATGGACTTGCTTCAACTAGCTAGGCCCTCTTGGGATTATGAGCCAAAATTCTGATTACAAGAATTTTTGAAGCTCCAATGTATTTTTTGACTATTCAATTAGCTTTAAAAGACATGAAAACCCCAAAAATTACTATTCAAGCTTTGAATTTGGTTACCAACTCTTCTAGGCTTGACCTCCAACACCGGTGGCCATGGGCTTGTTTAATCTCAAAAGTGACAAAATCACCTTCAGATGTGCTCCAATGCCTCTACAAACTATACCATTGTTTTTAGAGCATAAAATTCATCAAAAATTGACTATTCACTCACTTACATTGCCCTTCAACTGATCTGGGCATGGCCTTCCCTCCTGGTGGCCCTAGCCTTCAAAATTGTTAAAGTGACCAAAAAACACTTGTAGATGAGCTCCATTGCCTCTGCAAGTTGTTTCAATGGATTCATAACATGGAAATTTGCTAAGATTTGGTCAAAAATTGACCAAGATAGGCCTCATTCAATTCTGGCCTAGTAAATTGCCACTAAATCTCGCTAACTTCCAGTTAGGCCCGCCAAATCTACAACTACCTCCGAGTTTAGTGGCTCCGCCAAAAACTGTGCCACATTAACTGCAGTTCAATTAATAGTTAAGTGTTTTTAGGGTAAGTGTTTAGCGTTAGTATCACAATTAGCCGTAGCTCCGCCCGTGGTCGTGGCTCCGTGGTTGAATGGGGAGGGGGTTGGCCCCTCCATTTCCGTTGTCAGATCCGCGTTAGCCTTAAAGTACAAATCTGCTACAATAGTTTACAAGGTATGGGCTCATGGACCAATGGTAAAGCACGATAAAGTTTGGGGGGGAATTCACCAGTTCAAACCCAACCTCGACCCCCCATAGTCTTTTTGGCAACGAAATATATACTATGCCACGTATTACATGTATTAAATACGCATGCCCAAAATTTACATCTCGCATTCTATTCCGAACTTAATCCGCGCAGAGGTTATAATGTTTGGACTTTGGATAGTGGATATGTAATGCGGTCCATACTTTTGCTAATGTGGGGCACGTAATGTGTAATTCTCTTCCATAATAAAAACCTTAATGCCCACCATAAACTTGGCTTATGAATTATTTTAATATGATATGATTTTCCACCATGTTTGAAATATAAAAACATTGCTTTTGTTTTTTAATTTAAATGATATATGTGGAGTTTTAAATTAATTAATGTTATATATATATATATATATATATATATATATATATATATATATATATATATATATATATATATATATATATATATATATATATATATATATATATTCAACCTTAATTAAAAATAAAATAATTTCCAACATATCATAAAAATCATGAATCCACATTCAACATTGGAGGACATTGGGCGATTCTTACCTTCACATACCAAACTAGCGAATCCCACAGTGACACTTGTCACAGTGCCATTGGACTAAAACTGAAGAATATTTTATGCATGCTGACTGGACTGCCATGTCATCAGTTGTACCTATTCTGCAATATTTTTTTTTAAATTTGTCTGTTCTGAATGGTGATCAGTAGACCATAACTTCCTCATACGAACTCGGTTTTAAATGAAATGAGTTGTGTCAAATTCCTTGCGAGGGGTCGGTCACTTTGAATCTATTTTTGTGCAATTCTAAGCACTTTACATTTTAAGCTAATTTTTGCCCCTGATCCAAATTATGATCACTCCTTCCCACTTACATGCTTTTGGACACACAAAAGTTGGTTATCTCATAAGAGCTGAACTCTCTTATATTTCCCAAGTTATATCATATTGATTGTGCTTGGAGAAATCACTATGACAACCACTTCATCACTAACATGCCTTGCCTTGTCTTGCAAATGGCTTGGCTCTTCAACCATTGTTCTCCTTTTGTTGCTGACCCAATCCAACACTTGTTGGTTGCTTGCCAATATAAAGTTTTTGTTGTACCAAATCGATTCCTTGGTGCCTTCCCACTGAGAATCATGTTCCTCCTTTGCACAATGAGTGAACTACAGCAAATAGCTTCCAACATCAGTAGAAACAAGAAAACAAATGACCATTATTTTACCTCCACAGTTCCAAATTCTACATTTGGAAGAATGCATTCGCCATCTCCTTCTCTTCTTAGCATCAACACATAACATAGTCTACAATGGCTACAAAAAAAATTTGACATCTTGTCACAAAAACACATGCAAGAAACATAACTTGATGACATATCATCTTGCTCCTTCAAAGAAACAATTTCACATCATGTGAACATTGTCGTGTACTCTCACATCTTGGTGTACATGCTATCGACCAAACACAAGTCGACAAAACATGCCTCTTCAAAACACTGACTCTGTTATGGCCTAAATCTACCTCAGGCTGAGAAAGGCAGAATCTAGGGTAACATTAAACCATACTTAACCTGGTAGCTAGCCCTACCAGATTGGGAGAGGGCTCTCTCCTTGTCAATCTCAGCAAAAAATTATCAATGAGGCTTGAGATGACTTGAATGAAGGCTGATTTTAGGCTAGGTATGTATGCAAAAGAGTTTGATTGATTTTAAGGGTGTTTTGTTGGATCAAAGGGAAAGGCAGATTTTGGGTCTGGGAAAAAGGCTCAATTTTGCAGAGATCTGAATGGGGAAAGGTAGGAAATTGTTTTGACACTTTCAATTTGAAGGAAAGGGAGAGTTGAGACAGGGGAAAATTTGAAGAGGGCAAGAAACATTCAAGGATCCTCTCCAAACAGCTGAAAACATAGAAAATTAAACAAACCCTAGGTAGAGCACTGCAAATTTTAATGAATTCTACCTTTATCCTTGTTTGTTTAAGTTAAGAAGAAATAAGAGAGAAAATGGTATACATAAAACACCAGTAGATTTACATTTCCAGAGAGAAACACTCTATCAAATCAAAATGCCACATGAATCCCATAGAGTGCTGCAAACCCTGGTTTATTCCTTTGCCAAACTGCAGAGATGAATGTACAATGATGCTCAAAGCATTCCCAAAAGTCCAACCATGCTAATGACTGAAAAACCACAAGATATAGACAAACAACCACTCATCATAGCTTCTAGAGGTTGAGCTCATGAGTTTAGGAGCTTCTCCAACAAAATATAAACTGAGAACTAGAAAGTAGGCAGTGGAACAGCTTGCCTCTAAAAACTAGGAAACTGATTCATTCAATTACAAACTACCTTTTGATGGATGAATCTACCTCTATGAGTGTAAATTTAGAAAAATTACATCTAGATCCATCAAATTACATTAAATTAAATCATGAGTTTTACATTTAGAATTAAGAAATTAAAACTGTCAAAAACTAGGCGAAAAACAGAGTTTCTGGGTAAAAAATGAGCAAAATCCTCCAATGTGTTGCGCCTGATTTCCCTATGTGTTGCGCCTGTTTGCAGCTGATTTTGGGGGCCTTCCTGGTGTCAAAATTTGCTCCAAGTGGGCTTGTTGGAAATTTATACCTATATACTTTCCAACACAAGTGGTATTTCTGAATTTTGCCTTCATTTTCCCCTCCAAAACTGAGTTCTCCCAACACTGCTTCCTGTGTGTCAAAAAAGGGGCAGAAAGGTCATTTTTGGGGTGTTTTTGACCCTTTTGGAAGCCCAAAACCCGTCAAAATTTCTTGGCCATTGGCAGGCATGCATATTTTTCCATGAAAAATCCAAAAATGCTAAGTTTTCATCAAAAGGAGCCCCCTATCAAAAGCGCGCGTCAGGTGGCGTGGCGCATAGAGCAGAAAAGTCTGTTTTTAGGCCAAAAAATTCAAAATTTGCAAAAAGTGTCCCAATTTTTTTGAAATTTGGGCTGAATGTCCTCCATTAAGTGCTATGCTGAGCCAAGGAAGCCTCGGCCAAGATTTGGATTCTATCATGTTTTTTTCGCCGCTTTGAGGCCTTCTTCAATTTGGCCTTCAAGATCTTGATCCTTGCTTTGCAAACATGGTTTCTCGCCCAATAATGATTGGCCATGTGCCTCAACATGTTATTTTCCTTGTTGGCTTTCTCCAACAGCTTTTCCAAATGCATATTTACTCTTTCAAGCCAAGTTTCACGATCAGCTTCAATCTCTTGCTCAAGTGATGTCATCTTGGTTTTTCTCTTTTTAGCATCTTGCCAGTTCTCACGTATGTTTTGTAGCTCTATAATGGTTTTCTGATCCTCTAGCTGCTTGTTTCTTTTCTCAAGGTATTTGATTATCCACTGGGCTCTTTGCAGTTTGAGGGACAAAACATTGATATCCACCCGTTGCTCCCGAATGATCTCTTTAAGCTTTGAGCTTGGTGAGCCCAAATCAGTGTCATCATCCTGAATGAGGATGAAATCTGTCTCCTGCCCTCCTGAAGGCCCCTCATCATGTAATGGCCTCTTACCCTTGTCCTGTACCTTAACTACTGATGGAGGAAGCGAGACCCTTTCCACCCCGGGTGGAGATAATACTCGCTTGGCTGCTGCAAACAAGTTTCTAGTGCCCTTTTGATAGGTGACAAACACCGGCACACTAGCGGTCTGTGTCTCATGACCCTCCTGTTGATGTGAAGGTTCACCTGTCTCATGAAAAGCTTCTAGAGGTACCTGAGGAGCTGTGAATAACTCATGAGAAATGAAATCCTCCTATGAAATGTCCTGCAAACCAAGCTGATGCATGACCACAATTTTGATGAGTGAAAAATGATATATGTTGTTCAACTGTTGCTGAGGAGTTTTATTTTGCACTAGGGTGGTCATCTTCTCAATATTTCGGCACATGAAGTAGGGGAGATTCATCATTCTCACCCTGGTAAAGTACATCAACGATCTGATATGATAGGCATACAGGTGAGAAAATCGGCCCTCACAACTAAAATATTTTATTATGAGTTTCATTAAAGGAGCATATGAGTGTCTCAGGTACCGAAAGGGAAAGACTCTGCTGAGTTGTCTCAAAAAACCAGGCTTGATGTATGGCTCATAGTGTTCCCTGTCAATTTTCTGCCTTTTATTCCATTGCTCTCCAACATTTGGAATACCAGTTGCTAGGGAGATTGACTCCGGTGTCAAGGTGAATGTCACACCTGCAAGAGTGACTTGGCCATCATGTAAATGAAGCACAAACAATCTGGCCAACTCATGATGGTACTGGACTCTAGCAACCATCTCACAAAACTGATAACAAGACTGTTGTTGAAAACATGTGATAGCAAGAGGACAGGTCTGCAGTTCAGCAAGTGAAGTAGGTTCCTCCCGTACATGTTTACCACTCTTGTGAGGTCTCCTTGGTGCATGAAATTCGGTTGTAGAGTCACTGTGTGTTTTTTCATCTCGGTCATAAGAGGAATCTGACTCCATGTTTGCCAAAGTTTGTGTTGTCTTAGATGAGTATGAAGAGTTTTAGGTGTCTTTGATCTTTTGTTGCCAAGTGTAGGAAAATGTGTGAGGGACTATGAAGGGAAAGGGTAAGAGGGATTTTGGGAATGTTGCCAATTGGAATTTGGGGAATCGAAGGGTTTTAGGGACAGTTTCTAAAATTTTGGGATAGCAATTGGGGTTTGGGAATTTTGTAGCTAGGATTTGGGATAATGGGAATTGGGATGGGAGTGAATAAATTTAGGGATATAGGGAATAGGGAAATGGTTTGATGAAAATAGAACAGCAGTGAGGGAAAAAAGGTGAGGGAGTGATGGCCACAAAAAATCAATTTGCAAACCCTAGGCAATCATGTCTTGAGCAAGGAAGTAGGGTTTGAAATTTTTTTTATTAAATCCTCATAAAAAATCTTAAGACACACGTTTATGGCAACAGAAAATTTGTTTGACTTACTTTGGACCAGAGGAAACCGAGCAGATTGGAGGTTTGAATGAAATCGTGGTGAAAATGGGCTTGCGGCTCTATGCGCTGCGCCACAAACCCAACGCGCCGCACCTCCCTGATGCATCGCGCTAGTGTATTTTTAACACTGTGGAGCCCGATTCAATGCGTCGCGCTGGTTATATGCACCGCGCCACTCAGCCAATGCGTCGCGCACCTGAAACTTGCACAGTCTCCCTTCAAACTACTCCCTTTCTTCAATCATGATTTTCCTTTGCTCAATATGTTTTCTTTGAATGCAAATGAGCCCTTTGAACATGAAAAATGACTTATATACAAGAAACTTTAATTTTCCATTCATAAAAACCCACTTTTATAATGTTCACAATTGACACTTTCTTTCCAAACTCTGTTTTAGGCAGTTTGCTTCATTTTGACTCTGATTAACTGAATGACTTGCTCTTTGTTTGCCTTGCAGGGGATGGAGTTGCTGAAATTTGACAAGGTGACCAGGGTTGCCATTGAAAATGAGAGAACATGAAATTACATTAAATTTATACATAAAAGATAAAATACTCTATTTTTCTCAAAATAGAGTTTTGAGGAAAAATACATTTCTAGGCATATGATGATGAAACTTATTTAGTACTGGAACTTTATTCTATGCCTGCTGACCATTATTGGAAATATTGAAGACTTTTTTGATGAAACCCTAGACCTAATGGGACTGAAAACCCTAGAAATGACTCTTACAAATTTAAAAACAAAAAGTGAGTGTAGATGATCTTGATGAATGAAAATGGGCCAGCAGGTAAAGGACATGAGGGAAAATGTATAAAAAGCCACTACCGTTAGATGATCCATGCTCCTAATGGAATGCAGTTGACTGAATGAGACACCTAATATGCAATACAACAAGAGAATTTTGATCACTGGCGGAGGGATGAAGAGACCGACACTAATAAACTCTTCAAGTCAATCATAAGCATGTATAACAACTTGACGATTATTTTCCCAAAACAAAAATAATTTCACATTCCATAAAGCACTTCGTCAACATCTCCTTTTCATCCTTGGAGACAAAATCAACTCTTCCAAGTTGATATGACATGCATGCAACACACAATCGACCAACACAAGCCAACACTCATACATGTGCAAATAATCAACACTCTCAAGTTGACAACACACATTTTCAACAAAGCAAGCGACCAACACAAGTCAATTACTCATGCATGTTCAAGCACAATGAAATCATCAAAATTCCATTATTCACACACAAACTCTCATGCATGTGTACAATTCTTCAACTCTCTCACAAGTACAATCATAAGTACAAGAACCCATTCACATGTACATCTACTTAAAGCTAAAATGTACAAATTTTGTTGCAATAAAGTGAGTCAACATACTCCAGTTTCAATCACCTTCTTCACGTAAACATGCAACATGCAATGTAAAAGAACAAACCATTTCATAGGCGCTTCTTTCGGTTGTACTTCATCATCAAGTGAATCATCATGACCCACATCGATTATGGAATCTTCTTTTCCATTCTTTCCATTCTCTTTCTCCACCTTCTTCAAATGTCGTGGATGACTTGATGGATACATAGTCCAACACTTGTCTACAAGATGAACTTGTTTATGGCAATGAGTGCAAAACAATTGCATCTTCTTTTCAGCATGATTTGATTTGTCTTTGGATTTCTATCTCCTTTACTTCAAAATTTTACTGTGCATGGCTATCTTCTTCCAACACCTTGAAACATTATGGTTTATCCAAACCACAAAAGGAACATGCAACTTTTCTCCAAATCTTATGTGAGAATTTGCCATGTTTATCATAATCAAAAGCAACATGATTAAAAGCAGATTTATACCTTGAACATTCACCTTTGTTGCCTTCTTGAGGAGGTGAATTTGATGAGGTAATAGCTCTCTTCAGAATACCAACAATGCATTCAACGTCTTTAGAGATTTCAACATCCTCTTGTTCATCATTCTCATTAGCCGCATGCTTATGAGCACCTTCTTGGAAAGTGGGTGTAAACCTTTTGCATTACTCATGAACACAATCTTCACAAGCTTGAGGTAATGAACTTGAAATTAAAGTCCTTCTTGGAACACCTTCATGTGCCTCCTTGGTTTTAGAGCTTTCTCCATCATGTTTTCCATAACCAAGACCCAAATACTTAGGCCTTTTCTCAACAACAATTGGCTCAACTATGCCTTGTGCATGTTTTCCTAACACTTTAACTTCATAGCCCATATTCATAAATAATTTGGACCCTATTCCTCTAGTGTGTCTTTCAAAAGCACCTACAAATTCATTTTGAAAGGAAATTGAAGATAAACTTGAATTGCATACCTCTTTTTCAAGCTCATACTTGGCTAGGGTTTCATTGGCAACATGGAGTTGAGTCTCCATCTCGTGCATCCTTTCAAGGTTCTCATTTACAATATGGAGTTGAGTCTCCATCTCATGCATCTTTTCAAGAAGCTCTTGCTTCTCCTCCTTCATGGAAATCAATTGCTCTTGAAGTTTAACACTCTCCCTTTTATCTTCATACTTCTCTTGCATCTTATCAATTATGATGTAGAGTTTGTGCAACAACTCTTTATCAAAGAGTTTTTGTAAGGAAGGTATACTAGAAACATTGCTTAATGAAGCTGCCATCACACATGCAATGCATACAAATCTTCTTCGTTGCAATTTGAAAATCTGAAGTCTCAATATTGTCCTTCTCCTTCACACATAAACTTGGAAAATTATTAAATTTTCCTTGCACAAATTCAACAACCAATAGCTATAGAACCAATAGCTAATATTAGCTAAAATGAGCTAAAAAATTTCTCTGATACTAACTTGATCTGAATATGGGCAAACTTGTTATTGCTATGCAAGCTCCCTCATCAATATTAAAAATTTGTTTAAGGATCGTCTCATGTGAACCATTTGTGAAGGAATTTATTGGTGTAGTTTCATGTGTCTTTGAGGATCAAATTATGAGTTAATTAAAAATTAAAAACTCATATAAAACAAATTAAATGCATAAACATAACTCACAACAATCACATAACACATTGGATCAAGAAGGAGTTCACCTCTTCTGGGCTACATCTCCATGGAGCTCCTTTAACTAGCTAGGCCCTCTTGGGATTATGAGTCAAAAGTATAATTAAAAGAATATGTGATGCTCCAATGAATTTTTTGACTATTCCATTGGCTTCATAAGACATGAAAACCCAAAAAATGACTATTCAACCTCTGAATTCAGTTACCATCTCCTCTAGGCTTGACCTCAAACACCAGTGGCCATGGGCTTGTTTAATCTCCAAAGTGAAAAAATCACTTTCAGATATGCTTCAACGCATCTATAAACTATACCATTGTGTTCAAATCATCAAATACATCAAAAATTTACTATTCACTCACTAAATTTGGTCTTCTACTGATCTGGGCATGGCCTTCTCTCCTGGTGGCCCTAGGCTTCAAAATTATTAAATTGACCAAAAAACACTTGTATATGAGCTCCATTGCCTCTGCAAGTTGTTTCAATGGATTCGTAGCATGCCAATATGCTACGAATTGGTTGAAAACTAACCAATATAAGCCTTGTTCAATTCTAGCCTAGTAAACTGTCACTAAATCTAGCTAACTGCAAGTTAGGCCGGCCAAATCTAGAACTACCTCCGAATTTAGTGGCTCCGCCAAAAAATCCGCCACTTTAACTGCAGTTTAATTAATATTTAAGCATGTTTAGGGGAATTAGTTAGCGCTAATAGCACCATTAGTCATAGCTCCTCCATGGTTGTGGCTTTGTGGTCGCATGGGGAGCAGGTTGGCCCCTCCAATCCCGCTACCGAATCTGCATCAGCCTTAAAGTATAAATCTGCTATAATAGTTTCTAAGGTATGGGCTCATGGCCCAATGGTAAAACACAAGAAAGTTTGGGGTGGAAGTCACGGGTCCAAACCCGACCTCGACCCCCATAGTATTTTTGGCAACGAAATATATACCATGCCATGTATTACACGTATTAAATACGCATGCCATGCCATGTTATAATGTTTGGACTTTGGATAGTGGATACTTTGGTTAATGTGGAGCACGTAATGTGTAATGCTCCTCCATAATAAAAACCTTAATGACCACCATAAACTTGGCTTATGAACTATTTTAATATGGTATGATTTGCCACCATGTTTGAAATATAAAAACATTGCTTTTGTTTTTTAATTTAAATGAAATATGTGGATTTTTAAATTAATTAAGGTTTGAATATATATATATATATATATATATATATATATATATATATATTCAACCTTAATTAAAAATAAAATAATTTCTAACATATCATAAAAATCATGAAACCACATTCAACATTGGAGGCCATTGGGAAATTTTTACCTTTTACCTTCACATACCAAACTAGTGAAGCCCGCAGTGACACTCGTCATAGTTCCATTGGACTAAAAACTGAAGAATATTTTTTTCATGCTGACTGGACTGCCATATCATCAGTTGTACCTGTTCTGCGATATTTTTTTTTTTTAAATTGCTTGTTCTAAATGGAAATCAACAGAGCATAACTTCCTCATACGAACTCGGTTTTCAACGAAATGAGTTGCGTTGGATTCCTTGTGACGAGTCGGTCGCTTAGAATCTAGTTTGGTTCAATTCTAAGAACCTTCATTTTTGAGCTAATTTTTTCCCTTGATCTAGATTCTAATCACTCCTTCCCACTGACATGCTTTTAGACCCACAAAAGTTGGCTATATCATAAGAGCTGAACTCTTTTCTATTTCCCAAGTTCTATCATCTTGATTCTACTTGGAGAAATCACTATGACAACCACTTTGTCACTAACATGCCTTGCCTTACCTCTCAAATGGCTTGGCTCTTCAACCATTGTTCTCCTTTTATTGCTGACACAACCCAACACTTTTTGGTTGCTTGCTGATATAACACTTTTGTTGTACCAATCATGTTCCTCCTTTGCATAATGAGTGAACTATAGCAAATAGCTTCCAACATCATTAAAAACAAGAAAAGAAATGACCATTCTTTTACCTCCACGGTTCCAAATTCCACATCTGGAAGAATCCATTCGCCATCTCCTTCTCTTATTGGCATGAACACATAACATGGTCTACAATGGCTAAAAAAAAGTTTGACATCTTGTCACAAACACACATGCAAGAAACATAACTTGAAGACATATCCTCTTGCTCCTTCAAAGCAACAATTTCACATCATGTGAACATCGCCATGTACTCTCACATATTGGTGTACAAATTATCGACCAAACACAAGTCGACAAAACATGCCTCTTCAAAAGGCTAACTCGTCAAGTCAAGCATAACCATGTATAACAACTTGATGGTTATTTTCCCAAAACAAAAAAAAATCACATTCCATGAAACACTTCGTCAACATCTCCTTTTCATCCTTGGAGACAAAATCAACTTTCCAAGTCAATATGACATGCATGCAACACACAATCGACCGACACAAGCTGGAACTCATGCATGTGCAAATAATCAACACTCTCAAGTTGACAACACACATGTTCAACAAAGAAATTGACCAACACAAGTCAATTAGTCATGCATGTTCAAGCACAATGAAAACATCAAAATTCCATTGTTCATGCACACAAACTCTCATGCATGTATACAATTCTTCAACTCTCTCACAAGTACAATCATAAGTATAAGAACCCATTCACATGTACATGTACTTAAATATGAAATGAACAAATTTTTCTGCAATAAAGTGAGTCAACATACTCTACTTTCAATCACGTTCTTGGCGTAAACATGCAACATGCAATGTAAAGGAACAGACCATTTCATTGGTGCTTCTTTCAGCTATACTTCATCATCAAGTGAATCATCATGACCCACATCGATTAGGGAATCTTCTTTGTCCATTCTTGCCATTCTCTTTCTTGACCTTCTTCAAATTTCATGAATGACTTGCTAGATACATAGTCCAACACTTGTCTACAAGATAACCTTGCTTATGGCAATGAGTGCAAAACAATTGCATCTTCTTTTCAGCGTGATTTGCTTTGTCTTTGCCTTTTTGCCTCCTTTGCTTCAAAAGTTTCCTGTGCATGGCTATATTCTTCCAACACCTTGAAACATTATGGTTATCCAAAACACAAAAGGAACATGCAACGTTTCTCCAAATCTTATGTGATAATTTTCCATGTTTATCATAATCAAAAGCTACTTGATTAAAAGCAGATTTATACCTTGAACATTCACCTTTGTCGCCTTCTTTAGGAGGTGAATTTGATGAGGTGATAGCTCTCTTTGGAATACCAACAATGCATTCAATGTATTTAGAGCTTTCAACATCCTCTTGTTCGCCATTCTCATTAGTCGCATGCTTATGAGCAACTTCTTGCAAAGTGGGTGTAAAACCTTTGCATTCATCGTGAACACGATATTCACAAGCTTGAGGTAACAAACTTGAAATTAAATTCCTTCTTAGAACACCTTCATGTGCCTCCTTGTCTTTAGAGCTTTCTCCATCATGTTTTCCATAACCAATACCCAAATACTTAGGCCTTTCCTCAACAACAATTGGCTCAACTATGCCTTGTGCACATTTGCCTAACCCTTTACCTTCATAGCCCATCTTCTTCAATAATTTGGACCCTATTCATCTAGTGTTTCTTTGAAAATCACCTACACATTCATTTTGAGAGGATATTGAAGATAAACTTGAATTTCATACCTCTTTTTCAAACTCATACTTGGCTAAGGTTTCCTTGACAACATGATTTGAGTCTTCATATCATGCATACTTTCAAGGTTCTCATTTACAATATGGATCTGAGTCTCCATCTCATGCATATTTTCAAGAAGCTCTTTCTTCTCCTCCTTCATGGAAATCAACTGCTTTTGAAGTTTAACACTCTCCCTCTTATCTTCATACTTCTCTTGCATCCTGTCAATTATGATGTAGAGTTTTTGCAACAACTCTTTATAAAAGAGTTTTTGTAAGGAAGGTAGAATAGAAACATTTCTTAATGAAGTTTTTATCACACATGAAATGCATACAAAGCTTCTTTGCTGAAATTTGATCATTTTAAGTCTCAATCTTGTCCTTCTCCTTCACACATAAACTTGGCAAATTGTTAAATTTTCCTTGCACAAATTCAACAACCAATAGCTAATCTTGGCTAAAATGAGCTAAAATTTTTCTCTTATACAAACTTGATCTTAATATGGGAAAACTTGTTATTGCTATTCAAGCTCCCTCATCAGTATTAAAAATGTGTTTAAGGATCGTCTCATGTGAACCATTTGTGAAGGAGTTTGTGTGTGTAGTTTCATTTGTCTTTGAGGATAAAATTATGAGTTAATTAACAATTTAAAACTCATATACAACAAATGAAATGAAAAAATTTAACTCATAGCAATCACATAACACATTGGATGATGATGGAGTTAACCCCTCCTAGGCTACATCTCCATGGACTTGCTTTAACTAACTAGGCCCTCTTCGGATTATGAGTCAAAAATATGATTACAAGAATATGTGGTGCTTCAATGGATTATTTTATTGTTGCATTGGCTTTAGAAGCCATGAAAACCCCAAAAATGACTATTCAACCTCTAAATTTGGTTACCAACTCCTCTAGGCTTGACCTCCAACACCGGTGGCCATGGGCTTCTTTAATCTCCAAATTGACAAAATCACTTCATATGTGCTCCAACGCCTCTATAAACTATACCAATGTGTTCATAGCATCAAATACATCAAAAATTGACTATTCACTCACTGAAATTGGCCTTCAACTAATCTGGGCATGGGCTTCCCTCCTAGTGGCCCTAGGCTTCAAAATTATTCAAGTGACTAAAAAAACATGTAGATGAGCTCCATTGCCTCTAAAAGTTGTTCCAATGGATTAAGAGAATTCCAATATGCTAATATTGACTATCCTTGAGCAAAAATTGGTTGAAAATTGACCAAGATAGGCCTCATTCAATTCTGGCCTAGTAAACTGCCACTAAATCTAGCTAACTGCCAGTTAGGCCCACCAAATCTGGAACTACCTCCGAATTTAGTGGCTTCGAAAAAAACTCTGCCACATTAACTGCAGTTTAATTAATATTTAATCGTGTTTAGAGGTGGTGGTTAGCGATAATAGCGCAATTAGTCATAGTTTCGCCCGTGGTCATGGCTCTGTGGTCACATGCGGAGGGGTTGGCCCCTCCACTCCCGCTGTCGGATCCACATCGGCCTTAAAGTACAAATTGTTGCAATGGTTTACAAGGTATGGGTTCATGGCCCAATGGTAAAGCACAAGAAAGTTTGGGGGGGAGGTCACGGGTTAAAACCGACCTTGACACCCCATAGTCTTTTTGGCAACGAAATATATACCATGCCACGTATTACATGTATTAAATACGCATGCCCAAACTTTACATCTCGCATTCTATTCCTAACTTAATCCACACAGAGGTTATAATGTTTGGACTTTGGATAGTGGATATTTAATGTTGTCCATACTTTGGTTAATGTGAAGCACGTAATGTGTAATGCTCCTCCATAATAAAAACCTTAATGCCCACCATAAACTTGGCTTATGAATTATTTTAATATGGTATGATTTGCCACCATGTTTGAAATACAAAAAAAAATCTTTTGTTTTTTAATTTAAATGAAATATGTGGATTTTTAAATTAATTAAGGTTTGAATTATATATATATATATATATATATATATATATATATATATATATATTCAATCTTAATTAAAAATAAAATAATTTCCAACATATCATAAAAATTATGAACCCACATTCAACATTGGAGGATATTGGGCGATTTTTACCTACACATACAAAACTGGAGAATCTCGCAGTGATACTTGTCACAGTCCCATTGGACTAAAAACTGAAGCAGATTTTCTGCATGCTGATTGGACTACCATGTCATCAGTTGTACCTGTTCTGCAATATTTTTTTATAAATTTCCTATTCTGAACGGTGATGAGCAGACCATAACTTCCTCATACCAACTCGGTTTTCAATGAAACGAGTTGCGTTTGATTCCTTCCGATGGGTCAGTCACTTTGAATCCAGTATGGTGCAATTTTGAGCACTTTCATTTTTGAGCTAATTTTTTCCCCTGATCCAGATTTTGATTAGTGAAGGTGTTGATATCGAGTACAGATCAAGCAGATCACTTGAGTGCAAGGATTCTACCAAGAATTCAAAAGCCTTCACCAACCTACGAGGAGGTCAGGTGTAAGCTATTTCCTTTATAGCATCTAGAATCGATTGCTTGTTGCATGTATGAGCATCATGTTGGGATTTGATTGTCTATCCATTGGCCATCTGTTGTAGCCGCTACAACACCACCCAAAATTTTGGGTATATTCGAAATTTTGGGTCCCCCTCTACTCGCTTAGTCGTTAAAGTCTTTCACCCGACCTACAGTCAGTGACATCCCAGTGACCTATCCCCAACCCCTCATGAGCTTTCTCACCATCATGATCAGGTGTTGTTGTTGCATTCACGCCATGTGAGGGAGGGATCACCCAGCATACGCTCAAATAAGAACTTTCTGTGCATTAAGGATGTACATTAATAGTCCCCTCGCCATGGGTCATTAAGCACATTGTTTGAGTACTTCTCTTAAGGTCGTTGGTCTCATATAATTTATCTAGGGGCACCATTCGCAAAGAATAAATGCGAACTAATTAATGTTATGATGTTTTACACAGGTCAATCCCACGACTGACAAACTCCTCAATTTTGTCATGACATCGAAGGAAATAAAAGTGAGCTCAAAAACAAGGCCTAAGTTGCAGTACTGTTAAAGGGAGGATGGTGTGATACATGTTTATCAGGAAAAGAACCTTTAATGGCACTGATGCAAAAAAGCATCCTTCACTAATGTATATCAGATTCTTAGACTCACTCCATTAGGAAATGTCCGTACCGAATGCCATTTCGCATGAACCAGAAGCATTTGCTGTGATTTATCAGATCTAAGCTTAAGTAGGTACCGGACGAGTTATTTACATTCCACAATGGCAGATATCTCACCTTAAAGGAAGTTTTGAAGATCCTAAACAACACCAACTCAATGTTGATCTCCTAGACGTACACACAGAGAGGAACACTTTGCACCAATTTGACAAGCCTAGTCTGAAGTATAGACCGGGTGGACAAAGTGGACTCAGAATATTTCCCTAAAGAAAGACAGTCTCATTCAAACGTGTTTTCGTGCCGAGCTGCAGTGCGAAAGCGCACATGTTGATGGTGGCAAGACAATGGCACAGCTAAAAGGGTTTTTCTATTTTCCACAGTTGAATGAAATGGTTCACGAGTTCAAAATGCGTCATGATAAGCATCTGAAAGGGTCAACACTGTCAATTTGGTGATTAAGTTTGGATTTACATCGACAAAGTAGGAGTGATCCAGGAGTATTATCCAGTTTCTCTAAGTTTACAGGTCTCAATTGTTTCCGGGAACAATGATGAACTATAGAGTTCGTTGCTTTAAATATGACACTTATTTTAGCTCCTCATCATCCATCAAAGTACAGGTGTAGGTTTTTTGGTGAGATTTAGTCTTGATTGTTCAGGTAATTGGTGCATTAGTAGTTTTGGCACAATTTCAAATATCTAAACGCACCTTTGAGAAGTAATATTTGTTAAACCTAAGCTACACGGTGGGTGAAAATCTATGGACCAAGGTTATGGTTTTAAATATTTATAATTAAACCAAGGAAAAAAAATCATATGGTTTCAAAACCATAGGAGATCGTGGGGCAGAACTATGTGAAAACATTACAAGTGGGCATAACTATTTCGATGGAGGGGTTTTTGACCTATGGTAAAACGTTGGAATGGATATATATATGTAGTGGTCGAGAGATTGTGTTTAAACATGGAGCGAAACATTATAACACCTATCGCGGCATTGTTATAATAGCTGTGGTGCAATTTATGGTCAAAAGTAAGAAAAGTTGACAATCTAATAACTTACGTTTTAAACGGCGCAGAGTTTTGGTTAAAGCACACGATTTCAAAACTATGTGAGATGGCAGAGAAAAAATATACGAAGGACATTACATTTGGGCTCAAATACTTTTATGCCGAAGTTTTCAACCTATGTTAAAAGGTTTGGAGTAGATATATATATATTTAGTGGTCCAAAGTCGTGTTTACACTTGGCAGTGAAATATTATAATAACTACGGTGCGGTGATAGTCAGAAAATACCAGAGTTGTAGAAAGTTTGACGAACCATCACCTACGTTGCAAACAATGTAGAGTCACGGTTTTGCTGGAGGAGGTTACGATATGCATGGTTGTAAAATCATTTTTTAATCAAAAAATGCAGATTCATGTGCTATAATCAACGCCATGATGACCTCCCACATGTCCCATTCCCCATCAAAGCTCTTGATACGTGTTCACGGTGAGCTGGACAGAACGAATCCCTACTCTTCATGTCGCGTTACATGGACGCAGGTTGCCCAATGCATGCTAC
The DNA here is from genome assembly GCA_034641835.2 of Pinus albicaulis. Lineage (NCBI taxonomy): Eukaryota > Viridiplantae > Streptophyta > Pinopsida > Pinales > Pinaceae > Pinus > Pinus albicaulis. The sequence goes on along the minus strand of CM076582.1, from coordinate 1,345,370,091 downwards.
CATGCATGAACGATAATTATGTTACTACGCGCAAACAAAGGTTTTTGATCGAAGAGGTTGCTGACACACAGATTTTTAGGAATCGTTTAGCTTTGCATTATCAATACGCCCGACATGCAAGGATCTAATGGCCATTTGCACTGCTCAAGTTTGGCATGCGATGACAACGCTCGACATGATCAATTTTCATTATGGATAGAAGGTTGAATCCCTTCGTCTCTAGTTGAGTTAACGCAGCCAACCAAACCTTCGAAAAATAAATCATCCTCTGCAATACGCTGCGTCCAGCGCAACCTTCACGTCCTGTAAGTCCAAAACGCTTCCAACTGTGTCTCCAAGGCACCAAAGAAGTTACGAATCAAGCCCATATATGTTGAAGGCCAAAGCTGGTTTATATTCAAAGTGTGAACAGTTACGCGTAATTTTCATGCCTTATCAGCAGCCCAAGGAATTATTTCTGGTGAAAGCGTTGCCACAAAGTGAATACCTGTGCATGGCTCATATTTGCAACTATTTCGAAATCATGGCTACGCTGAGGTTCTACGCAGTCTCATCCCAAGAGGCACGCAGCTACACTAGTCATCATGCCAGAGATTAACTCTAAGCTGAACATTCGGAACCCAAACAGTGTCGAAGGAGTAGGTTGAACGTTTGACGAACCTAAAAACGTGACCGTGCGACCTCTATGAGGTCGCATTTCATGAAAACTCAATAGGTCTCAATATTCTCAAGTTGCTGGGTCGCAGCACTGAGGAGTAGGTCGCAATGCGACCGTGCAACCTCTGCAAAGTCACATTTCGAAGGACATCGTTGAGTCGCATTTCCCCACAGGTCGTTGGGTCGCATAAGCTCAGCAACGAGCTGGCAGCGCGACCCCTACTATGTTGCGACCCTGCGACTTCGCTAAGGAGCAATGCCATCACCTTCACTCATCGTGTCAACATGCAGGATCGTGAGCACATCTCAAGAGCTGGAAAATATTATTTAACAAAATCACTTTTCCCCTCCATGCTTAATCATTTGATCATCGCTCAGATTGAACTCCATTTCGAAGTGCCTTCCCCTTATTAATGTCTCGGTGCAAATTGTTGAACATGAAAGGAGTATCGTTAGTGCATATCATAATAGATGTCACGGAGAACATAAGGAGCATGTTTCCCAAGCTGACACTTCCCATCAATTGAGTCTGCATTCCGAACTCGGTCTACAGCCATACTAATCTACATTTACAATAATTGAAGAAGGCACAAGGAAATCTTACTCGAGTCAGTGTCACTGATGACATAGTAGCACAACATTTGACCACACAGGGGTCTAAAGTTATCATTTTTACTTGTGCATTTAATTAATTATTCCTCAAACATTATTATTCGTCAATGAAAACATGTAACCTAAGTTATGTGACTGTAGGTGGAAGCTGTCAGTCTGCGCAGTGAGCCAAAGTTTTTCCCAGCAAGCAAGAGGACTCTTTTTTCAAAACAAAGGAGGCGGGATAAGGAATATTGCTATGAAATCCAAAGATTTCCAAAAGAAGGCCGCAATTCGCAGATTTTCTTGAGGTCGCAAGTCGCAAATTTTCTTAAGGGTGCAAGTCGCAGATCTGCTTAAGGTCACAAGTCACAAATTTGCTTAAGGGCGCAGGTCGCAGATTTCCTCAGGTCGCCAAGTCGCATAGTCACACTCCCTATTAAAATCTCAACGATGCGACCCAGCGACCCAGCGACTAGGTCGCGAGGTCGCAAAATCATGGCAGGTCGCAGGTTGCAGATTGTTGGGGGTCGCAAGTTGCAAGGTCCAGTCAAGTCGCAGGTGGCACCAGTGGCCCAGGTCGCAAGTCACAAAATGGACTAGGTAGAAAGGCAACCCAACAGTCAGGAAGGCCAAAGGTCAAGGAAACCCAAAGGATAGGTTTTGCTCTATAAATACTTCCTTTGGGAACTTGTAATGGACCTTTGGCTTGGGACTCGAGCTAAGTACATTGTATTACCAAAGGATTACACATTTGAGCATGAATACAAGCATTTTGAAAAATCCCTTGGTGGATCTAGTGTTGTCATATGTATGAGCGCTATTGAGTATTATATTTTTTGTTTCTGAACATCTTTATATTAAGGGAACTGTATCTTCAATTCATATCACAATTGCATAACAGTTTGCTGAGTATGTTAATGGTGGTTGAGTTCATTTCACTTTCTTAACGATCGTTGATGGCTTTGTTTATTAGCATTTGTGTTATCATTTAAAACTTTTAGGAAGTGAAGGGTGTTCTTGCCATGAGGAATCGTTTCTTTTGTGGTCAGAACAGTTTACAAGCATGACCCTAATGAAGTGTTGTTAACAACACTTCCTTTGGTCTTCATGCTTCATTATTTCCTCTTGCTACTCATAGTGTTATATACATGTTTATTGCATCAATCATATGTCTTGTATCATTTGATTAGGTGTATATCCACTGTTTTATAGAGTTTAAGCGAGACCCAAAGAAAGGAGAAATCAGTGGTAGCCGGACCCACACCCCGGACGGGATCCCTATTCCAAATGGTTCAAGGTCTAATTGGGAACTTTTACCGGGGAGATCCCCTGCTGTTGGCTGGACAGATTTTCCCGTCAACACCATCTTTCTCTTTTTGTCTAGTGATGTTATGCGGAAAAAATATCATGGAGCAATAACTCCTTGCATGTGCAATACCTAATCCCCTTTCTAAATTTCCTTCTGCATTTGAACCCCCATCTTCTCCACAAATCCCAAGCTCATTACTTAAGGCCACCATGAAAAGGTTTACATTGTGATTTATTTCTTCGACTTGTTGCTCCAGCCGAAAAACCTCACCTCTACAGGATCGTGAGGGTCATTTACAAATTTGTCAGCAATGATTAGGTTTTTACGATTTCTGGTCCCGTTGATCTAGATCCCCCCAAAATCTCCACAAAATACCCAAATAAACCTGCTTTGATACCAATATGATCCATAAACTATTGTGGATATTCTATTGGATAGTTCATCACAACATATCTCATAATATTATATTAAAAATATTAAATTCTTACACTTACAGTTCTATTAAATTTCAAGATCTATAGATTTTATTGTACTTAGTGCATGCATGCGAATGGAAATTATGCAGAAATAGAAAATGACAAAATAAAAATCTCACCAACACATAACGAACAAGATATTCTATGGGAAACCCTTTCGGGAGAAAACCCAACTAAAAGGTGAGACTACTCCACTCTCTTTCTATGTCTGGAAATATGGTTGCAGGTACAAAAAAGTAAGGTTTGTGGCACATGGGCTGCTACAGTGCACAAGTCCTATATGTGTGATCTACCTCCTATCTCTCTTGGCTATTTTTTCTCAACTATGGAACAAATGCACTCGAAAGAATGGAATGTCTCTTCCTTCTAATGGCTCGGTTATAACACAACCTGATAGTCTACTATTGTTTAAGTTTGATTACCTTGAATCTTAATAAAAGTTACAATATAGACTCTTCTAGAGTCTTTTACATCACAATGACGTGGTGAGCCCTTTTTCCATGAATAATGGGCACTAATGTGGCTTCTTCTCAAACCATGGTGGTGAAAACAGGAAGGTCAACTTCTAAGTGGCATAACTTTCGCATGCAGACTCTAATTCATGTGATTCTTGCACCATTGGAAAGGTCTCTGTGTAGAATAGCATTAAAAGGTGTGCTTCTAGAGTGGAAAGGTTTTACCCCTAAAAAACATCATTTTATGCCTCAAAACGCTCCCAGAAGGTTTCAGACCCCGTTTTTCTGATCTGAAATTGATTGTTAGTAAATGTTGTGCTAATATCAGTTTCAGAATTAACATGAAAGTGATTTGATTTGCTTATCATACAAGGGTCTATACAAGTGTTTATGAGTGACAATTTATTAAACTTGATGAGATTAAGTGTTTTTCATGAACTTAAAAGCATGGAAACTCCATGTTGAACAACATCATAATAAAACACAATAACCACAAATAACAAAGGCAAATACACAAGTTTTTGATGGAGTTCACCCCTCCTGGGCTATATCTCCATGGTCCAGCTTCATAGTGTGGGCATTTGTATTAGCTTCAATTGTAAAAAATTGTTGTTTATAGTCTCTTGTTGCCTCTGAAACCTGCTCCAATGGCTCCAAAACATCAAAATATTCCAAGAATGACTATCCTTGCTCCCAATTTGGTCAAAAATTGCCTCAGTTATGGAAAAACCAAATTATCCTACTATTTCTCCACTAAATCTGGAATCCAGCCAGCTAACTCCACTAAATGTGGAAGTCCGCTGAATCTGGTGGGTCCACCAAAGGCACAGCCAAGATAAGTATGTGATTAATGTTAAGATAAGGGGAGTTTAAGTGGGGTTAAATGCATTTAAATCTCCGCAGATCGCATCACTATCACTTATCGCAGATCGCAACGCAGTCACTTATCACAGACCGCATCGCAGTCACTTATTGTGGATCACAGATCGCAGACCCGCTATAAATCATTCTATGTTGTTTGCTTCGTCTTACAATTGTGATACCTCGATGCGATATATCACATCGCAATTCCACCACCTTGTTAACAATTTATGTTGCCTGCTTTGTCTTGTGATTGCGATACCCCAATGTGATTGGTATGACCCACCTTATCGCCATGTCACTTACTGCAATCGCAAATAAAAAATCATTTGTTGTTTCCTTATGTCCTCTGCTCCTAGACTATTGATGTGAGATCAAACTTAGGAAATAGGATAAAAATTCAACTTCCCCAAGAAACATTAGCAAATTTGGAGATGACACTTGTCACAGAGTCACTGGCTGAAAAATTGAAGAATATTCCCTAAAGATTCTTGAGGCGCTGACTGGACTACCAAGTCATCAGTCTGTCATTGTTTTTCACAATTTTTACTTGTTTGGGAAAATGAACAACAAAGCATAACTCACTCATACGAACTCATATTTTGTTAAAATTATTTGCGTTGGAATCTTGGTGACGGGCTCTATCCAGTCATTCTGGTCTGAAGCATTTATGATCACTTTCATTTTTTGGCTAAATACTGAGCTCTTTATTATTCCTCCCCACTAGAATCCTTTTGGACCCAAAATATACTATAAATTGTTCAGCAGGTGAGGGTACAGCTCCCTCGGCCTTTCACTCTCCATCCATTTGGCTTTTGAAGGATTTTTTCCCTTAAGTCCCACTCTAAGGTATTCGACATTCCCTCTTATTGAAGTTCTGGTTCCTCTGTCAAGTATGAGATCTTGCTGAAGTTCATCAAGATATTCTGGTGAGAAATCATCTATTGATGGTAGCTGAACATGTTCTCCTTGATCATCAATCAAAGGAGGCTCAAAAAATCTCAAATTCTCAACATTAACGACAGAATATATTTGCATATAAGGAGGCAAATCTAGCTTAAATGCATTAGTACCAATCTTTTCCAAAATTTTAAATGGACCATAACGGATTGGCTTGAGCTTTTTACCTTCCCCTTGAAATCTTTCTTTGCTGATATACAACCAAACTTCATCTCCAACCTGGAATTTGTGATCAACATGGTGTTTGTCATGCCTTGCCTTGTAGCTGCTTTGACTCTTTTCAAGTTGCTCTTGCACTATGTAATGTATCAACTAAATTTTATCAATGAAATTTATTGCCTTATCTATGTCACTATGACCATCTATAGCGACATCTTTCTCAAATATGAAGTCCAAAGGTGATCTTGGCAAGTAACCATAACATGCCTCAAATGGCGATGTTTTTGTGGAAGAATGCTTTTCCTTGTTGTATGCATGTTGAATGTAATGTAACTGTTCATCCCACAACTTGGGATGCTTGTTGCAATAACCTCTAAGAAGATGAATAAATGTCATGTTTACCACCTCAGTTTGACCATCTGTTTGTGGATGAAATTTTGTTCTCTTCTTCAACTTTGTGTCCAACATGTCCCATAATTTGACCAAAACTTCCCAACAAACCAGGAATCCCGATCACTTACAATAGAATTAGGAAGACCAAAATGAACCCATACATTTTGAAAGAAATGATTAGTGGTTTTTTTTAGCTGTAATTGTTTTCTTACATGGCATCAAAAGACACATTTTTCTAAACCTATCTACCACAACATACAAATAATCATGACCTTTCTTTGACATAGGAAGACCACCTACAAAATCCATTGAGATACTCTCCAAGGATGTGAAGGAACCGGAAGTGGAGTGTACAATAAAATTTTCCTATTGATAGGCTTACTTGTTTCACATAAAGAACATCCTCTAATAAAACGAGATACACTATCAATCATGTGTGGCCAATAACAACACCTTTGGAGATTCATTATTGTCTTGCCTACACCAAAATGTCCAGCAATAATTGATGTGTGCGCCTCCCTTATGATATTGTTTATTTCTCCCTGTGGTATACATAACTTTCCCAAGTGATACAACAAATTTTTATGCACATGAAAAACTAACTCTTCATTTTGGTTTCCTTGACTCAAGCTTTCATACACATCTTGAAAATCGCTATCATATGCATATTGTTAAATGTAACTTTCATGCATAATTGAATTGTGCTTGAGTATAATAGATGAATTTACAATAGGCCTATAAAGCATATTAGCTAACATATTGTAGATTCCCTTTTTGTACCTAATAACCAAATGAAATCGTTGTAGAAATCCCATCCATCTAAAGTGTCTTGATAGCTGCAACTTTCACTGTGATTGTAAGTACTGCAATGGCTGATGGTCGGTATGCATAATGGTCTCTTTCCCCATCAAATAGTGCTTCCATTACTTTACACCTTGTGAAAATGCATATAAATATTTATCATAGGTGGGATAATTACTCACGACTCCAATAAAATTTCAGAATGAAATGAAATAGGCTTACCATGTTCCATGAGCATTGCTCCCATAGCATAATCACTTGCATTTGTTTGGATCTCAAATGGTTGTCTGAGATCCGTAAGTGCTAATACCGGTGTTGAAATTATATTTTTATTTAAAGCATCAAATTCTTTTTGTTCTAAATCTCCCCAATGGAATACTTTCTTGAAACTTTTCAATGCATGTAGTGGAGCTGCAATGGAAGAAAAATTACATCGAATTTCCTCCAATACTATGTTGCCCCTGTTGAACCCTTAGTTAAACTGAGAGAGGGGGGGGGGGTGAATCAGTTTAACACATTCATGGTCTTTTAAAACTTTTCATTAAACTTTATTTACACCTTCGTTTCATGTCCAACTTAATATGTGAGTAATCTTAGAATGTGAGCAGCAAGTATTAATATAATATAATTGTAGACTTAATATGAGAGCAGCAGGTATTAAGCAGATGATATAAATCAGATCAACACATAAACATCATGCACAGAGACACTAGATATAAGTGGAAACCCATAAAGGAAGAAAACCACATCTTATTATTGTTGTGATGCAAAGGCAAGCTCCAACTCCCTCTCACCACTGTTTTTCTGCAGGCACCAACCTACAGGAGGCTCCTACCTCAATTCTGCAAGCTACAACTTGCAAGGAAGCACCAACTCCCTTCAATTTTCTGCAGGCACCAACCTACAGGAGGCTCCAACCTCGGTCAGCTACAACTGACAGCTATCAAGCTGCAACTTGATAGGGAAGCTCCAACTTCCTCAATTTATCAAACTGAATGTTTGCTGATTTACCTCAGATATCAGCTCTGTTCTGTAGCTTCTCTTACTGCTCTTCTTTTCTTAATCTTCTCTGCCTCACTCTTCTATACTCTGCCTTCTCTATATTTACTCTCTCTAACCTCTCTTATGCATATCCAGTTGATATTATTTATAGAGTTCCTCACATGAATGTTTGTATTTCACAAAGAATTTGGAGTGAACAGTCATGACTCTTTGGCTTCTGTCTTCTTATTCCTTTATCCAACTCATTTTTAAAATTATAACAATATGTACAAATTTCCATGCTACAGTGGGATTTTGTCTTTTCCTTAGGATACTTGCCTTTGCATCACAAACAATATAAACAAAAAAAAGATTTACATTTTCAGTTACACATTTCAATACCATTCAGCTCCTTTTCTAAACCTTGGCTTTACTGGATTTGTCTCTTCTGCTGTTGTTGAGTGACTGTTCTATATATCTTGGTTCACCTCTGTGTTTATTTATCTATTCACTGTACTTGTGTGCATCAGCTACCTACATAACTGCTTTTCAGGTTTTATTCTCAAATACATATGAATCTAGGCGATGTTTTTTTGATTACCATCTCTGTTCTCGGGCTACCTGTCTACATTTTCTGTTCATATATGAGTTTAAACATAATGGTTTGAAACTCACATTACAATTTCAATTCATTCTTTTTCCCTGTACTATTTTTCTGCCGCTATCTCTAGCTCTTTCGTTCTTGCAGGCTCTTATAATAAACCCAATCTTACGACTTTAACACAGTATATAAATATATATCGTCATGTATCCATATTCCCGATTATTAATAAACTATGGATTTTGTTTAGCGCCCAACATATATATGGTCACGGTCTTAAAACCTTTAAAAACATCAAACTATATTACATTCCCCGCTTAAATATATAATGCTTACTCGAATGTTTGGACCTTGGGAATTTTAAATATATATCTCGAGCTTTAAATCAATTGAACCGCTTATAACATACCTTTGGCTCCGGGCCCACAAATATAAGCGATGGCTCAATTAAATATGTGCGCCATACCTTGTTTATCACCTTGCGACTTCATTCATGATCCAATGGTGGATAATTCATCACCCTTTCAACCTCTGATCCTACGGACATCACGCGTTCAACTTGCATGAGAGTTAACATTAAATAGTTGCGAGTTGGACTGGGCCCCAGCGTTTAAACGGCCCTTCATATCCGACGGCAGAGAACGCGTTGCCTTGCTCCACACGATTTGACGGATATCGCACGGTGAAGATGCACGGACGACAATGCACGATGGCGCGCTGTGGAAGCGGTTTTTCAACTTCGCCCCATGCCACGTGTCAAGCTTTCTATGGAATCTCTCGCGAATGGGGAAAACCGCTTGCTCCACAAAAGCGGTGTGATGTAAACCAGAAACCGCCTTCACTATTCACCCAGTCACGGTTCCGCTCTTCTACGCAGGGTTCCGGTCTCGTCCAAGGTTTCGCCTTTATTATTTAAAAGGGTTCTATCATACAGTCAACACCGAGACTCATAGACTAATCAATACCACGGCATCGTTAGACCTTCCATACTTACACAGAAGCATACAGCGGGAATTGTGCCATTACACAGAGGTGTATAACTACGAGCCTTCAGGATTTTATGCAATTACACCATATTATCACCTTGGTTCTAGAGCACGGAGCATCCAGTTAAACTTCTATACAGGTTTCTAAAGACAGAGGCGAAGCCTTTCAACACAATATTCCACCGCAATTTACCATGCTGGTAACTACAGGTATGGCTAAGCATAATCAATGACTTTCAGCAACATCAATTTATTCCAATCCCACGCAGAATCACAATAAATCTAATTACATAGAGTTCACACGACTCCTACATTCCACATAGTCAATTTGTGTTCCACTGAGGGTTCAACGGCGTATCCACACATAACCCAGTCACAGAGGTTCGTATTGGTCACAAGGATTCATCAGGAACACATTCTCATTATTGAACATACAAGCAGATTCTCAAGACAAAATTCGCACAGAACTCAACTTGACAAATGCACGTTAACGTTGAAACAAATCTTCATTATACAGTGGAGTGCTTACAACTTTCTAATGGCCAGATCTTCAATCGATTGGCCCTTCTCCTCTGTTCTGCAGTCCTATGCATCCTATGCAGTTCTGAGCCCACTAATTCACTGCTTGTCTCTGCTATCGCTCTGCTGCTTTGTTGTTGTTTCAAGTGTTCCTCCCTTGTCATCTCCTTTGCCATCAATGACAACATTATCAACAGTCTCCCCCTTTGGCATTGATGGCAATATACTTCTTCTTTTTTCTTTTTAGGACCCTTCCTTCTGTTGCTAGCTCTTCCTTTGTTTGCCTTATAGAAGCCCCTTTTTGCTTTTGCTCCCCCTTTGACATCAATGGAAAAGGGTTTCTCATTTCCTAGTTTGCTTTCTGCATTTCCTCTCTCTAAGATCTTCTGACTTTGTACCCTGCTGCTCCAAACTTTGGATTAAATCTAAAATTCTGACCCTTTAGCCTTTCCTTTAACTCTTTTATGCTGGGTGTATTCTTTCCATAATCCTTTGATTCTGAGGACCTGTTTCATGTTCCCTTGCTGGCTGATCTCCCCCTGGAATGATATTCTCGTTTCTGTTCTCTCCCTGAAACTGTGCTTTCTCTTCATATCAGAGAGTAGCATCTACAGATACTACCCCTAGTTTGTTTCTTAAATATTCAAATGGTTCTCTAGCAAGCGGTTTGGTAAATATATCTGTTGTCTGTTCTTTTGTTGGCACATACTCCAGTTTTACTATCTTCTGAGCCACTTGTTCTAGAATAAAATGATACTTGATTGGGATATGTTTAGTTTTAGAGTGAAGCACAGGGTTTTTAGATATACTTATAGCACTTGTATTATCACATTTGATTGAGATAGGTTCTTCAATGCTTACCTTAATGTCTTGAAGAGTTTGCTTCATCCACATGACTTGTGTACAACATGCTGCTGCTGCTATATATTTTGCTTCTGCTGTAGACAGAGAGATAGATGTTTGTTTCTTGCTTAACCATGCCACCAGACTTTCTCCTAGATAGAATGCACCTCCACTTGTACTTTTCCTGTCATCCACACAACTAGCCCAATCTGCATCTGTGTATGCTGTCAAAGTGAAGCTTTTTCCTTTAGGATACCAAAGCCCATACTGTGTTGTTCCTTGTAGATATCTGAATATTATTTTGACTACCAGAAGATGGTTTTGTTTAGGTGCTGCTTGATATCTAGCCACTAGTCCTACTGCTAGCATGATGTCTGGTCTTGATGCTGTCAGATACAACAGACTTCCTATCATGGATCTTTAGAGTTTTTTATCTATATCTGCAGATCCATCATCAACACACAGCTTGCATCTTGTGATCATGGGAGTTGACACAGGTTTGCAGTCCTCCATTTTGAACTTTTTCAACATTTCTTTTAAGTATTTTTCCTGTGAGATAAATGTGCCTGTGTTCTTTTGCTGAATTTGAAGTCCTCAGTAGAAACTGAGTTCTCCAATCATGGACATCTCAAACTCTGATTTCATCTTCTCAGCAAACCCTTTCGCTAGTTCATCTCTGTTGCTTCCAAACATAATGTCATCAACATATACAACAACAATTAGGAGTTCATTTTCATGGGCTTTTATGTATATATTGTTGTCTACTCCACCTCTCTTAAAGCCTTGTTTTTGCAAATACTTATCCAGTCTTGAGTACCAAGCACGAGGAGCCTGTTTCAGTCCATATAGAGCCTTCTTCAGTCTGCACACATAGTCTTCTTTGTCTGTTAAAGAGAAACCTTCTGGTTGTTCCATCTAGACTTCTTCTTCTAGATCTCCATTCAGAAATGCAGATTTCACATCCATTTGATATACTTTGAAGTTTTGGTAGCAAGCAAAGGCCAGAAACATTCTGATGGCTTCCATTCTGGCTACAGGAGCAAATTTTTCATCATAATCAAGTCCTTCAATTTGTGAATATCCTTTGCAAACTAGTCTGGCTTTATTCTTGATTACCTATCCTTGCTCATTCATTTTATTCTTGAATACCCATTTTGAGCCAATGATATTTTTCTCAATTGGTCTAGGAACCAGTTCCCAGGTATTGTTCTTCTCAATTTGGTCCAATTCTTCATTCATTGCCTTCACCCAATACTTGTCCTTGTTGGCTTCTTCAAATCTCTTTGGCTCTATCTGTGATAACATGGCTATGTATACCTCTTCAGTTTGTTCTGTTAGCTGCCTTCTTGTTTGGACCCATACCTTCTTGTCTCCTATGATCTGATCTTCAGGATGGTTCTTCTGAGTATATCTTGAGGGAGCTTTAGAACTCAGCTCTGTATCTTATGTTGTCTTGCTTGTTTCCTCATCATCTTGGTTTTCTTCTTCATGTTTGTCTGATGGACTGCAGCAGTCTGTATCTCTTGTATTGTTTGGAAGTTCTTCATCAAATCTCACATCAATACTTTCTACTATTTTTCGAAGAGTCTTGTTGTAGCACCTGTACCCTTTACTTTTGGAAGCATATCCTAGAAAAATCCCTTCATCTGCTCTTGCATCAAACTTCCCAAGGTTTTCATCATTACTCTTTATGTAACACTTGCTTCCAAAGATTCTGAAATGTTTGATTGAAGTTGGCTTTCCATGCTATAGTTCATAGGGAGTCTTGTCACTGCTTGGCCTTAAGTGAGCTTTATTAAGGATATGCACTGCTGTGTGTACCGCTTCTGCCCAGAAGGTTTGAGGAATATTATTCTCTTGCATCATGGCTCTGGAAATTTGTTGAACAGATCTGTTTTGTCTCTCTGCTACTCCATTCTGCTGAGGTGTCCCTGCAATAGTAAATTGTTGTTTTATGCCATGTTCATTGCATAGGTCAGCAAAGTCATAATCTGTGAATTCACCTCCTCTGTCTGATCTGATGCATTTCAGTTTGCATCCTGTCTGGTTTTTTGCTAAAGCTTTGAATATTTTGAATTTTTCCAGTGCTTTCGATTTATTCTTGAGAAATGCAACCCATGTCATTATGGAGAAATCATCTATTATGAGCATGAAGTATGATTCTCCACTTGGTGTTTTAGTTCTTGCAGGTCTGCACAGGTCCATGTGCACAAGTTGTAGAGGTCTTCTTGTTGATAACTCATCTTTGGAATTAAATGATGTACGGTTCTGTTTACCCAATTGACAGTATTTGCATATGGTATTAGAAGGCCTTTTTATTTCTGGTATGTCTCTAACTGCTTTATTTTTGCTCGGTCCGATGATATGATCGAAGCTGATATGTCCCTATATCCTATGCCATAACCATGACTCCTCAAGTTTTCTAAGATGGCATGCTTCATCTTTCTCTTTCACGATGTAAACATTGCTCTCTGAGAAAAATCCCTTCATCTTCTCTTGCATCAAATTTCCCAAGGTTTTCATCATTATTCTTTATGTAACATTTGCTTCCAAAGATTCTGAAATGTTTGATTGAAGCAGGCTTTCCATGCCATAGTTCATAGGGAGTCTTGCCACTGCTTGGCCTTAAGTGAGCTTTATTAAGGATATGTACTGTTGTGTGTATAGCTTCTGCCCAGAAGTTTTGAGCAATATTATTCTCTTGCATCATGGCTCTGGCAATTTGTTGAACGGATCTGTTTTGTCTCTCTGCTACTCCATTCTGCTGAGGTGTCCCTGCAATAGTAAATTGTTGTTTTATGCCATGTTCATTGCATAGGTCTGCAAAGTCATAATCAGTGAATTCACCTCCTCTGTCTGATCTGATGCATTTTAGCTTGCATCCTATTTGATTTTCTGCTAATGCTTTAAATATTTTGAATTTGTCTAGAGCTTCCGATTTATTCTTGAGAAAAGCAACCCATGTCATTCTGGAGAAATCATCTATTATTAGCATGAAGTAGGATTCTCCACTTGGTGTTTTAGTTCTTGCAGGTCCACACAGATCCATGTGCACAAGCTGAAGTGGTCTTCTTGTTGATAACTCCTCTTTGGCCTTAAAGGATGTGCGAGTTTGTTTACCCAATTGACAAGATTTGCATATGGTATTAGATGGCTTCTTTATTTCTGGCATGTCTTTGACAGCTTTCTTCTTGCTTAGTCTGATGATGTGATCGAAGCTGGATGTCCCAATCTTTTATGCCATAACCATGACTCTTCTAGTTTGCTAAGATGACATGCTTCATCTTCCTCTTTCACAATGTAAACATTACTCTCTGTTCGAACTCCTTTGAGCAGAGTCTTACCTGTGGTGCTTGATCTGACTTCATAATCTTGTGCTCTAAAAAGAACTTCACAGCCTTTGTCACACATCTGACTGACACTTAGTAAATTTGCTTTCAGCCCATCTACAAATAGTACATCTTGGGCCTTACCTCTGCCATTATCTAAGCTGACTAAGCCATTTCCCTTGATTTTTCCTGATTTATCATTTCCAAAAGTAACATTACCAGTTTTCTTTTCATCAAAAGTTATAAATTTTCTCTTCTCTCCAGTCATATGCTTTGAGCAGCCACTGTCCAGATACCATTGGATTTTTAGATCTTGAGAAGTTAGAGCCAGGTCACACTTATTCTCCTTCTTTTTCCACTGGAGGCATCCTTTTGTTTGGTTTCTTTTGTGAGATGATGAATCACATCCTTTCAGAGGACATTTGGAAGGCATATGTCCAACTTGATTGCATATACAACATTTGATCATAGTTTTTGCAGAATTGTGAGTATGAACAAAATTTCTTTGATTCATAAACCTCCTTGAGGTGTTGAGCATCAATATTTGTCCATACTTTCTACATTCAATAATTTTATGGCCAAATTCCTTACAATAAAAATAGTAACCATAGAAACTATTTGCATACCTGGTGTAAGGTTGTCTTTTCCATTTGTTTGCTTGAGGCAGTCTCTTCAATGTTTGCATCTTTTGCTGGTTTGAATTACTCCTCCTTGCATGACAATATGCAGCAATGTGTCCCAGCCTGTGGCAAGCATAACAGGTGGCATTCTTCATAGGAGGGAAGAATCTCCTTTGATGGTTTCCAAATTTTACATATTCAGGGGTCTTAGTATTTATTACATTCTTTGCTACTAGTGGTTTCTTCTGATCTCTGTCTTCCTTATTACAGGTTTCTTCTTTTGTAGGAATTGTTTGAGTTGCTTCATCATTCTTCTTTTCTTTTACAAAAATAATCTCTCTGTCAACCTTTTCTTTGCCTTTACTTGATTCTCCTTCATAGCCTATTCCAGTTTTTATCATAGGAGATCTTTGAGCACCAAGAATTTCATTCAACTTACTAGAGCTTGTTGTTTGAGAAGAGTTTATAACCATTTTCTTTTGAGAATTTTCTAATTTCTTCTTGAGACATACTACTTCTTCTTCCAACTTTTCTTGTTCCTGAGTTTTTTCTTTGATTTGCTTAAGTAACATGTCCTATATCTTTTTGGCTTCTTCAAGCTCTATCTTTAGCTGCATAAGGACTTCTGAATTCTGTTCTTCTCGTACATACTTGAGGAGAATGTCCTTTTATTTTCTGCATTTCAGCTTGAGTCTATCAATCTCCTCTAGAGCACTTCTTAGCTCCCCCTCAAGGTCGATTTCCCCTTCTTCTTCTTCATCTTCTAGCAGGAGTCCTTCAAGTTCTTCTATGGCCATCAATAAGAATTCAGAGGTTCCTTCTTCACTTGAGGGTTCATCTGAATCTTCAGATGTACTGCTGTCTTGTTGAGCATAGAAATATTTTCTGCTGAACTTCTTTCATTTCTACCAGTTATTTGATTTATTTTTCTCTGACTCTTGAGCCTGATTCCTTACTTTCTTGTGAGGACACTTAGCAACATAGTGTCCAACTCTTCCACAGTTAAAGCATTTGAAAGGAAGTTTACCTTTGTATTTACCTGAGCCTCTATCCAATTTCTTGACAAATTTTTCCTCTTCTTCATCCGAGCAAGAGCATATGTCTCCCTCTTCTTCTTTCTTCTTTTCTGTTTTAAAGGTTGCCTCCCTCGTACTTGGCTTCTTCTGTGGGAGCCTCATCTCATATGCTGTTAGATTTCCAAGTAGCTGGTTCATGGTCAAGGTCTCCCAATTAGCTATTTCTTCTATTGCAGATACCTTGGGATTAAACCTGGGTGGAAGAGATCTTAGAATATTTTGTACAATTACAGCTTATTTTATGTTTTCACCTAGAGCCTTCATGTTATTTACTATTTCTGCAACCTTTAGAAAGAAGCTAGCAATGTCTTCATCATCATCCATTTTTAAGTTTTCAAACTGGGCTCTGTAGACTTGAAGTTTGGCAGTCTTTACTTTCTTGTCCCCCTCATGGATGTTCTCCAAAGTATCCCACATTTCTTTGGCAGTGTCTTTGTGCATTACTTTAATAAACTCTGCTTCACACAATCCATTCAAGATGGCATTCATGGCTTTTGCGTTAGCCACAAAATCTTGTTTTGTTTCTTTCTCTGTGTCAGTTGCCTTTGGGGCATATCCCATATTCCACATAAGCCCGTACTTCTATTCCTAGAGACATTATGTATGTCCTCGGTCCGATTTTCCGGAAAAGCATAATTTTCACCAGGTGAAAAATGGGGCTTTATTGGTTGAACATCCTTCTTTACTAGCCATCCTCGAGAACCTAGGATCTCCTTTCAGCTTGTTAGACTTGTACAAAGGAACTCGCTTTGATACCAATTGTTGAACCCTTAGTTAAACCGAGAGGGGGGGGTGAAATCGCTTTAACACATTCATCGTCTTTTAAAACCTTTTATTAAAACTTATTTACACCTTTATTTCATGTCCAACATAATATGTGAGTAATCTCGGAATATGAGCAACAAGTATTAATATAATATAACAAAGAGACTTAATATGAGAGCAACGAGGTTTTAAGTAGAAGATATAAATCAGATCAACATATAAATATCATGCACAGAGACACCCGGATATAAGTGGAAACCCATAAAGGGAGAAAACCACATCTTATTATTGTTTGTGATGTAAAGGCAAGCTCCAACTCCCTCTCACCACTATTGTTTTTGCGAGTGCACCAACCTACGGGAGGCTCTAACCTCAATTCCCGCAAGCTACAATCTTGCAAGGAAGCACCAACTCGCCTTCAATTTTTCTGCAGGCACCAACCTACGTGAGGCTCCAACCTCGCTCAGCTATAATCGACGGCCTATCAAGATGCAACTTGATAGGGAAGCTCCAACTTCCTCAATTTTATCAAACTCGAATGTTCTTTCGATTTGCCTCGGATATCGCATCTATTCGTAGCTTTTCTTCCTGCTTTTTCTTTTCTTAATCTTCCATGCCTTACTCTTCTATATTCTCTCTCTCTCTTTTATGCATATCTAGTTGATATTATTTATAGAGTTCCTCACATGACTATTTGTATTTTCACAGGAATTTGGAGTGAACAACCATGACTCTTTGGCTTTTGTCTTTTCATTCCTTTTATTTAACTCATTTTAGATCTATAACAATATGTACAAATTTTCATGCCACAGTGGGATTTTTCCTTTCCTTAGGATACTTTGCCTTTGCATCACAACAATATAAATCAATTAAAAAACCATTTACATTTCACCTTTTTGGTTACATAAAAACCAATTTCACTTAGCCCATTTTCTAGTCTTTGGCTCTGCTCGGTTTTTGTCATTTTCTCGCTGATTGTAAGTACCCATTTTGCACTCTCTATTGCATTAATGTAATTGCTACATATATATGACTATCTTTTTAATATAATTGCGCTACCCACATATATACTTTGCCAAAGGTTTAAGACTAATCATTGCTCGTCGTGCCCACGATGCATTACACCCCGCCTTTATATATATTGCGCACCGTATAAATATATATATGGTTTTGGGCCTTTCGCATATAAGGCGCATCCCTAATTCATCTCGACATGCTCTTGATATAACTCAACCATATCATATAACCCTCAGTAGGTACATATATTAAACGATGTCGACCTACTCACATATAATGCTATATCTCTTATATGGTCACGACCTCCGTTCAAATATTAAACCATCATGATATGGTTGATCCCACATATATTTCATGCTTCATCCCCTTCGCTTATTCAAACATCATTTAATAATCCCGCAAACCTTAGTTTACAAATTTCCAATCAATAGAATTTTAGAACCGGGCCCCTAGCGCCTAAGACCATCCAAATCCGATGGCCGACAATACGGCGCATCACTTTGGTTGATCCAACTGGGATATCGCTTGGTGGAGATGCGCGAACGATAACGTGCGATGGCGTGCAATGGAGGTGGTTTTCCCCGAGCCCTTGGAGCCATGTGTCGACTAACTCTGTGGAATCGCTCCGAAATCTGAATTACCGCTTATTCCGCAAGGGTGGTGCGATCAAACCCGTCGGGTTTTGCTCCAAACCGCGTTCATTATTCCTCCTTCGTGGTTCCACTCTCATGGTTCCGGTTCTACTCCTCAATACACCATTTCGACTTAACTCTACCCACTTTGTATTTCTTCTGCGCCTATGTTATACAACCTCCATCTTCGATGAAAACGCCTCCCTCTATATTGTCTCCTTCAATTTTCAACGGACCTTCATAATCCCTCACGAGGATTCATACCAACATTTGAATGGAATTTCCGATATGGTCGGTCTTTCCTCGCACGACCATTAAATATTCACTAGATATACAAAATCATGTATTTTGGGCGCCGGGGTAAATATAGTTTCACGATCTTATCCCAATAAATAACAATCCCTCTAATTGCTTCTACAGTATGGCTAGGCATACTAAATAATTTCATCGACATCAATTTATTCCAATCCCATGCGGAATCACTCTCAACTTGGTTGTACAGTAAATAAACTATCATTCATCGAGAACTCATATGTTCACACAAGGTTTTAACTAGATAAATGCACAATAATCCCGAAACAAATTCGCTCATTATATGGTGAATTAACTTACAAAACTTTTTGTCGGCCGTAGTTTAAACATCATTGGTGAATCATTATTCAACTTCCTAGTCTCGCCTCTTTTCCTTGTCACTTTGCTTTCTCTGCTACCTCTCTTTTTGCTGCCCCTGTCTCTCGTAAATTTACTCTTCCTCTGTTCTTCTCTCGCTGACCTTCAACTTCCTAGCCTACCTCTTTTCCTTGTCCGATGCTGCTCCTTGTTCTTGAAGCTCCTCTAAAAATGCCTCTTCTTCATGTCGCATGCCTTATGAATAGTTTAGGTGTTGCTTCTGTCTTTACCTTTGCCATAAATGCCAACATTTCCAACACCACCATCTTCTATCATGTATGGAAGATTTCTCTCAAGTGAGATCACCTTCTCGAGTATCCATATCCAAGGAGTGGTCTCCTTTCCCCCATGATGGTGTCACCATCCAAACTTGCAGCATTTCCTCTCATCGCATTATGAGATGAGAGAGTGGATAATGGTGATAGTGGAAGAATATCTCCCTCCTCCTTGAGCTTGCCCATGCCTCCCCAAGTAATGTATTTTGGTCTTCTAATCCTCCCATCCTTCCTAGATCTATGAAAGTAGCATGAATATTTGAAACATATTTCACGAAATCTGAATTAGGTGGTCTCCTAGGGGGGATTTACCACATGATAATGATGTCTCATGGATCATCCTCATGTGCATAATAGATGGGATCATCATATCCTCGCTTCCCCTATGAAAATTAATATATGTTTCTTGTGTGGAAGTTTCATGATGATTGGGTATCACTCTTAAGGATGAAAGAGTGCCTCTAATTGGAGCAATTTGCTCCATCCTCACCTCCGAGTGGTGGTGGATCATCTCCTGCTATGCCAGCCGCTATGACCCCCTCCTTTGTTCTTCTTCTTCTTCCTCCTCATCATCCGAGAATACCTCTAAGTAACGTGCTTTTCCAACTACACATTTATGTTCGAGTGCCCATGGTTCTTAGAAAGTGAAGAAAAGCTTCCTTCTTCTTAGATCTCTCCAGACATCATCATCAAGAGGTTTTTTATATTGATTCTCCTTTGAAGGAGCATCCTTTTCTTCAATAGCATCATGTAGGGTAGTGGGATTGGTAGACTTAACCAACCCAAGAGGAGGTTCATCCAACCCATCAATGAACATGTACACCCTTCTTGCTCGCAGACAAAATCAGAAACCATAACAAAAAGTCTTAAAAAATTCATAGATGTAATTTTTTTGTATTACCCTGATTGTTTCAACTTTGCAAGGCTCATGAATGGTGATTCAGGGATCTCTTCTATCAAATATTTCCACCACCCTTCTAGTGAAATCGAATAAGTTTTCACATTGTCATGACCCAATGTCTACAAGTCATGGAACCACCAGTCATGTGCTTTCTCCTTCAAGGTGCAGAGACCACAATCTTAATGGCCTCCATCTCTAGAACCTTGTGTCAACCGAAAGTAGATGTCAAGTTTTTCTACCCAAGATTTTGAATAACACTTGGATGACCCATCAAAATTAGGTAAAATGAATCTTCCCATAGTATGGTCTCGATCATGATTCTAAATCAATCCACCACTTCTATGATGATGCCTTGGTCTTCTATTGTCCTTTATTTGAAAAAAATTGTTGAAAACTCAAGTGATCTTTGAATCTATGAGTTTGAGATTCATACTCCATAAAATAGCCTTCAAGGGATTCTTTGCACCCTGAAAACCCTTCATTTCCCACATCCAAAAAATGTAGGCATGGCAAAGCATTGGGAAACTCATGGTTGATGCACTATTTGATCATTCTAGTGGTAAGACATGTTAGAGCCTTTCTCCATGATGAAATCCTTTAGGGGATTCCTTGAATATTTCCATTCTCATATCCTTGATGTGTCTAGAAATGTATTGCATGGCTCTAAGAAGGATCTTAGGGAACTCCTTCTCTTCATCTTCACCTCCGGATAAAGGGGTTTTACCTTGTCTTCTATTCTCATTTGTATAATCAAACTTTCTATTTCTTCCTTTTTTTGAGATCTCCTCTCTCTATCAGTGAGAGGTTTTCCTTTCTTCGTATGACATATTTATCTTAGAATGCATAAGTTGTGCCAAGATTATGCTCGTGATACCTATTGTAATATTCCTAAATGGGAAAAGTAGGAATATAGTGAAAAATGTTGGAACTAAATTTCAGATCATCATTTATAAAGCAAGAAGCCAATATGGAGACCTTTCATATGTTATTAAAGCGGAAAAATATGTGTAATAAATGGCCCATAAGATGCATAACAAGAAAAAACAAGCCTCCAATGAATAAAATGCCTCAATATGAGGTGTTGGAACCATATATAAACAGCTAGAAAACACTTACAACATTATTTTATTGGATCTCGCAATAGAAGTTGATTATACATCAGATCTAGAGCTGATTTGTGCTCCAAAAATTTAGATCTATATCAGATCCATGCACTATGCAAGCTCCTTTATAGAACCCCTCAAGGGTTTTCGAGAAAAACACCAAGTACAAGTTATAGATCCGAGATCTAATACTTTGCATCTACCTTGAAAAATAAAGATCCGGAAAGTGTGGCTAATCTAATATGAAACAAATAAAATAGCCTCCTCCAATAGATCCTCAAAACTGAAGGGCAAATCCCCATCACTAGAAAAATCAGCTCTCCAAATGGTGTGCCAAACCACCCCGCAACTCCTCCTATATAAATAAAACAAAGATCTAGAAGTAACTCGTGCTATAGGGATCAAAATAAGGTTTTCCTAATGCTAAGATCTGAAAAATGAGCTCAATTCCCTCCAATATTGTCCTCCCAATGAAGTAAAAACATCCTCCACCGAAAATGAGCAAATGAAATGGCCTAGATCTAGAGATCTAGTCTCCACTTGTTGAAGCTTACAAAAACAACCTAACCCTCAATAGGATATACGTCTGTAGTCGAAAAGAAGAAGCTTGGCCTTAAGCTAGATAGGCGACAATGTAGTTCAAAAACTCCTCCAAGATCTCCTCAATGGAAGAGGTGGGATTCTAGATCGAGGGAACACCTCCCGTGCTAAACAACACTCTATCTCAAAGCTAAACAACAAGAGAAAGATACATGTATAAATAAACCATATATTCATAACTATCATATACATCAAAAACCTTCATATGGTTGTCATCCTCTTCCTTAAATAGAATATGAGCTTGCAAACCCTAAGACCCATCTAAAAAGATCACTACATTCACACAAGGCATCTCCATCTAAACCTCGCATTGTCCCTCATTGATGGCTATTCCTCCACGATAGCGATGTTAATTTGGTCAAGGTTGACCGAGTCAAAGTGATCCAACCCCTTTCACACCAAGGGTGCTTCAATTAAGCTACCAATATTTGTCTCTTTCACATTTGGCATTGA
Organism: Pinus albicaulis; assembly: GCA_034641835.2. NCBI lineage: Eukaryota > Viridiplantae > Streptophyta > Pinopsida > Pinales > Pinaceae > Pinus > Pinus albicaulis. Next base: position 1,345,348,056 of record CM076582.1, on the reverse strand, counting down.
TTTATTCATTATTAAGGAGAAATATGGACCTCCTTTGCCCTCTTATTATTTAAACCAAGCGAGAAAAAAAGAAAAATGAATATTCCAATTAGCTCATGACTAATTTGGAATATTACATCCCTAATGTCCCTCCCATCGATGTAGATGGTAAAATATTGTATGGAAATAATGCTAAAGCCAAGAATGTCATTCTCTTTTCCCTTAGTCAATTTGAACTCGTAAAGGGTGATGCATTCTAACTTTTCCAAGGAAGTGTGGGTGAAGCTCAATCGGAGTCATGAAGGAGATGAAAAGTCAAGCAAGCCAAACTTTAAACCTTCAGAATGAGATTTAAAGGCTTAAAATTAGTGAAGAAGAAAGCATAGAATAATACTTCCTCAAAGTTGATGAAGTAACTAATATGATTATATGAACTTGGTGAAGAAGTCAAAGAAGATATGACTGTTCAAAAGGTCTTAAGATCTCTACTCATGAGATTTAATTCCAAAGTTTGTGCTATTGAATAAATGGTTGATTTAAAGAATCTCAAGATGGATCAATTGGTTCGTACTCTCACAACCTATGAGATGAGAATAGGAAGAGAGAAGTTTGGACCCAAGAAGGCAACGTTCAAAGTGACCAAGAAGGTTAAGGAGCATAAATATCATCAAGATTGTTGCAGCTATGAATCTGATCGAGAGTTGACTCAATTTTTCAAGGAAACTAAAGCATGGCTTAGGAAAATATAAAGAGAATTGTCCCTTGAAATTATTTAACTATGGAAGAGTTGGATATTTTTTGTCTATGTTCCCTTACAAAGAAAGGAAAGAAAAGGAAGATGATCAAAAAATTTAGAAACAAATCTCAAAAAACACGAGAAGAATAAGTTTTACAATAAAAAGTGGCTCTACTCCAAAGAGGAGAGTTCAACACCAAAGTCGAAACAATGAAAAAATATTTTGAATCATTGTATTTGGAGTAGCATCCAAGAAAAAAAATATTACTCTCTCGGAGGGGAAGAGAAAGAATTAGGAGTAGTGGAATTTTAAGGGGAACTCATCAGGTTCTCTTAACGAGTTAAATAAGGCAAGGAGAAGATACAACATGTTGGATAAGGTGTGTACAACTCTGAAAATGAAGAGTATTTTTTTATCAACGAGAAAAAACTGAAGAAACCACTAAAAAGAAAAGATAGTTTATCCTTTCTACTAGAATAAAAATAAAGAACATGTGAGAAACTAGAAGAAGAGAACAAGCATTTAAAATAGGAGTTGTTTAAGGTAAATAGTGAAACGATCTCAAAAAACATGCAAAGATGAAATTTTGTCCTTGAAAGTCAAAATTAGAATAAGCTAAATAAAAAGGAAGAAGATCTTCAATATTTGATCCATGAGTGGGAAGGGAATTTTCGTAGTCTCAAGGCAGAGGTAATCTCTCTAAGAACGGATCTTGATAAAATGAAGACCGAGGGTATAAATGGAAAAATTTTCAAAAAGGAATATGAAATCAAGATCGGATTCTAAATAGCAAAACATATTCGAGAAACAAAAATATTCATTGGATACTCTAGACCATAAGAATCCTCTATGGAAAAGATGAGATTAAGGTACACAGGGGTTTGAGGAACCTTATATCTATGCAAAATGTGTATCAAGAAAGAATCAATAAAGAGAAAATGGTAGCAATCCATAGAGGATCCCATCACTAGAATAATAACTCCATCTATCTTAAGAAACCACACCAAGTAGAGAATGAATGAATCAGACCTAGACAACAAAAGGTACCTTCATGCACAAACTCATGAACTTCCCAAAATTCAGGGTATTCTCATTTATGATATGGAAATTTTCATAAATGTCACATCTTTGGACATAAGGTTTGTTGATTGTGGAAAGGATTAAAGTTGAAAGAGATGAAAATTTCGGATACCATAAGTATCAAAATTTTAGATCTCAAAACTCTTCTCTCATAAATCAAAATGCCTTTCTCTACCCTAATGTGTGATGTTGAATGTTTCAAATGTAATAATTTTTGGCACAAATCAAGTGAGATTAGAAGCATGTTTGAGTACCCATCTAAGTCTCACAACACTTGGTAGTCATATTTGTGAAAATATAAGGAGAATTGGAAATGAAAATCGGAAAGAGCATGGAATGTGGATTGATATATTAGCACATCATCAAGAAAATAGATGGTATGTGGATAGTGGTAGTTCCAAGTGTTAACACCCAATCAACCCTCGGGTTGAAAAAAGGCAAATCGTGGTAACAACTAAACCACGCTCACCCTTGTAGCTAGCCCTACAAGGAGCAGGGAGAGGCTCTCTCCGTAGAATAGATATTCAATAACACAATAATGAACTGATTTTAGGCTAGGTATATAAATGGGAAGAGGGATTTTAATAAATGATGGAAATTTCGTGGATGTATGGGACAAAAAGGACGATGAGCCGAGGAATTAAATCAAAGACACAGGGTATTTCATGAGGGCGGATAGGTAGGAGATTTAGCAATCAAGTTTGAAATAAGGTGGAGTGGAAAGATCGTTGAGAAGCTGAAAAGGGCACATTAAATGGATCCTTTTCAAACAGAAGAAAATACACCGAGTATGAATGATCTCCTGCAAGGCGAACAGCATATAAAATGGATTCTACCTTTTCTAACTTGAAAACATTCAACCGAAAATGTTTATGAATGAATTATGAAACATAACAAAATACATATGAAACATAAGGGAGAGACATATGCTAAAACTCATACCGCATGAATCCCATGAATCGAGTCGCATCCCTTTATTTAATTCTCGTCAAAATGTACAATGTAGTGCAAAGATGTTTCTACCACACTATACCCTTAACTCAAAGACTTTTCCAATCATTAGAATTTACAATAAATAGATAGATTTGCAGATACAAATCAATGAGAAGAGGAGAAGTCTCAATCGAAGATGGAAGGTTAAAAGCCAACGGTCTTCGCGAAGGGAGAGCCGCATTACATAATTTCATTTGAACTTCCCTCGATACCAACCGAAAAGGCGAAACCTCGTAGCGTGAATCATCTCTCGCAATGTGACCTACAATGTGGATCGTTATAACTCTAGGTTCTCGACATCCGATCGTTCGCTTTCCATTATTTCCTTTAAATAAACTCGCCTTTTTCTTATAGAACGCCGATAAAATGAACTTATGCCTTTCGTGAAGGGAACTCGTAATTTAAATGGGAAGAAGGAAAGGAAATGGAGGTGGGACCCACATAAATCGCAATCATAAATCGGGTGGAGGAGGGATATATAATATATAGTGGATAAATGAAATCGCAATCGGGATCAGAGGAGAGCGGAGAGATATATATAATGCGTAATCGCAATCGCAATCGGAGCGGAGGGCACTGCTGGGTGACGTATTACAAGGAGTGAGTGCGATGCAATGGGAGGAAGGCCTTTGTAATATACGAGTACGACCAAAGTTTCATATTAGGACCCGGGCCTTTTATATGTGAATTGGGCATAAGTGTTAATGTGTAGGGCCCGAGGGATTAATCGCTAATAGCAAATCGGAAGGGGAAGGTAATCGCGATCGGAACAATCGGGAGGGAGTTTCAATTGAAAAAGTTCGATTGAAGTGAGGACCCGTTGGATTTGGATGAGGAGATCAACTGTGGAGGGATGATCGGAGGTGACTTATGGAAGCGCTGATTGCAATGGTGTGATTGGATCGAGGTGCCGTCCGATCGGCGGGAAGATCGACGGTGGGGAGATCAATCGGAGGCTTCAATCGGAGGGCGGGATTTAAATGGTGCGATCCGTGGATCGGAGGATAGTGCGATTTAGCAGTCGGAAGGAGATGTGATTGGAAAGTTTCGATTTACCGCAGGACCGTCGGATCGGAAGGGGAAGATCGATGGTTGTGAGTTAATCTAAGTGATGCGATCGGAGGGATCGGGTAGGACTTGCGATCAATCACAATCGGAGTCTATTGTAATTGGTCGATCGGGGTTATTTGCTATCGAACTATTTGCGATTGCGATTTATCATAATAAACTCTAAACTTTATATTATAAAGTTTTTATCATATGCATGGTGGGGAAGTGGTTATGGGGTGGGGCTTTATAATATGAAGTTCTTTATTATAAAGTCCTAAGGCATGGAGGGGAAGTGGTTGGGTAATGGAAAGGGATTTATAAAGGAATATTAAATTTTAATAACATAGAGTTTAAAGGGAAAAAATGGGGAAATAGGGGGTATATGAGGGTATAAGGTTTTTTACTTCACTTAAGCATAAAATTCGATCCGTAAGTCAGTTTTGAGAGTGTAGTATACCGTTGGAAAGCTCTTTCCAGGGCTCTTTCTAATGGATTTGCTTTGAATATGATTTGGTGTTGAACATACTCGTGGAAAACTTCTCTGAAGGCAAGTAGACATCACTTTGTGGAGATAACAACTTTCCGAATTGTGGGTCGAAAGGAAAAGTATCATGTCTTCACCTCAAACCAAAAAAATGATATCTTTGATCTTCCTCGGTGCTATGAATTTGTATTTATTGACTTCCTCATGACCTTTCCCGATCTTTATTTGACACTTGACTCGTTAATTTGACCATGGTGAGACCTTAGAGGTTAATGAGACCCATCCCATGACCTACCGATATGATTTTGAGAATGAAAGAGACTAATGACCGAGGATCATAGGGAGGAAAATCAGCAAGTACCTCATGAGGGAAAAACTGATGGAAATTACTACCATAAATGAATCCATGACCTAACGGAATGGTGAAATTGATTATTATGATTCTACTATGCAAATGCAAAAGAGCGGCTTTGATCACCTGATGGCGCGATGACTAGACCGACGGTAACACCAAGTATATGACTCCGTGTATAAGAGAAAAATTTTATTGCTAAAATAAAATGATAGAGTGAACAATGTCTCTTTCGACAACAATTCTCTAATAATAATTAAGTGTAAGGGCATAGTCGAGTCTTGATAAAAAGAATAAGGCCCAAAATGTGTTGTATGTAGAAGATATCAAGAACAACTTTCTTAGTGTAATTCATGTGTGTGATAACGGTTATAATGTGACCTTTTGATCGAAGGAATGTGAGATATGAAATGAAGAAAGCTGGAAATATAGTGGGAAAATTGGTTGGAACTCACAATAATTTATACATGTTTGATGACTCCATAGTAATATGTTATTTGAGAAAGTTGAGTGAAGCTCTATTATGGCATAGGAGACTTGGTCATATGAATTTTGGCAGATCGATAAGAGCCGGAAAGTTGGGATCTATGAGATTTTTTTCCAAGGCTCGTGAAGGCCCGATAATTCAATCCACAAGTCATGTCAATTTGGTAAGCGAGACTATGAATCATTTCAATAAAAAAGAGTTCTCTTCATCTAGACCACTTGGAGCTAATTCACATAGATATTTGTGGCCCAAATTGAGCAAAAATACCAAGAGGGAGAAAATTATTTTATGTTTCTTATTGATGATTTTAAGAGGGCCACTTGGATCATGCTCTCAAAGGAAAAAATCAAAAGCATTTAAACATTTATAAAAAAATTTAAAGCTTATGTAGAAAATAAAAAAATGATCTCAAGATCAAATGCTTAATATCAAATAGAGGAGGAGGATACACTTCAACATAATTTGGATATTTTTGTGAAGAGCATGGCATAAGGAGGTTGTATTATGTGGCTAGAACTCCACAACAAAATGGATTAGTTGAGTTAAATAAGAGAAACAAATTTAAGAAATGGCCGGAGCTATGATGGATGAAGTAGATGTACCTCACATATTATAGGGAGAATAAGCACAAGCAAAAGTTTACCTATCAAATAGAAACAATCTCGGGCATAATAGTGATAAAACTCTATTTATTTATCAACTATTGAAGCAAGGTATATTGTAGCTTTGCCACTTGTTGCTCGCAAATTATATAGATGAAGAAAAACCTTAAAGGAAATTAAGGTAGATTTGATTGATCGCATTCTAATCATGTTTGATAATACTAATTTCGTCACTATCTCTAAGAATCTTTTCATGCACTCAAAGATGAATCACATTTCTATCAAGTTACATTTCTTAAGAGAGAAAAAGTGCAACTAACGTTGTTTGACTTGAATATGTGGCCACCAAATACAAACTTGCGTACATATTTACTAAGCCACTGGGCAAAAGAAACCTTTGAATATCTCGAGAAGAAGATAGGGGTTGTGACTCCTCCTCTCGGGTGACTCAATTATAATGTGTTTTGGAAGATACTCATCATGTGGGATCAATTGAAGAGTAGGCTGCAGGTGGTTTAGCGGGATTTTTCAAGAGCATCATTTTCCACCGATGCCAAAGGGGGAGAATATTACTTGGTGCATCAAAGAAGAACGTAAATGAAGAATACCATGCTTGGTTTTAGGGTGATATTATGTTATTTCAATCAATGCCAAAGGGGATATTGTTGGAAAATTGACATTATCATATTGATTGGTGGAACTTTGTATGTTGGCATTGATGTCAACCTGACTAGCATAGAGGTAGATTCAAGCAGAGAGTTTGCAGACCTTGTTTTAGGTAACAAATGGGCTCAAGGACTATATCAAGAATTATCCACTACGAATTTATTTGAAAAATATTTCAAATGGTGCATGAAAGTCAATAAATGGATCTCGAGATAAAAATTTATTGATATCCAAAGTAAGGGTCTTGAATTCCTTAGGAGAAGGAGAAATTTTTGGAATTTTGGAATAGGGAAACAAGTCGAACATTGGATCTCTAAATTTTAGAAACTTCATAATTTTAGAGGTTCGGAACCTTAGGACCTTAGGAGGTCAGGAATATCGAAAGGTTGGAGCCTCAGAGACTTTCGGTAGGCTGATATATTAGAGGTTATATATTTTTTTAACCTCAATATAATTGATTTTTTGAGAAAGTTTTGATTCGATACCAGGGAGGCGATTATTGAAATGTCGAATATTCGAGGAAGTTGGAATATCGGAGGTAAGAGACTTCATAAATTCACTATAATTTACTTTTGAAAAAATATATGATCCGATACCAAGGGAATCTATCCTCATAACTTCGAGACCTCGGAAAGGTATGAATATCGAACCTAGAAATTTCGCTATTTTGGAGATCGGAATTTCGTAACTACTTATCAATTGAGTTATTTTGAAAGCGACTCAGTGGTTGTGGGAACAATATTTACAAAGGAATTCACTTATGAAACCAAGGATCTGAGGAAACCTTTTTCTCTCCTTCGACAAGACACATGGAAGTCATTGATTGGCCCTCAAGATATGATGGTGGCATATGACATCAGCATGACATGGTCATACGAAGGACACGTGGCAGTCGGATTCAACTTTATTTGGTAACTTTATTTTAGTGTCAGCAACCGAGGGGATGATGACATGAGAATGATGTCACCCTTGAGGTATATTAGAGGTTTGGATTTCGTAACTCCTCCATAATTTAATTTTGAGAAAGTCTCGAATACAAGGGGGCTCCTATGTTGATTGGTGTTTGGTCGTTGAGCCAAAAAAGACAAGGGAAAAGACCAAGAACATAAGGAACTAGGCACGTAATCAGATCCCGAAGGGATTAGAAACTAAGTGTTATGCCTCTATTCACAACACCTTTTCCTATGATGGAAAAAATAATAAGAGGTGAAGAAGAAGGGGGCTACTGGGCCAATTATAATATCGTAATTTTGTAACATCTCCTTAATAAAGTTACTGAAATGATTGGGATCCGAAATTGCGGTGTGGAGGTGTATGGAAGATGAATGAGTTGATAGCTAAGAGTAGATGTGTGCATAAAAGTTGGTCTATGGAGTCAATAGTGATTTTCGTAGGCATGGAGACAAAGAGATCGTTGGTTCAACGAAACAAGGACCACGATTGCGTGATACTAGTTTAAATGGAGTTTGTTAGTAAGTTGAGACAAGCCAACTCCGAGCTTTCTTGAGTGCTACAAGGAAATTAATGAAGACAAGAGGCTTAGGGATAGGATATTTATTCACAGAAAGAATAAGAGCCTTGTTAGAGTGTGCAAGTTGTTCGAGATTTAATTCTCAACATGGAGAATCAAACAAATACCCATTCTAGAAATTAATTGTACTATAGCCACAGCTTGGTGAATGAACAATGCCCATCCTCATGTTAAATGCGGAAAGAAAAATTCAAACAAGAGACACAACATCAAGATGGATAATCTAATTTTAGGAGTACACTCAGAGAGTGTGAATGGTTAAATGATGGTTGTAAGAGACAACATTGATCGCGGCACGAGGAAAAGAACAAAATTGTGGAGAGAAATAGAGAAATTTGGGGGGAAGTTGTATTGTTGTCAAGAAGCGATGTGGAGAGTTGTGTGCAAGTGTGTGTTGTTGATGACGGGAAAAGTGTTCTTGTGTTGGAGAAGGAGGTTGTGTTTTGCATATACTACAAAGAAAATGGGTTGAGTGGGTTAGTGTCGTTGTGTGAGGTCAAGAGTTCCTCGTGGAAGCATACGGGGTCGAGACCCGAAAGTATGATACTATAATTAATCATATTTTCATTTCTCTATATATGTAATTTTCCCCTTTTTTTAGTTTTAAAAATATAGGAAAGGTAGAAAAGTGGATAGAGAAGGTGGTGTCCTCCATTCATAAGAGGTTGGTTCCTCTTGGAAAGTTGGTTCTTGCTATATTAAGGGGATCGGTGCCTCCTATGAGTGGGTTCTCACAAAACAAAATTGATGCAATTAATTAGGTGCTTAATTCACATCATAAAAAACAAACATATTGGTGGATTTTTTCCCTTTGGGTTTACACATAAAAAATACATCGTGTCAAAATGTGTATGTTGCTCATGTGATGGATTTTATGTACATGTGAATTTCTTATCTTGCTGATCATTTGTATTTTTTTAAGAAATCTCTCACAAGTAATTGGTCGCAGTTGAAAGAGTTAAATACTTGTACTTCAAATTAGAAAGAACTTCACTATTATTGATTCACCCCCCACCACCCCCCTCTCGCGTAATTCTTTATTCCAACAAAGAAGTAATATTTATAACTTGTATTATTCAAGACATTATCTTGTACTTTTATGATAAAAAAAGAACCATATTTGTATCAAATCTACTCTTGTGTGCAACATGGTCTTCCTTACCTCGTGATATCTCACATATTACATTCCCTTTGTTGATTTTCTTATGGAAGTTGTATGTGTACATACTAAGTTATTGTATAAACTATACAATATGCACATGTATATCCTAGAGTCACCTAATCTAACAATTTGATAAAGTTAAATGCTGAATCACTTCTACAAATATTTGTGGAATTAAAAACACAATCCTCAATCACATGAACATGAAGAAAGATCAATCACACACAACACGAGATAATTTCACGGGAGGGAAAGCTTACGGCTAAAAACCCCACTATATTCTATTGTATATTATATCATGGATCATGAAACAATTACATAAAAAACTCTTCACATAAGATCCCTCAGTCACATTAGCTAATTGTCTCACACTTGTCATACAAAAATTGGCAAATTCCTTAGCCAATTTACTATCTCCAGACATCCTTCCTTCAACTCTAGTCAATCCCTATTGAATGCAATCCTCGCCCGCCTTGACTACACAAGTATCATGGGACACATCCAATGTGTATTTAATTGCATGTGCGCAAGCGGACAATGTCACAAATCGATAGTCAACTTCCCTTTCACATAGAACTCAATTGGGTCTCCACCGGATCTAACATGCATGTAGCTAATATTAGTAAATCCTCGGTAATATTTAATTCACTTGATCTCTCACTACTTGTATCTTCGATTACAACTAGCACAACCGAGCTTAACTCACTTAACTGAGTTAAACTATTTACAACTTGCACAAACTCATGCACCATGCCCTACTTTGCAAACTGTCATGTTACAACTAGAATTACTTCCGCATGTCCCACTAACCAACATCTAACTCGAAATTCACTTAGATAACTAATTTTCCACTTCGATTAACTATTTTCATGCCCACATTGATAATAGATTACATTTTAATGTCCATCTAAATTAAGGGATAATAAAAAGTAGACATGCACCTAAAAATAGCCCTCGTGGGCCCCCACCCCATTGTAGGTGCTTAATTTTCATTGGCATCATGGGTGCCCAAAAAATTTCTTGTTGAATCTCAACACTCCCTCTCAACAAGAAAGTTGTTATCCTTCACCCCCGATCCTCGTCTCTATTGTATTCGAATTTTTCTCCGTGTGAGCGCCTTCGTTAGAATATGTGCATCTTGGTCTTCTCCCGGGAATGTATTGAAGCAACATGATTCTCCTCCGAACACAATCTTTGAGATGATGGTACCAGAAATTTATATGATTATACCTATCATGAAACACATGATTAATTGATAGTTTAATGCAACTTTTATTATCACAATGAATCATTGTCGAATCCATCTAAGAACCAAACAACCCAACCAAGATATTTCTCATCTAGATAGCCTCACATGCGAACTGGACTTGTTTCCATGTATTATGCTAACATTGAATTGAGTGCCATGGATCTCTGCTTCCCACTGTACCAAGAAAAAGTTGTAGATCCAATGCTAAAGATCCCCCCTAATGTGCTCTTTCTTTTACGGTGGACTCGCTAGCCCAATCTACATCCATGAATCCATGCAACTTCACTCCATCCATCTATTTCTACCATAGACCATACTCCGATGTGCCCCTCGGGTATCTCAAGACATGCTTCTCCACCTTCCAAAATATCTTGGTAGGCTTAACCATATCTTGACTCGGTTGGTTAGCGCATAGCAAATGTCCGGTCTCATGTTCACTAGATACATTAGCGAACCCACTAACTCTTCGATAGACGGTAGTATCCACTACCTCTCGAGAAGTAGCATCCTCTTTCCTCTAGTTTCCTAGAAGAGGGTATCCATGGGTTTGCAGCTCTCCATGTTAAACTTACCCAGTATCTCTTTTGCATACTTTCCTTGAGACACAAAAAATTTCACCGTCTCGCCGCCATATTTCCAATCTAAGGGAAATAATGAAGGAGGTCTATATCCTTCATTCAAACACCCTTGCAAGATCCTCCTTGCATGGGTGTATCGACTTTCTCATCACCGAAATCAAAATTAAATCATAAACATAAATAAAAATGATAAATAACCTACCCTCAACCACAATCTCGGTATAGGTTTTCATCTGCTTCACTTTTGGTGAAGACCCGATCGGTGAAATAGATGTTTATCCAAGTGTACCAAGCACGAGGTGCTTGCTTCAGCCCATACGGTGCTCTTTTGAGTCCGCACACATGCGACTTGCTATTGAAGATCTTGAAACCTTTAGGCCTATCTACGTACACCTCTTCCTCAATGATCCCATTGAGAAACGCATTTTTCACATCCAAGCCGATGAATGTGCCATCCCATCTACTGCTGAGAGTGCAAGGACGGTCCTTATGGAAGAGTACCACGCGACATATGCAAAGGTCTCATCATAATCTATCCCCTCGATGCGTGGGAAGCCTCGGGCCACAAATTTGGCCTTTTATTTCTCCACAATCCCATCAGCGGCTTGCTTTATCTTGTAGATCCATCTCGAACCTACCATCGATTTATCAACCTTTGTCTTGGGACAATTTCCCATGCAATTTTTTTTATAATGGAGTCATAGTCCTCCACGGTTGCATCAACCTAAGTATGTTGCTGCACCGATTCTCGAAAGGAATATGGTTCGGTCACAATACATTTTCTCATGAGAGTCATTTATCTAGTAAATCGGTCGTGAGTCTATCTTTGTCTACGATGTGAAGTAGGGGCTCCCTACATTCCGTGGAGCATCAAGTCTCAGCCCTCTCGGCTTTCTGTGGTACGCCTTCTACCATTTCCCGAGTGGATGGCTTTGCATGAGTGGCTTCCTCCACTACATGAACCTCCCCATGTGGCTGATCCACATCTTGAGACTCATCTTTGGGAACCGGCGAGCTTCCTCCTCTCGCATGCAAGTTGAGCTCCCTCTCAAGGGACAACCGCATGTCTTTCCCCTCATAAAATTGTATATCTCGTTGCACAATAGTCATTCGTTGTTTGGAAAATACATGTTGTGCTCAACTTAGTGTTCCTAAATTGAGGTTATAAATTATCAAACCAGTGGTCAAGAACCTGGCCGAAGTGTGGTGCACTACATGTGCCTAGGTATATGTTTCCTCAATGCGTTGTGTTTAGTGTTTTTATGATGTTTTTTGGTTTTATGGTTTTAAGTGCAGCAAGGAAAAGAACTAAGTGTTGGTAAAGAGAGGTGGATGGTTACAATAAAATAAAATAAAAACGTACTCTAAACCGTGGCATGACACTAAAGAAAAGAAAATGCAAAGCTTGGATAATGACTCCTAGAAAGTTGGAAAACAAATCACAACATGAACTCAATAACTCATAAAGCATGAACTCTATCCAATCCATTCAATAGGAATATGTTGGAATAGTTTGAGAAAAGGAAAAGCAAGTTTGGCATACAATGAGGTTCTCCCAAGGACACAATCATCTTACAATATTACAAAGAATCTCATCCATGGCTATGAGGTTTATCGTGGAACACAAATTGAAAAGAGATTATTTGTGCAGCAATAATATTTCTACTCTAAAATAACTTGTAATGCCATAATATTACTCCATTCTCACGTTGTGCACTTTGTCACTAGTAAACCCTCATCCAAAGGTTAGAGATTTTCTAAAGCAGTTTTTGGAAAGAAAGGTTTAATTGTGAATTTGCAAAGCGATTCGGCAGAATAATCAAGTGCCTTAAACCGATATTGCTAACCCCCGCTCAGATGAGGACGCAAGAATATAAAGCTTCGAACAAAAGAAGTTTTTGTAAATAATGAAGGTCAGTATCTGACATGTTAATCGTGGAACAACATTTAACACAAGTCACTCGATGTTATTAAATGTTGACAAGTCAGTGTATGGAACTTCATATCAAATGGTGGAATATTTCGAAGAGGTGCGCGCGTAGTGAAGTGGCAACAAAGAAAGGTGAGTCAGTGAAGCACTGCAAGGCAGCAATCCTTAACGTACGGGCCCCAAGGATCGATATGCCGCGTTTTGAACCGCACGTATGGAAAATATGTTCAAAAATCATGTGCTTCATATAGCAAAAGCAAGGTAAACTCCTTTTTAGGTTAACCGCACCGAGGCCCACACCAGACATTAGACCTCGGCACGCGGTGTCCACCCGTGTCTCAGCCTACGCCTCAATCCCTACACGCCATGTGCCCTACATTTTCACGCTCTTTCTACGTACGCTTTACCCTATCTACTTCACCCTCTTTTTTTCCCTCTACCGTTACCCTCCCAAGGCTTTGAAATGCATTTGGGCTCAAGCGCTAAAAACCCACTTTAGACTTTGTAATAGGGCCCAGCCCCCTTTTCCGCTAAACCTTAACCACTTCACAACCCTCGCCCACGACTCAAGCACTTAAAGCCTCCTCAGCCACCTTGCAAAGCGCATATCTCAATTTTCACATGTTCGTGCTCGATCAATCTATCACAAATATTTGCGATGCGCATCCACCCCATCGCAAAAGCGCAAAGCGCGAGCTTTTCACGTTGCGCCACTTTTCCATCGCACTTTTCCGCCTTTGCGATTTGCGATCATCGCACCGCACCCATCGCAAATCGCACCTTATCGCGCATCCCGCCCTATCGCAAAAGCGCAAAGCGCCAGCTTTTCCTCGATTGGTGCCACTTTTCCGCCATCGCACTTTCCGCCTTTGCGATCCGCGCCTTTTCCGTATTAGGTCCCGACCTCGCACGTTCATTCCCGCACCCCCTCATGCGTATTTCCGTTGCATTTCATGGGTTTCCTTGCATTTCCACCGAAGTTCAAAGGTTTCACATCTTACGTTAAAGTTTCAATGTTTCATATGTATTCCGCCATGTGCATAAGTTATTCCACAGACCATTCTCAACCATTGATCTATGTATCTCGGACATGATCTAAATGGCCCACGATGCATTTCTCCACCAAACCCCATTATACACCGTATCATTGCATTTTTCACCATTTTTATCCGTAAAACACCATCCCATCACCGCCACGCCATTGTTCTCCAGTCCTCCATAATCACCTACGTATGCACGAATTTCATAATTCAAATTCGTTGTTTTGCAAAGTTATCAAGTGGGAAAGGCCACCAGATTACACGCTCCTATTTTCATAGCGACAGTCTTCACAAGACAAAAGCTTCAAGGGCCTTGGCGTACAACTCTCATGGGACAACAGAACGTCGATAGAACATGGGGACGAAATCACGTGCTGCAGCTTCCATCATGTCGGGACTCCAACGTTACCCTTCCATACTTCCGACCATTAACAAAATATGAAGCATGCCCTGGTGGAGGAAAGGAACCGAATGGATGTCTTGTCGACAAAACCACTAAGTTAAAGGCCGACACAATTGTTTCCTCTCTCCGCTTTGAATTTGTTCTCCTACACCTAATAAAGCATAAGATTCCAACCGAGGCAAGTCCGGTGACCTTACCGAGGCCTTCATCGTGGTGGAAGGTTCGCACCATGACAGAACCATCACCGGACTATCAAGAAATGCGCCACCACCAAAAGGTCGCAACCGCTTCAACTCCTTCGTCGATGAGATTACCGCACCATGATCCGGCCCTAGCGGCCTTTTTACTTTTTACTTCTACTCTAGTCATTTTCAAGTTTCAGTGGAATTCATATTTCACCCTAGAAATTTACTTTTTACCTGCATTGTTATAGAATTTTGGTTTTAAATGGTCGAGTGCCTAACAACAAATTATGAGAGGTTTTTTATTCCTCATCATGATTTTTGTTATTTTGAAAAGGACTTCGAAGGTCCATAGTGTGCGAGGAAGATATTTTCCCAAAATTCTTTCGCCCATGTAAGGAAGTTCCTATATAAGCAAGAATAAGAGAACACCAAGTTCCAAATTTTCTCAAGAAACTTGCATTAAAGAATTTTGTATGCTCGTTGTGGAATTATCATCACAAATACATAGAGCCCGGGGTCTCGCCGAAGAGAAGTTCTTACTCATACGTGAGGATTCTAGTCTTGATGTTATATGGTCCGTGTGATTCTTTCTTCGTAATATTGTTCCGGCTGTTTACTCCACTGCTTCAATTTCTTTATATTATGCTTTGGAATGCGAGCATCTCGCCGCCTTGGGTATGAATTTATCACTACTTGCACGAAGTACTCACTCCGTCCCGTGTCGCTTTAAATATTGCCCATGCGTAATATATCGTTCCGCCTAACACTTCATTCGTATTTCCCTCCGTATTAAATATCATGGGATGTTGTTCTTCCAACTCCATTAACATAAAAGGATTTCTTAGCTTTAAGCCCATATGATGTTGAAATATGTTTTCTCTCGAGTATCATTCCACTGCGTAATTAGTATTCTCTCACTTTTTGGTATGTTGTTAAAACACCTTTCGGCGTTAGTGGCCTATATACCATTGAGGAACTAGCCCTCCCGGATGAAAGCTTCTGCCTCTAAGTTGTCTCAAGTATAATGTATTGAAGATTCCCTTCTTGCCTCTCGTATCTTTATATCCTCGCTGAATCTCAAAGTAGTTTGGTCCCATTCATATGGTAACGCTTTGCACATGTTGAATGAGTAAAGAGTCCCAAGGCAGACAATGAGTCCGAAACATACATTATACTCTTTATCGGTTAAGATGTCCTAGGCACCGGCCTTTGGCAACCTGTCGTCTCTAGGGAGCCACAACATCTTTATGGCTCCATTGCCGAGGACGAAGTTGGAAATAAATTAAAACTCGGGCCTCGACAAAACCTATTCAATTTTCTCGCCATGTGAGCATGAAGAGTTGAGAGTTGTACATTCCTCACCTCGGGCAACTCCACATTTGTGTTGTGTTAATTTGTTTGCGTCCTATTTCTCGTAATCCGCGCCCGAGGTCGCACACGTTCCCGCCAAAGAAACCTTCTCAGAATCGAATTTAAAGACCCGCGAAGGGGCCGGAGGGAAAGGCAACAAGCTTCATACCGAGATTCCCCGAATTTTCCCTAGAAAATTTCCATATCTTTCCGTCCTTCTCTCAAATTGCCCAAATACAAGGCCCTAACTCCATCATAAGAGATACTAGTTACTATTCAGAAAGCCCACCCCAGGAGGTGTCCATATCAAAGACGAAGCCGAGTCTAGCAATACTTCGCATTACTCTTTCCACCCTACCCCCCGAAGTTTAGGAGATTAAGGAGGTTACCGAAGTATCCGCCGTTCACGCCCCGACATTCTCGTCAACCCCTCAAGCCGTTGTTCACTACATCCCCATCATTATCCATACTTCACTTCCACCTTCTCCTCCTCCTCTCATGTTCCGCATTCTTGCACTACTCTCCACCCCCTCCAATGGCTAACGCCCCTGCTTCTCGTTAAATAAATACGCCCCTCCGGCTCTACCCAATGTGCTAAATGACATGCCACAGACTATTTAAAGATCTTGCCCGTTTCAATGGGGGAAAATGAGATCGAAGCTCAAAAGCATTTGGAGGTATTTTTCATTCGCAGAATTTTAATGTGAACATCCGGATGTGGTCCTAAGGCCGTTCGTGCAATCTTTAGATGGTGAGGCTAGAAAATGGTTCAAGACACCGGGAAACCATTCTATCACCAATTGGGATGGAATGGAAGAGACTTCTTCTCGTAAAATGGGGAGAGAAGAAGGACTACTGACATTGTCTTACCGAGTTTAATACACTCAAGAAAAGACATGATGAAGGGGTGGTCGAATTTATTAAGAGATTTAACAAATTGCACTCAGCCTCCTCGCGCAGATGAAGCTCATCGTACCGCCGCTAAGGTTGTGTTTGTGGCAAGCCTTTTCGACTTAGAGTTCAGCCTTTCTCCGAGAGAAAGAAAGTTAGCCACCCCGGGATGATGCTTCCGTACGCATGCATCGAGCTCGAGGCAAACTTCGCTCTCTCCACCGGTAAGTCTAGGGGAAAACCGAGCAAGACACAAGAAGAAGGGGAAAGGAAGAGTTATCCACCCTGTGCCAAGATAGAGATTCGCAAACAACAAGATTGAGGAGATGAAAAATGATCAAGAATCTCTCAAGCAAGCTAGTAAATCTCGAAATGGAGGCAAAGAATTCATCCTCCAAGAATTTCCAAAAATTCTCCTAACATAGGTTTTAACCCTCAATACAAAGCCACTCCTTGCAGACATCGTAAAGGCGACAAAAGGAGCAAGCAAGACCAAGTTCCACACCCTCTATTGGAAGGGCAAGTAGAGGGCTCTATCGAAGATACAACTTATGAGAAATAAGAGGCTTACCTTGATTTCTCAAATAGTGATGAAGTTGAATGTCCTTTACATGAAAGTAACGAAGTAGAGGTGCAAGCACACACATAGGGAAAGGATAACGAAGACATTGGAAGATCCCGAGGTCGAGGATTACCGCAAAATAGTTCATCGACTTCATGCAAGCTCAATTCAATAGAATATATGACCTCGCATCTTCCAGGAAGAGAACTCGCACTCAGATCGAAGGAGGAGACATCGCAAGAAGAAGCACCCACTCGAAAGGAGGCAACACCACAAAAGACGCTAGACAAAGGTAAGAGGCCCTTAAGCCGTCTCTCATAGCCTAATAATCAAATGCCTTCATCTTCACAAGTAGCCGCACACCCCAATGATAAGCTTACCTAAAAGAAGTTGCTTCCCCATGAAAGTGAAGATTCAAAAGATAAAGAAACAAAGTAAGTGGCAAGATAGGTCCTCCTTTCTTTACTTACAAAAGAACTTGAGAAAGTGAAAATCCCAATCCCCTTAACCGAGTCATAAACAACCCCACGTCCCAAGTCACGTCCTTCTCATGCCTCCTTAAGTAATACATATTCCCGATAGTCCGAACCCATGTGAAGAAAGGCCCATGGTTGTTTGCTCCACATGTTGAGTAGTTCGATGCCACTCCCCATTTTACGTGTCTCTAGTCATCCATGATCCGTCGTCTTACAATTGTATGTTAGACTCCTGCCGCCTCTCATAAAATTTTTACCCCTCTCGTCATGGAGCAATTAGGACTACGTATAACCCACCCATACAAAGATCTTTACTCATTCGACTCCAAAAGAGTCGTGTGCTTGGGAATGATAAAAGACTTGGTGGTTAATCTAGCTCGTATCCCGTGCGAAAAAGTGTAGTAATGATATAGTGTGTTTTATATCCCGTACCTCGTTGGCATGCTACCGTCAAGATCTGGGGATCAATCAAATTGGATCCGACCTATGCTACTTGCTATCCCCGTATTTGGTGGCCAAGAGAGGAGGTTGTACCGGAAACCAAATTTGTCAAGACAAACTCACTAAAGCAATGATTCCGCTAATTCTCCGCCAGAAAGGAGGGAGAATTTTCATGCTTGATGCTGAAGGAAGATCCGGAGTGTGCACATGAGCCATCCTTTTTCCGTATCAAAACAGAAAGCAGCTCACAGAGGGTCTTGAATCAGAAACTGGACACCCACTTTGATGGGGCCAACTCCAGAGAAGGAAATGGAGCCGGGGTGTTGTTGATTTCACCTACAGGAAGATGGGTGCCCCTATCTTTCAAACTGAGTATGAGGCCACAACAACGTGGCCAAACATGAAGCACTCCTACTAGGGTTGCAGACTGCCAAGAGTATGAACATACACAAATTTTAAAAGTGCCGGGAGATTCGTAACTATAGTCAAAGTACCGAGAAATCGCCAAGCTAAACATCCTGGGGCCGAGGGCCTACAGAATGAAGTTTGGGATCTGGTTGAAAACTTTTTCCTGCCTTTAACATCCATTTTATGCCCCAGAACAAAAATAGAATGGCAGACTTCCTTTAGGCAAAGGCCGCCAAGATTTTCACCACCTCAGACCTCTTCTTGAGGTATGAGATTGAGGTACGTTATAGGCCATCAATCCTGCACAATATCAAACACTAGAAAGTATTTGAAGATGATGAACAAAAAGTTAAGAGATTCTTGGAGACAAGCTTTGGGAGTTCTCCAACATGGAGGTTGATATCTCAGGAAGAAGAAGAGGCTCACACCCACTGCAACAAATGGGAAGAAAGCATAGCCGATCACCAGCTTTTCTTTCACGTGAAAGGGAATGTCATTCCCCGAGGACTAGTGCCTTGGAAAGGCTGCTTAATAAGAACGATGTCCCACTACAACCAACAATTGTAGAAGAGACCAGGTGGAGGACCTCGAATCTAGGTACCGAGGCCGACCTTAAAACCGTGAAGCTTCGTCTCTCTAAGAAGGTCCCGGAAATACAAACAACCGTATCAAAAGCTATTTCAGACCTACAAAGATGTGTTTGCCTAGTCATATCAAGATCTAAAACTTTGATGTCGCATTATGCAGCATAAGATTCCACCGAAGGGAGACAGAAAACCACATAAGCAAAAGCTCGTACCGATTAATCCCCTATTGTTACCTTCTATTGGAGAAAGAACAAGGAAACTCATGAAGGCTAAAATTATTGTACCATTGAGGTATTCCGAGGGTGGAAAAATTAGTCCCAAGAAGAAAGAAGAATGGAGAAATAAGACTATGTGTTGACTCTGTGAATCCGAACAAGGCATCCCCGAAAGATAATTATCCACTCGCCTGCATCAACGTACATCTTCGTTAAAGTGGTAGCTTCGATGTCCATGATGGATGGGTTTTCCGGTAACAATCAGTGGTTGTGATGCCAGAAGACCAAAAGAAGATGGCCTTTACCACTCCATGGGGAATGTTCATGTATGCCGAATGCCTTTGGGTCGATTAACGATAGGGGCCACCTTTCGGTGGAGGGCCGTTAGACACGTTTTTATCGAGAACGTGACCATTGTGGTGGTATATCCGGACGACATTACCGTATTCTCAAAGAACACAGAGCACATATAACACCGCTGCCAGTAACCTTGGACAAGTGTAGAAAGTATGGTCTCTCTCTTAACCCAGCGTGTCTCTCGTTTGCACTTTAAGAGGGCAAGCCTTGGGCACATTGTAACCACAGACATGGAGTAAAGATAGACCCTAAAAGAGTTGAAGTCATAAATGGCATTGCCTCGCCCGTAAATAAAAAGGAAGTTCAGTGTTCCTAGGGCGTATAAAATTCCTAAGGAGATTCATCCCTAACTATGTCGAGATAGTTAGGCACATAATTGACATGTTAAAGAAGAACAATGAGGTGAAATGGTCATCAAAATCAAGAGAAGCCTTCGCGAATTAAAACGCATTTGCGTGCTTCCCCGTGTTACAAAGGTGTCCAAATTATGTCAAACCATTTATGATCTTCACTTCGACCTCCTCATGGTAGCAAATTTTCGGATTTTTGCTATGTGAAAATGGCAGGGTATGAAGGAAATTCTCTATTGCCTTTTTAGTCAAAGCCGTACGTCGAATTGAAAATATAAAATATTGGAGAAGAAAACTTATGCTCGGGGTGAAATCCCTCAAAAGCCTTCCGAATGTATGTCTGACAATTCCATATCACTACATTTTGTTCCTACAAAGCACCGTTAAAGACATTCTCATCCAAGGGGACAAGGAGGGAAAAAGAGGAAAATGGATAGCCAAAATACAGAGCATGAGTTAAGACCCTGCCCGGCCAAATTAATCAAGGGGCAAGGTCTAGCCAAGATCCCGTTCCGAGTCGAATTGCTGTGCCCTTGGGTATCAATCTCGTCTATGACAACGAACGAAGACTCGGGGAAAGGAAGAACCAAAAGGAGTGGAGATAGCTTCCTAGAAGATACAGATGAAATACCTCACCAAACAAGTACAAGGAAATAGTGGAGTACCTCCTAACACTAAGTTGTCCACCTGCAATGTGAGAAAGCTAAAATACAGCACCGAGGCTGAAATCACAAGTATATGGTTGCAAACAGCCGTCTTTACTAGGAGAACTCCCCTCAGCATCCCGATCTTATGCCCTAGCGAGGAAGAAGTGGGAAGTATAATAGCCGAAAGTTCCGCACGAAGGTATATGTGGGGGCCATTACAAGCTGAGTGGCCACACCCACAAGACTCGAAGGTCGAGCGACCGGCCCAAATTATTTGGGGATGTCTTCACTGGGGTCGTGGCATGTGATAAATGCCGAAATTTGCGTGTGCGTGCTTGTGCGCCCGCCCTTGATTTCTGGGCCCGCGAGACTAACCTTCGTGGGTCAGCAATTGATTTTATAGGTGAAATTCACTCACCCTCAATCGGCTAGCATAGATGGATTTTTAATCGCCACGGATTACTTCACGAAGTGGGTGGAAGCCATACCTTCTAAGAAAATGCTACGTACATAGTGATAATGAAATTTATGGAAGAGAATATTATATCCAAGCCTATCGTCTCAATAGAATAGTCACCGATAATGCTCAAGATTTCTCATTCAGCCAAATTTTGTGAATTTCTCACAGATAATATCTCATTGGGTCACTCTCTGCTGCCTTACTACCCCAAGGGAATGGCCTTGCAAAGAGTCCTCAAATAAAATTATGGTCCGAGTACTAAAGAAGACTATCAACGAGAAATCTCGCAATAATCGACTCTCAACCGAAGTTCGCTCAGAAAAACATAATTACCAAAAGAAAGAGAAATCGAAATCTCCATATGAATTGGTATATGGATGAGCAACAGGAAAACTCTCGAGGACAAACCTAGCCTTGCCCGTGACCATTCATGCAAGAGAGTTAGGATGAAACTATGACGTTCAGAGAATTAATCGTGTGGTGGAGCTTGAAGAAATTTAACAAGGTAAATCAGAGGCTAATAGAATACCAGGAGAAAAATGAAAGAGTTGTTTGATCAACAAGATAAAGACAGAAGTTGGGTGTAGGGGACCTAGTACTGTGTGACATGCGAAGGGTCGATAAAGGAAAGCACGGAATTCGACCCCCTTTGGTTCGGCTCCTTTCAAAATTGCAGAACAGGTGGCAACAATACTTTTAGGGCCGGAGAACTCTGTGATTTGGCCGGACGCCTGGCCAATGCAGGTCAATTCCTCAAGCCTGTTTTCAGCACTCGATCCGAGTTGAGAGGGCCCGATGTATCATATTGTATATTATTTCCTTGCTTACGCGCGTTGTCTTAATAATGTGGGTTGCTGAAGAATCATGAAGAGAAGAGGAAAGCCAAAAGGGATGAGAAGTGCTGTTCACAGAAGACTACCGTGGTCTCCATGAGTTCTCGACACATTCAAGGATGAACGTGCCATCCCCAAGTGAGCTAATGTTGATCAACATTTAACATAAGTCACCGATGTTATTAACATAAGTTATGTATGGAACTTCCTTGCTATCAAATGGTGGAATATTTGAAGAGGTGGCCAAAGTGAAGTGGGAAAACAGAAAGTAGGAATGTGAAGTAACGTGGCAGAACTAACGTACGGGCCCTAAGGATCGTATGTTATGTTTTGAATCATTCTTATGGAAAATATGTTCAAAAATCATGTGCTTCATATAGCAAAAGGTAAGGTGTGCCCTTAGTTGAACCTGGCACGGAAGCCCGTAATTAAAGACAGACTCCGCACGCGGCGTCCCACTTGTGTCCAAATTTCACGCCTAATCATGGGCAATATGATGCACGTTGTCTCGATGGCAACCCATATCGATGAAGATGATGACAACTTACTTTGATGAAGTTTTGCTTCGATAGAATATGTTCTTAATGAAGTAACCGATGTATCAACAAGTGAGTATAGAAGGCAAGAAGAAAGGAATTCAGATTGTGCTAAATCTATGCAGAAAGAGTATAGCTCAAGGCACACGCGGGATCCTGTCACATGTGGTGTCGTATGCATGCGTAAAAGAACGTGCCAAGTCGCATAAGGGCATTAATGCGCTCAAAAGTGCAAAACTGGGGGTAACCATCATGGTATTGACCCATTGTATTGGGTAATGATCCGCCTAATTGACCCCGTCTGGGAATACCATCGGGATAATGTTGTTTTGGCTCATGGTATTGAAAAAGGGGCTCATGGTATTGGAAAGGATAAAACCAAGAAAGAGACAACTACTATGCGTATGATGAGCATTGGGAGCAAGATGTCTGAGCTTGAATGAATACTTCTCTCTGAAGTATATCTGAATGGAAAGGGTTACAATTGAATGATAGATATGAATGTATGATGCACCAATGAAGAAATGATGAAGAAGGGAATCTAGATCTGGAATGTATCTGTATCTGCTAGATCTGTTTATGGAATGCTTAGATCTGAAATGAGGCGAACATCTGTCTGAAGAAAAAGGGTTAAATCTGTACTAAATATCTGGACCAAGAAGTATGCTGCTCTGGAATAATTGAAGATCTATACGCTACTTCGACGCGGAGGAAGCGCGTATATACGCAGCTTCAGCGAAGAGAAAGCGCGCATGCGCAATAAAATATACACTGAGGTATACGCCGGTTTGTGTGGACGGAAGCGCGTATATACGCGAAATCAGTGAAGTAAAAGCGCGTATGCAAACTAGGGTTTGCTGAAGTCTGTGGTAAGAAATGTCTAATCTGTTCTGTTGGTTTACTGATATCTGTCAGTAAGTTATATGTATCAGTTTCATGTTTGACTGTGCTTAAATATGTGGAGTGGGTCCAGTCTCAAAATATGATGAAACGTGGCCTGTAAGTGGTGTCCTAAAGGAATATTTGGATCCAGTGTGAAAATTGATGAAACGTGGTCCAAGGTGGTGCTGAGGGTTGTAGCCTTCAGTCAGGGGGTTGTAGCTCCCTTCCAGGTGAGGCTGGTAAACGAGATCGTGGGGTCGTAGCTCCCTTCCAGGAGAGGCTGGTAAACGAGTCAGGGGGTTGGAGCTCCCTTCCAGGAGAGGCTGGTAAACGAGCGCAGGTGGGTGCCTGCGTGCTGGTCAAGTCTGCGCCAGCACATATGTTGTAACATGTTTTCTCTATAATAAAATATTGAAGGCTGAGCAACCGCAGCGGTGGTTTTCTCCCGACTTGGGTTTCCACCTAAAATCCTGGTGTTCATGTGTGATGCTTATGTGTGATGGTTTATTCTGTTCTTACTGCACATGTTTATTTTTTATTGAACATCTAATGAATAAATGATAGAATGATATAAGTGAAGAATTAATGGCATAATTAGATCTCTGTGTATACGTGAGTTTTATGAAGGATATCCGCGTGTATACGCTAGTTGGCTTCAGCAAAGTAGCGTATGGGTTTTAGAGAGTGAAAAAGCAAAAAGTTTGATAGCAAGAACATCGATTCACCCTCCCGCATTTTTCCTGCAACAAATGGCACGTGTTGCAGTTCTTCGCGTGCTTGATCGCTTGAAGGAGATCCGTCGCAATGGGAAGTCTTGAAGGAATAATGTCTCTAAAGCCACCTCTATTCAATGGAAGCAATCTGATATTCTGGAAGGTACGAACAAAAGCATATCTGCAAAGTCTTGGTGCAGATGTATGGGCAATCGTGGAAGAAGGTTATCAATACCCAACAAGTATTCCTACCGATGCAACAGAAAGGAAGAAGTATGAAATCAATGCCAAAGCAGTGAATGTCTTGTTAGGAAGCATGTCTAAATCAGAATTTGCTAAAGTGATGCAGCTACATTTAGCAAAAGAAATATGGGACAAAATCATTCTGAGCTATGAAGGAGACACAAAGGTAAAAAGTGCAAAACTCCGAACTCTTAGAATTGAATATGAAAATTTGAAGATGCATAGTGATGAAAGTGTTGCCAGTTTCTTTCTCCGTCTAGATGATATTGTAAATCGGATGAGAAATTTGGGTGAAACCATAACTGATACTACTCTGGTAGAAAAAGTCTTAAGATCCTTGACTTCAAGATTTGACTCTAAAGTTTCAACTATTGAAGAAAGGCAAGATCTGCAAACTCTTACTATTGTTCAATTACATGGTATTTTGACTGCTTTTGAAATGAGACAAGGAGGTCCTTCTCAAATCAGAGAAGTTGCTTTTAAGGTGTCTGCAAAAGGAAAGGAAAAGGAAGTTGTCAAAGAAACCAGCTATATATCCGAAGAAGAAGAAGTGAATTTTGTGAGAAAACTCCAACTAGGCACTGGAAGATTCAAAGGTAAGCTTCCCTTCAAATGTTTTGAGTGTGGAAAAGTTGGTCACTATGCTACTAAATGTCCTTATAGAGAAAAACATGGTAAAGGGAAACAATTTGAAAAAAGGAAGAGTTATTATGCAAATGAAGATGATGATGAAGTGTCCAGTGAAGATGAAGAAGATTCTGACCAAGCTCTACAAGTGCTCATGGAAAAGAAGCAAAAGAAGAAGACTACTCAAGGAAAGGAGATACCTCAGAAATCATGTATAGCAGAAAGTGAAGAAGATGAAACAGGTATTGATCATTGTTCTTGTATTTCACTTACCTGTATATGCAAAGGCAAAGATAGTGAAAGTAACAGTATGGATCTAGAAGAAGCTGTCAAGATTAAAGTTGAAGATCAACAAAAATCATCTAAGGAGAGTGAAAGTCTAGAAGCAAATGATGAAAGTAATGATTGGTATCAATTTGAAAGGAAGGAATCTATCTACAAAGATGTGATCTCTAGGATGAATGAAAAGATAGAAACTCTAAATGGACAGATAGACAAGTATCAAGGGTTGTACGCTTATGCAACCAATCAAGGTGAAAAACTTGAAGCAGAAATCATCTCTCTAAAAGCAGATCTTGAAGCATCAAGTAAAAAGAATGAGGAACCTCTACAACCATTTGAAAAGGAAGGCATTGAAGCAGAAATTGTCTCTCTCAAAGAAGATCTGGAAAAATCAAATAAGATGAATGAAGAGCTGCAACAAACATGTGAAGAAAACGAAAATTGGTTGAAAGAAGAGATTCTAAATCTGAAGGATCAAGTAGAAGATGGAAAAAGGAAAGAAGAAAGCATGACAAAGCAATGTCAAGCCTTGGAGGTTGAGGTAAACATTCTCAAAGGTAAATTAGAAGAAAAGGTTAAACTTTTGAGGTTTCAAGATAGTACTAACATTTTGGACAACATTCTAAGTAATCAAAGGTCTCCTGCTATCAAACTTGGTCTTGGTTTCCAAGAAAATGTTAAAGGAGAATCTAGCTCACAAGGAAGTGCTAAAACTTCAGAGGATGACAATGCAAAACCTGAAGTGTTGAAAGAGACAAAAGGTCAACCAACAATGATGAAATCTCAAAGGAAATCAGTCAATAAAGTTGAATGCTTTAAATGTCATAATTATGGGCATGTTGCAGCAAATTGCAGGAGCAGATCATTTCAGCCTCAATCAAACAGCTCCTACATAGAAAGGTACTCTGGTTTCTTCAAGGGATATTGTTTTTCATGTAACAAGTATGGACATAAAGCAGCTGATTGTAAAAGGAGGAAGATTAGAAATACTCATTATGATTCTTATGCTTATTTCTCTGGACACATGAGATGTTATTCTTGTAACAAGTATGGACATGTAGAAAAAGAATGCAGGCTGAACAGATATGAGAAATTGGATAACTTCCAGCACACAAATAGAAAGTTCAAACAAATCTGGAAAAAGATGGAGGACCGATCAGAAACGTAGGGAATTTTGACCCTACTGCAGTCATCCGCTTCTGAAGCTTACTTCTCTGATTGACTGCAAGAATGATGTGGGATACATTATGAGATTTAGTAATGTATCGTCACAGGGGGAGCAATGTATGATGTCTCTCATGGTTGATTTGATTATTCTGGTTATATGTATTTCTGACAGAGCATCTGACATGAAGAAGACAGGTACAGGAAGTACAAGTTCAGGGGGAGATGAAGGAATGTGAAAAATTTCTATGCTTCACTTTCCATACGCGGGTTCTATTAACAAAAGTCGCGTATACACGCGAGTTCCAGCAGACACAGTCGCGTATGCATTGATGATAAGAGAATTTATATGATAGTTGAAGATCTGGAGCAGAGGTTCAGGGGGAGCATCAGTCTGACTGTTAATAATTGTATTATTGACTCAATATCAGCTTAGTTTCTCAGTTCTAAATAATGATGATATGATACATGGTTTCTTATGTTGAAGATTGTGGATGAGTCCTGTTTGCTTTTTGATGAAGAGTATTCATTGTTGAGATGAAAGCCTTATAATTCGGAGATAAGGGAAGTTCATGCAGAGATGGTTGCTGATGACTTGCTGTTGAAAGTATTCAAATTGCACAAGTTAAGAAGGAGCACTAGTTCAGGGGGAGCAGCAGGTTGAATACTAATGATTGCATTGTTGGCAATATGACTGCTTATTCTTTGGTTTTTGTGATACTCATGCTCAAATGATGATAACTTGGTACATGGTTTATTATGATGAGATTTTGAGCCTTGGTTGCTGATAAGTATCTTTTGTGCTCACACATGGATGAGTTGGATGTCGTTTTAAGAATAGATCATGCAGAGTTTGTTACTATGGTTGAGATCTTTTGCCTACATATGTTACTTCATGTTCAATCTTCAAGATCATGGTGATATTGGACCACATGGATGATTGACACATATTTGAAGATGTTGTTCTGGTATGATAATCTCTCTTGGAAAGATTGTATTGATGTTGCAAAGAATCTGAAGGCTTGGTTACTAATGTGCTTATGCTACAACTGTTGGATGACGCTTGAAGACACAACTACATTGTTCTATCTATCTGTAGTCCAGGGAAGCATTCAAATATCCCAGAAAGAAGCTGAACACTGTCTTTTTCTCACAGAGGATCAGATCTGGTTAAAATTTAGAAGATGGTATTGGATACGCGGGTTTCCTGAAACACAGTCGCGTATATACGCGAGTTCATGCACAGAAAACCGCGTATGTCTGATTGCTGACAATTTTCTGTTTGGAGTCAGCTCTCTTCAGCACAGCTGCAGTGCTGTTTGGTATCTCTGGTGGTGTTCCAGTTCTCATAATTCTATTTCTAATGTTTTGATAAAGATGCCTTGATGATTTGTTGGTAAAAGTGTTCAGGATGCACAAACTAAGGGGGAGCCTTAGTCATATGGAAAGGTTGCTTGGATGCACAGATTCAGGGGGAGCATTAGCTTTGCTGAGTATAATGCATTGTTGGCATTATGATGGTTCTGAAATATGTTCTCTTTCTTGAGGACTTTCTGATGTTGGTCATAATTGGTCATATTTGTAATTTGATGAAAAGGTCTTGTTGAGACCCATGATGTAAAATTGTAATATTCAGTCATGTAAGGACTTGTCAAATTTGTAAACCCACTTGGTTGGGTAGCTGAGTCAAATTTTGTAAACCCACTTGGTTGGGTAGCTGAGTCAAATTGTGTAAACCCACTTGGTTGGGTACTTGAGTTGCATATGTAAATCCACTTGGTTGGATATTTGATGTAAGTATGAGTCTTTGGTGATAGGAAGTTCATAGAGTCATGTACTTTATTGCAAAATATGTTTGAAGATTCAGCATGAACTCAGGGGGAGCTTGATCTCTTCAGTATACATCAGATCTGCAGAACGTTTCTTCCACATGAGGAGAAAATGGGGAGAGTGTTGGTTTTTGATCCGCCCTTTGCCCTTGATGTCAAAGGGGAGAGTGACATGGTGTTTGAATAAAGAGAAGGTAATGATGTGACATATTTGGGAGAGTGACATGGTATCTATGTGCTGTGGTAACCAAACACCATCGTGGTTGCCATCAAGTCCAAAGGGGGAGATTGTTGGAAATATGATGCAGAGTGTTGTCCTTGATGGCAACCTTGCTTGAATGAAAGATGAAGACATGAGATTGATAACATGTGTTGTCGCCCGATGGCAAACCACAAATAAAAGTTGTTGACGATGGACTTATGGAAATAGCGTAAACCGATGAAATGATGTTTGCTAGCAATATGATCTTTTGAGTGTTGTCCTTGAATGGCAACCTACTTGATGAAGATGATGACAACTTACTTGATGAAGTTGTGCTTGATAGATATATTCACGGATGAAGTAAATCTGATGTATCTCACGATTGATCTGAATGTAATGATGGAAGGATCTGTTAGTATGTGTCAAAGTATTATGAAAAGTGTGTCTCAAAGACATCACGGATATGGGTAGAAGTCAGCATTATGTACGTGGAAAGAGAAACGTGACAAGTCAGCCCATTATGGGCAAAAAGCGCTCAAAAAGTGAAAAGCCAGGGGTAACCACCATGGTATTGACCCATTGTATTGGGTAATGATTCGTCTAAATGACCCCGTCCAGGAATACCATCGGAAGTAATGTGGTTTTGGCTCATGGTATTGAAAAAGGGTAAACCTATATAAAGAGAAGAAATTCATTGTGAAAATTATGTGGGCGAGTGCAAGATGTCTGAGCTTGAATGAATACTTCTCTATGAAGTTTATCTGAATGGAAAGGGTTACAATTGAATGATAGATCTGAATGCATGATGCACCAATGAAGAATATGATGAAGAACGGCATCTAGATCTGAAATGTATTTGTATTTGCTAGATCTGTTATGGAATGATTAGATCTGAGACGAGGCAAACATATGTCTGAAGTAAAGGGTTAAATCTGTGTGATGTATCTGTTCTGAAGAATTGCAATGACCTAACTGTCTGAGGAACCATACGCTAGTTTGTCGCAGAAGCGTATATTGCTGACTTTCTTTGAAGAAGGAGTATCATAATGAAATTAGTTCTGTAATATGTACAGAAGTATACGCTGGTTTGTGTGAACGGAAGCGCGTATATACGCGACATCAGTGAAAGGAAAGCGCGTATGCAAACTAGGGTTTGCTGAAGTCTGTGGTAAGAAATGTCTAATTTGTTTTGCTGGTTTACTGATATCTGTCAGTGAGTTATATGCATCTGTTTCATGGTTGACTGTGCTTAAATGTATGGAGTGGGTCCAGTCTGAAAATATGATGAAACATGGCCTGCAAGTTGTGTCCTAAAGGAAGCTTTGGATCCAGTGTGAAAATTGATGAAACTTGGTCCATAGAGGTGCTAAGGGTTGTAGCCTTCAGTCAGGGGGTTGTAGCTCCGTTCTAGGTGAGACTGGTAAACGAGATCAGGGGGTCGTAGCTCCCTTCCAGGAGAGGCTGGTAAACGAGTCAGGGGGTTGGAGCTCCCTTCCAGGAGAGGCTGGTAAACGAGCGCAGGTGGGTGCCTGCGTGCTGGTAGGAGTTTGCACCAGCACATATGTTGTAAGATGTTTTCTCTATAATAAAATATTGAAGGCTGAGCAACTGCAGCGGTGGTTTTCTCCCGACTTGGGTTTCCACCTAAAAATCCTGGTGTCCATGTGTGATGCTATGTGTGATGGTTCATTCTATTCTTACTGCACATGTTTACTGTTTATAGAACATATAATAAATGAATGATGGAATGATATAAGTGAAGAACTAATGGCATAATTAGATCTCTGGGTATACGCGAGTTTTATGAAGAATATCTGCGTGTATACACTAGTTTGCTTCAGCAAAGTAGCGTATGGGTTTTAGAAAGTGAAAAAGTAAAAAGTTTGAATATGCTGTAAATACTGATTCACCCCCCCCCCCCCCTCT
>CM076582.1:1345115519-1345317467 GCA_034641835.2 Pinus albicaulis | reverse complement strand
TTTGATTGGACGACTTCCAAAAGCAATGGGTCTTCCTTCCTGCATTAAAACTGCACCAATTCCATTTCCTGAGGCATCACATTCCACAATAAAGGTTTTTGTGAAGTCTGGTGTAGCTAAGACCGGTGCTAGGCACATTGCCTCTTTAAGAGGTTCAAAGGCCTTAGTTGCTTCAGGAGTCCATGAAAATGCATCTTTCTTCAATAATGTTGTTAGAGGTGCTGCTATTCTCCCATAATTCTTAACAAACTTGCGATAAAACCCTGTTAACCCGAGAAATCCTCGCAACTGCTTTATGGTTGTGGGAACTTTCCATTCCTTAATGACTTTAATTTTGTTAGGGTCCACTTTAACACCCTCGTGAGATACAATATGACCCAGATATTCCACCTCTTGTACTCCAAAGAAACATTTGGACTTTTTTTGCATATAATTGTTTCTCCTGCAATAGTTTGAGCACCCTGTCAACATGTTCAACATGATCCTTCCAAGACCTGCTGTAGATTAGTATATCATCGAAAAATACTAGCACAAATTTTCTAAGGAAGGGTTTGAAAATGGAATTCATCAACCCTTGAAATGTAGAAGGTGCATTGGTAAGGCCAAAAGGCATGACCAAGAATTCATAATGACCCTCATGAGTTCGAAATGCTGTTTTTGGAATATCTTCAGTCTTCATTCTAATTTGATGATATCCTGAACGAAGATCCAACTTGGTAAAATAAATTGCTCCATATAATTCATCCAATAATTCATCAATCACAGGAATGGGAAATTTATCTTTAATGGTGAGCTTATTGAGCTCCCTATAATCTGGACACATTTGCCATGATCCATCCTTCTTGTGTACCAATACTACAGGAGCAGAGAAAGAACTTTGACTAGGTTGAATTATACCTGCCTCTAACATTTCTGCAATCATACGTTCAATTTAGCTCTTTTGGAAGTAAGGATATCTATAAGGCCTGATGTTTGGAGGAACACTTCCTGGAATCAAATGAATATCATGATCATGATCACGAATAGGTGGGAGTCCTTTGGGAGTTTCAAACACCTTGGAATGATTGTCCAAGAATTGTTGGAGATCTGCAGAAATAGATGATTTTGATGTCGGAACTTCTAGTGAGCATAATTGTGCAATTACGCCTCGTTGTTCTTTCTTTAGAAGCTTTGTCATGACATTAGAGCTTATTATCCTTCACGGCTTCCCTTCAATACCCCGTAATTCGACTTCCTTTCCTTCTGAAAAAATTTCAAGAAAAGTTCTTGAAAATTAAAAGCTACCGTCCCCAAAGATTGTAACCATTGTACTCCTAGTACAACATCAGCACCTCCCATAGGAATGGCAAGCATTGGACTAGTCAATACATATTCCCCCATGGTTAGCTTGATATTATAGCATTTTCCAGAGCAATTTATAGTTCCTCCATTTGCAACCATCACTTGACATTCTGGTGCTGGGTATAGGAAACAATTTAATTCCTTGGCTACCTTATAATCAATAAAATTATGGGTGCTACCTGAATCAATCAACACTATTACCCTTTTCTTCTTTATATGTCCTTCTATCTTGAGAGTTTGAGGAGTGGTAATTCCTGCCAGTGCATTACACGATATGGTCGGATTCATTTCTTCCTCTTCTAGGGGTAGTTCCTGGTGTATATCCTCTTCTTGTTCATTTTCTTCTTCTTCTTCACAATCTATGTAAAATAATTTCTTCTCAGCACACTTATGACCTTTAGTGTATTTGCTATCACAACTGTGGCAAAGCCCTTTTGCTCTTTTTTCTTCCAATTGTTGTGGTGTCAACCTTGTAGGTTGTGGAAATCTAGGAGTAGCAACACTTCCCTCTTTATAGAAGTGAGTGGTAGGCTTCCTTGTCGCCATAATTTTACATTCAATTTTTCTTGCCAACCTGAATGCCTTCTTCAATGAATCAGGTTCCAAAACGCGAACTTCATGTTGGATGTTATCCTTTAAAGTGCCTATGAAGAGATCAATCCTGTGTTCCTCTGGAATATCAGTTACCTTATATTCAATTTTTGGAAGTCCTCAATGTGCTCCCCCACTAAACCCTTTTGTTTGAGATTTATCAATTGGCTAAAGAAGGTGTTGCTCTTTGTATCCTCATAATGTGATATCATTTCCTCCGTAAAAATTGACCAAGTGACAATTTTTTTACGGGAGCAAAGCCATCGATACCATACAAATGTATTTTGTTCTAAATGTAAAGTTGCAATGCATACCCTTTGTGTGTTTTGCACATTATGGAGATCAAAATATTGCTCCATCTGTAGTATCCATGTTACAGGATCCTTTCCATCAAACTTCCTCATATCCATTTTTGGAATATGGTGGTTCTTCCCGCCAACATTCGAGTTTATGGAATCATGATTAACATTTATTTTGTTCTCATCGGGAGGTTCTTCTCCTATATTTCCGCCATTAGGAATCATTTCTGGTTTTAAGCTTGTCATCAAGCCTTCCATGTATGCTTTTAGATCATTCTTCATGTCATCCATATTAGCTTCCATGCCGACTTCCATGCCATCCATCTTAGCTTCCAAACCATTCATCTTAGTTTCCACGCCTTTCTTCAAAACTTCCATTTCATTTTTTGTTGTTCTTTGCGGGAGCGAAATTTGTTGCATTTGCTCTTGTAATTTTGACATGTCATGTTGCCATTCTTCATCTTCATGAGTAATAGTAGAGCCTTCTAAAGGCTTAATGGGTGTTGAATTCTTTTTAGAGGCCATTTCAGACTCCAATATTGATATCTATTCTACAATAGGCCCTTGCAATCAATTCAACTTGATTCTTCAAACAAGACTTATGCAATTCGGAAAAAAAATACACACCTTTTACTAGCTTTGAAAAGCTCGATATTGAAATTGTATTATCTCTGTGCTTGAAAATCTTCGATATCTGAAATTCAGCCCTGTAGTAGCCCTCCGAAGCTTCTTTCAAATGCCACAGGTCTGACTTGATTTTGATGCTCCAAGACAAAGTTGTGTCCAATCTCCCACAATGACCTAATTCTGGACTGGTTCAGTAGAGCGAACTTGTACGACTTGCCACGTGTCACTGTTTTGTCCTTTGTCTCTGAAATTGATAGCGAAGAAACTACAGTCTGTGTACTTGTGACCACTTTTGACGGCACTCCAATCCAATCTTCAGAGAGAGAGTTATTGAACTTTTCCCACGATCACCTCTTTGAGATGAAATTCAGGAGCCTGAAAAAGCATTACCTTCCACAGATCATATCTCCAAAAATATTGCGAACCAAGCTCTGAAATTTTTTGACGAATTTCCTCAGGATTTCAGCTTCGCACCATATGAATTTCAGACTCTGACCCTTCGTAAAAAAAACTTTATAGCGCAAATGCCACGATGACCTGTTTATGAGCCTGAAAAAAATACCTAACTTCCACAGATGATATCTCCTCAAATATTGCGAACCAAGATCTGAAATTTTTAGACAACCTTCCTCAAGATTTCAGCTTCGCACCCTAAAAATTTCAGCTTCTGAATCTTCGTAGAAAAAAAGTTATAGCGAAAATTCCACGATGACCTGTTTGGAGCAGCGAAACCCTAGAATCCCAAACCTCTGATACGTTCGAACACCTTTGAGCAGAGTCTTACCTGTGGTGCTTGATCTGACTTCACAATCTTGTGCTCTAAAAATAACTTCACAGCCTTTGTCACATATCTGACTGACACTTAGTAAATTTTCTTTCAGCCCATCTACAAATAGTACATCTTGGGCCTTTCCTCTACCATTGTCTATGCTGACTGAGCCTTTTCCCTTGATCTTACCTGATTTATCATTGCCAAAAGTAACATTGCCATATTTCTTTTCATCAAGAGTTATAAACCTGCTTCTGTCTCCAGTCATGTGTTTTGAGCAGCCACTATCCAAATACCACTAGCTTTTCAAGTCTTGAGCAGTTATAGCCAAGTCACATTTATTCACCTTCTTTATCCACTGGAGGCACCCTTTGGTTTGGTATATTTTGTGAGGTGATGAACTACATCTTCTTAGAGGAAATTTGGAAGGTATATGTCCAACTTGATTGCATACACAAAATTTGATCATAATTTTTGTAGAATTATGAGTATGAACAGAACTTCTTTGATTCATAATCCTCCTTGAGGTGTTAAACATCAATCTTTTTCCATACTTTCTACACTCAATGATTTTATGGCCAAATTCCTTACAATAAAAACAGTAACCATAGAAACTATTTGCATACCTGATGTAAGGTTGTCTCTTCCATTTTTTTGCTTGAGGTAGTCTCTTCAATGTTTGCATCTTTTGCAGGTTTGAATTACTCCTCCTTGCATGACAATATGCAGCAATGTGTCCCAGCTTGTTGCAAGCATAACAGGTGGCATTCTTCATAGGAGGGAAGAATCTCCTTTGATGGTTTCCAAATTTTGCATACTCAGGGGTCTTAGTATTTATTACATTCTTTGCTACTAGAGGTTTCTTCTGATCTCTGTCTTCCTTATTACAGGTTTCTTCTTTTGTAGAAATTGTTTGAGCTGCTTCATCATTCTTCCTTGCTTTTACAAAAATAATTTCTCTGTCAACCTTTTCTTTACCTTTACTTGATTCTCCTTCATAGCCTATTCCAGTTTTTATCATAGGGGATATTTGAGCAACCAGAATTTCATTCAACTTACTAGAGCTTGTTGTTTGAGAAGAGTTTATAACCACTTTCCTTTGAGAATTTTCTAATTTCTTCCTGAGACATACTACTTCTTATTCCAACTTTTCTTGTTCCTGAGTTTTTTCCTTGACTTGCTTAAGTAACATGTCCTCTATCTTCTTGGCTTCTTCAAGTTCTATCTTTAGCTACATTAGGACTTCTGAACTTTGTTCTTCTCGTACATACTTGAGGAGAATGTCCTTTTGTTTTCTGCATTTCAGCTTGAGTCTATCAATCTCTTCCAGAGCACTTCTTAGCTCCCCCTCAAGGTCAACTTCACCTTCTTCTTCTTCATCTTCTAGCAGGAGACCTTCAAGTTCTTCTATAGCCATCAGTAAAAATTCAGAGGTTCCATCTTCACTTGAGAGTTCATCTGGATCTTCAAATGTACTTCTGTCTTGTTGAGCATAGAATGATTTTCTGCTGAACTTCTTTCCTTTCTGCCAATTCTTTGATGTGTTTTTCTCTTACTCTTGAGCCTGAATCCTTACTTTCTTGTGAGGACACTTAGCAGCATAGTGTCCAACTCTTCCACAGTTAAATCATTTGAAAGGAAGTTTACCTTTGTATTTACCTGAGCCTCTATCCAATTTCTTGACAAATTTTTCCTCTTCTTCATCCAAGCAAGAGCATTTGTCTTCCTCTTCTTCTTTCTTCTTTTCTATTTTGAAGGCTGCCTCCCTCGTACTTGGCTTCTTCTGTGGGAGCCTCATCTCATATGCTGTTAAATTTCCAAGTAGCTGGTTCATGGTCAAGGTCTCCCAATCAGCTGTTTCTTCTATTGCAGACACTTTGGGATTAAACCTGGATGGAAGAGATCTTAGAATCTTTTGCACAATTATTTTTTCTAGCATGGTTTCTCCAATAGCTTTCATATTGTTAACAATTTCTACAAATTTTAGGAAGAAGCTGTCAATGTTTTCATCATCATTCATTTTTAAGTTCTCAAACTGGGCTCTATAGACTTGAAGTTTGGCAGTCTTTAATTTCTTGTCTCCCTCATGGATGTTCTCCAGAGTATCCCACATTTCTTTGGCAGTGTCTTTGTGCATTACTTTAATAAACTCTGCTTCGCACAATCCATTCAAGATGGCATTCGTGGCTTTTGCATTAGCCACAAAATATTGTTTTGTTTCTTTCTCTATGTCAATTGCCTTTGGGGCATATCCTAATTCCACAGCAACCTAGACTTCTATTCCTAGAGACATTATGTATGTCCTCATTCTGATTTTCCAGAAAGCATAATTTGCACCAGTGAAAAAAGGGGCTTTATTGGTTGAGCATCCTTCTTTACTAGCCATCTTGGGAACCTAGCTGGATCTCCTTTCAGTTGTTAGACTGGTACAAAGGAACCCGCTCTGATACCAATTGTTGAACCCTTAGTTAAACTGAGAGGGGGGGGTGGGTGAATCAGTTTAACACATTCATGGTCTTTTAAAACTTTTCATTAAACTTTATTTACACCTTCATTTCATGTCCAACTTAATATGTGAGTAATCTTAGAATGTGAATAGCAAGTATTAATATAATATAACTGTAGACTTAATATGAGAGCAGCAGGTATTAAGCAGATGATATAAATCAGATCAACACATAAACATCATGCACAGAGACACCAGATATAAGTGGAAACCCATAAAGGGAGAAAACCACATCTTATTATTGTTGTGATGCAAAGGCAAGCTCCAACTCCCTCTCACCACTGTTTTTCTGCAGGAGCCAACCTACAGGAGGCTCCTACCTCAATTCTGCAAGCTACAACTTGTAAGGAAGCACCAACTCCCTTCAATTTTCTGCAGGCACCAACCTACAGGAGGCTCCAACCTCAGTCAGCTACAACTGACAGCTATCAAGCTGCAACTTGATAGGGAAGCTCCAACTTCCTCAATTTATCAAACTGAATGTTTGCTGATTTACCTCAGATATCAGCTTTGTTCTGTAGCTTCTCTTACTGCTCTTCTTTTCTTAATCTTCTCTGCCTCACTCTTCTATACTCTGCCTTCTCTATATTTACTCTCTCTAACCTCTCTTATGCATATCCAGTTGATATTATTTATAGAGTACCTCACATGACTGTTTGTATTTCACAAAGAATTTGGAGTGAACAGTCATGACTCTTTGGCTTTTGTCTTCTTATTCCTTTATCCAACTCATTTTTAAAATTATAACAATATGTACAAATTTCCATGCTACAGTGGGATTTTGTCTTTTCCTTACTTGCCTTTGCATCACAAAAAATATAAACCAAAAAATATTTACATTTTCAGTTACACATTTCAATACCATTCAGCTCCTTTTCTGAACCTTGGCTTTACTGGATTTGTCTCTTCTATTGTTGTTGAGTGACTATTCTATATATCTTGGTTCACCTCTGTGTTTATTTATCTGTTCACTGTACTTGTGTGCATCAGCTACCTACATAACTGCTTTTCAGGTTTTATTCTCAAATACATATGAATCTAGGCGATGTTTTTTTTATTACCATCTCTATTCTCGGGCTACCTGTCTACATTTTCTGTTCATATATGAGTTTAAACATAATGGTTTGAAACTCACATTACAATTTCAATTCATTCTTTTTCCCTGTACTATTTTTTTGTCGTTGTCTCTAGCTCTTTCATTCTTGCAGGCTCTTATAATAAACCCAATATTACGACTTTAGCACAGTATATAAATATATATCGTCATGTATCCATATTCCTGATTATTAATAAACTGTGGCTTTTGTTTAGCGCCCAACATATATATGGTCACAGTCTTAAAACCTTTAAAAACATCAAACTATATTACATTCCCCGCTTAAATATATAATGCTTACTCGAATGTTTGGACCTTGGGAATTTTAAATATATATCTCGAGCTTTAAATCAATTAAACCGCTTATAACATACCTTTGGCTCCGGGCCCACAAATATAAGTGATGGCTCAATTAAATATGTGTGCCATACCTTGTTTATCACCTTGCGACTTCATTCATGATCCAATGGTGGATAATTCATCACCCTTTCAACCTCTGATCCTACGGACATCGTGCGTTCAACTTGCACGAGAGTTAACATTCAATAGTTGCGAGTTGGACTGGGCCCCAGCATTTAAACGACCCTTCATATCCGACGGCGGAGAACGCGTTTCCTTGCTCCACACGATCTGACGGATATCGCACGGTGAAGATGCACGGACGATAATGCGCGATGGCGCGCTGTGGAAGTGGTTTTTCAACTTCGCCCCATGCCACGTGTCGAGCTTTCTATGGAATCGCTCACGAATGGGGAAAACCGCTTGCTCCACAAAAGCGGTGCGATGTAAACCGGAAACCGCCTTCAGTGTTCACCCGGTCACGGTTCCGCTCTTCTACGCAGGGTTCTGATCTCGTACAAGGTTTCGCCTTTTTTATTTAAAAGGGTTCTATCATACAGTCAACACCAAGACTCATAGACTAATAAATACCATGGCATCGTTAGACCTTCCATAATTACACAGAAGCATACAGCAGGAATTGTGCCATTACACAGAGGTGTATAACTACGAGCCTTCAAGAGTTTATGCAATTACACCATATTATCGCCTTGGTTCTAGATCACAGAGCATCCAGTTAAACTTATATACAGGTTTATAAAGACAGAGGCGAAGCCTTTCAACACAATCTTCCACCGCAATTTACCATGTTGGTAACTACAGGTATGGCTAAGCATAATCAATGACTTTCAGTAACATCAATTTATTCCAATCCCACGCAAAATCACAATAAATCTAATTACACAGAGCTCACACGGCTCCTACATTCCACATAGTCAATTTGTGTTCCACTGAGGGTTCAACGGCGTATCCACACATAACCCAGTCACAGAGGTTCGTATTGGTCACAAGGATTCATCAAGAACACATTCTCATTACTGAACATAAAAGCAGATTCTCAAGACAATATTCGCACAGAACTCAACTTGACGAATGCACGTTAACGCTGAAACAAATCTTCATTATACAGTGGAGTGCTTACAAATTTCTAGTGGCCAGATCTTCAATCGATTGGCCCTTCTCCTCTGTTATGCATTCCTATGAAGCCTATGCAGTTCTGAGCCCACTAATTCACTGCTTGTCTCTGCTATCTCACTGCTACTTTGTTGCTATTTCAGGTGTTCCTCCTTTGTCATCTCCTTTGCCATCAATGACAACATTACCAACAACCCCAAGAAAGCCTCTTACCTATGTAACTTTATCGGGCTTGGGCCAATTCAGAATGACCTCTACTTTGGAAGGATCTATATTTAATTCACCTCCGCCAACAATTTGTCCCAAATACACCAAAGAATTCTTACCAAACTCGCACTTCGACATCTTTAAAAAAAATTAATATTTTTTCCAGACATCAAGTACCTTGTTCACATGCATGACATGTTCTTCTCTTGATTTTTCGAATATGAGTATTTCATGTAAGTAAAAAATGACGAATTCATCTAGAAATGGTCTAAGTATATCATTCATGACTCTCATGAGCGTAGCTACAGAATTTGTTAGACCAAATGGCATAACTAACCACTCAAACAATCCTTGTTTATTTTTGAAAGTGTTGTAACATTATTTGTTTTGATGAGTTAGCATGGTAGTTTGAAAAATAAGAAAATAAAATTCTAAGTTAGAACATGGATGAAAAAGAAAAAATTTAAAAATGTTAGGAAAATTATATTTTATTACATCAATGTTAGAATAAAATTTGTTGAGATTGCAACAAGATGATGAGCTTAGTGGAAAGGAGTCGCCTTCACTAAGTGGGCCCGCAGGCTATTTTTGGCGCAAAGTCTATTTTTAGACATATGGATCATGTTCTATGAGTTGCAGGATGCTATTTTTGGATGGTTGGTCAAGTCAGAAAAAACAGATGGACTTCTATTTTTAGATATATTGGGCGGAATCTATTTTTAGATTGCCAGTCTAAAAATAGATATGTCGAATATTATTAGCTCTTAATAATATTTGGACTATAAACATTATCTTATTCTCTTGGAGCACTTCAGTTAAGTGCACAGATGTGGCACAGGAGCTGACAGAAGGAATTACGCTATTCCTGAAGGTTAAGTGGAGCTATTGCATGGATACTTCAGTTAGAACTCATGTGAGAGAGTTTGGTGGAGTTGATTGAGGAAGTTAATGGAGTTGTGTTCAGTTTAACTAATCTAAACATAGTTGAGCTATTTGTATTCATTTTAACTAATTGATACAATTAGTGAGAGTGGTGTGAATTAATTATTAATTAATTCACTAATTATAAACTCATAAATCAACTAAAGAATGCATCAGTTAACTTCAGTGCATGGACAGTTTCAGTGGAGACCAGTGTAGAAATAGGTGAAAGAGCAGGTTAACTATCAGTTGTGACTATACTGTTTCTATTTGCAACACACACATAGGTGGACTAGCCCATGAGGATTGCGCAGTTCAAGCCAGGTGGTTTATCTATTTAATGAAGCCATCCCATACCATTAATTACGCAATAGAGGTTGGCTATCAAGTGGCAAAAGATTGGAGCATGTGTTTTGCTAGATCTAGCTTGATAGTGTGTAGCAATTGAGGGTGTGCATGAGAGCTTGTGAGGAGCTTGTGTACTATGATTTTTACATGATCTCCATGACATATAATATACAGATATTTGGGGTTTTCAGCTTTAAGCTTTCCCATTAAATATTGTGTTCATATGTGTGATTGCTCAGGAGTCAGAAGGCATACAATGCAATTGATTTTGCTCGCATGTGATGACTGTAGAAGAGATTCTGTATTATGCATGAAGCTAAAATAGTGTGTGATCAGGAGAATCTCGGTGAATAATATCTCAGTTATTCAAATTTCTACAAAATGTTAGAGTAGTTTGCTCTAAAGAAAGAAGGCAAAAGAAAAAAAATGTTAGGGAAGCATGAAATAAAAAATGTGTGAATACTTTATTCTTTGAAATAAAATAATGGCTTCCTATTTAAATGCGCTGAATGTTCATAAAGATATTAAATTTTATTTTTTGATGTTAAGACCTTCAAAAATGGGTTTAAATTTAATTTGTTTAAAGTTAATATATTTAAGCGCTTTTGACTTTATTATAAAGTCGCTACGCAACAAAAGGTCAAATCAACTCAGCATAAAGCGCCAGTAGTTTTCAATGGCAGATCTAGACGGCTCAGATCTACGGCGAATATCCACTTCTCAACCACCCCCCCCCCGCAACAGTTTCTTGTTAACACGAGGGGGGGGGGTCAGAAGTGTGGTATTCATGGCCACCCAAATTTGCGACGTGGAAGCACCACATCACTTTGCACCCCCTCCACCTAAAACAGGAAACTGGGAGGTACCCCCCCGCCCCCTAAAATCCACCTCTGGTTTTTCAAAATGACCGATGAATGTTTTCTCCCATGCCCTCAACCAATAGACCTCGCTTCCCGTGCCATACCTGCTGGTCTACTATCCAGCCACATCCCTCCACATCATTTGGTAGTTACACTCCAATGCTCCACTTATGCCCATTAATCGCCTCGTTGGCCACTGAACCCGCTCCTGGACCATTAATCATCTCATTATGCAATTAATCCTCATCAGACATGTTAAACTGCTACGGTCATATCCCAGACCGTTAGTCTCAGGTCATTAAGTCCCATATCACCCCCTATAAAGATAATTGTAGAGTGCCTGATTTTACTTTACGATATCCATTCATTCTATCACCTCTACATTATTTTTAAATTTTTAGCATCTACGACCAGTCTCCCTACTTCTGAGATCTTATCACCTTTCCTGCAACCCGATTTTCACCACCCTTATCCAGTCCATACCCTGTCAAACATGGCACCCAAGGCCAAAGCTAAAAATCAAACAACTCTTAAAGGTAAAGCCAAAAAATAAGTTA
This sequence comes from Pinus albicaulis, assembly GCA_034641835.2. Lineage (NCBI taxonomy): Eukaryota > Viridiplantae > Streptophyta > Pinopsida > Pinales > Pinaceae > Pinus > Pinus albicaulis. The sequence continues at coordinate 1,345,305,872 of CM076582.1, read as the reverse complement.
CAGAAGAAGTGCAGGTCTCAATCCATTGTGGAAGTCATCCCTAAGGCCATCAAACCCATTGCAGAAGCCATCCCTACTACAACACCACAACTTAACCTTGACCTCATACCCCTAGCCAACGCTTATTTTAAAATCACATACTGTCATTATGAATTCAACTTCTATGAGTTGCATTTGTGGCTAAAACAAAAGCACATGGGTAACCAAGACCCTATCAGGTTCTGGGAATCTATGTTGCCTTTGTTTGCATTCCCAGAAACTCATCCTTTTCCTGATTTAATTTCCTGGTGTCAGAAGCAGTATGGCCCTATAACCAGGTCAGTGGTGGCTCAGAATGGAAACATTCTGATCACCATATCCCCTGAAAACATAACCATATGCTTCTCATCCCTTCATCTGATTCCTTATCCCATTACTCACATGCTGCTCTCATGGATCTTTATCACAAATTATCTTTCCCTCAAAGAGCTCAGATATTCAAAATTTTCCTACCTAAGGATGCAGAGTTACCAAAGAAAAATCCCCCATATGCATCCTCCATCTTTCCTATAGCTTCCAAGCACTACATCTCCCTTCTTTCTTGCATGTTAGGATACCTAAATGATGAAACAGTTGATGAACCTATCATAGGGTTCTTATCTATTTTCAGTCAAGATAAATCACCCTTGTTTATATATAATTACAGCCATTTCTTGGCTGAAATTATAAATGAAAAATTCATGAACTTTACCACACAAGAAGTGTTTAATTATTCTTCTATGATTATTCATATGATTTTGCTTCAACAAGCAGAAATGTTTCCTATCCACTTCAACAAGAAGGATGTACATGGAGTGAATCAATTAGTGATTCACTGGACAGAATTGGTAGGAGCTTCATCAACAACTACTTCTTTTTCAGAATTCATAGACTCATTTATACATACAGTAAGGTAGCTCCATACAAGTCAATCAGAGCCCACAATTGGAGAAGACATTAAAATGATTCTACACCTCAGTGAACAAGCAAAGACAGGTGATTGGTACCTATACAAAAATTATACAGAGATCAAGGTATATGGATGCGAACTCTCACCTTACAAGCTTCTGGGATATGTACCTATGATATTTTTCTTCTTGGAATACATAAAACAAATGTTAAACATGGATGAACTACATTTTGTCTTGAGAAAGAGAAAAGCCCAAATTAAACTCAAGGCTAACATTGGATCCTTCATCTGCAATACCATAGCAGCCGATGCTGATGCAGATGCATTATTAAAGAAGATTTGTTTTCAACCAATTTTTACTTGGTCATATGACCCCCATGGCATTATTTCTGCTATGAGAGTTGAACTCAAGACAACTTCTTATACTCATACCTCCAGAGAATAAATATAGAAATACATGAAGCAGGATGAATGGGTGGAAGGTACTCTACAGGAGGCATATGAACAAGTCATTTCCACTTCAAATGTATAAACACTAGTTCCTGACAGTAAGCAGCAAAAAAAAAATCAAGAAAGAACCTCCACATGCCAAGGAAATCATGAAAGAATTTATCTTATAGCACAAAAAGCCGAAGCCTGCTTCCACTTTAATTTTAGAGGAGAAACAACCAAAGATCATAGATTTGGGAGATACTTAAGTCTCCACATCCACTAGTGTTCTTCAGACTCCTCCATTAGCATCACCTGAAAGAGAACCACTGGAAATTATCCACCATTCATATGCCAACTCTTCTGAAGAGAAAAATATTTTATCCAGATTCCTAGATATCAAGCACAAGAATGAAGCACTGAAATCAGATGTTTACAGTAAATTCTGGAAACAAACATCTACATCACAGCATAGGATTCTCACTACCTTTGACAGTGAGAAAGGAAGGATGTAGATGGCCTTTCTACAGGCAACAGTGACATTTCCAAAGACTCATGCTGAGTATAAGAAGATTGTCTTCTCTTTTGATACAAAGCATATTCACCCAATTGACCATATGGACATGCACAGGCAGACAGCGGAGATGTTATTTTCAACAATGACCACAACAGCCATGTCTCTTTCCAAGTTGAAAGAAGTACTCTCAAATGTTCAATCTTAGTTGAAGATTGAGAAATTGTCTTCATTGGCTAAATACAACAGGATGAAGTCATTGGAAGACCTTGTAGTGAAAGTTTGGTATGATCCAAAATACTGCAAGGCAGCTAAGGAAATCATTAAAAATAAGAATGTGGTCATTTATTCTCTACAAAAACAACTCAAGCTACCCTCAATTGAAAACCCACAAACTAAAGAGATGGAAAAAATGAATGTATCAAGGAGGAAATGCTAAAGTATATCATTGATCAAAATCTGCAAATTAGAAAGATGGAAGTCAAATTGAAGAATTATTGTTGAAAGAGAAATCAGCACTCCAAGTGAATACTGATCCTAATTTAGAAATTCAAACATCTTCTGCAGGTACAGAACTTTCAAAAGCTTTGACTACTACTAATGCAGAAAAAGTGGCACAAGATTTGGCCATTGAAACAGGCACACGAGAAGTTACAACAGAAGTGTCAAGTTCTTGAGTCGCAAAAGATTAAGACTAATATTTTGTATGTAGAATAAATGTAGAAGACTCATGAGTTATAACTTAAGGTCAAAGAACTAGAGAGTGAATCTCTAATGGTAGCAACTCTGGGTGAAGCTAATCAGAATATCTGGGAAGACATCAGCAAGTCTATCACTGAAGTATGGCCATCCATACAGATCATCTTCGAATAGCAAGAACTCATCACCAAATGCAGAATATCAATTCAAGAGCAGAAAAATCAACTCAAAAAGAAACCAAGTGAAGCCACTGACATGGTAAAGTTTCTCAATTCAAAGAACAGAGAGGAGTTAGAAGCAATCAACATCTTGGAAATAACTGCAACCTTTTTGGGGATAAAGAATTTTTTGCAAAAAATCAACTTGATCAACTAATTGCAAACCAAATGTGAAGCTTTCAATATTATTGTCCAAAGGTTTCATACTAAATTTAATGTTTTAAATCATAAAAGACTGCCAAGCTTGGTAGGATTAGATGATAAGTTGATTAAGTTAGAATATTATTGCACAAAGTTATATACAATTGCAATAGACAAGTCAAAATTTGCAGGTATCAAAGGTCACATTACAGGGAAAGCTTTTCTTGAAGCTCTGTAGTTTGATTTGATCATTCAACATCAAATCAAACGTTTATTCATTCAAAAACCAACTTTTGACAGATATACTGAAGTAGATGAAATCTTTAGGAAAATGATGTGTATAAATCCCAAGTCAAGATCAATGGGATAATTTTTGTGAAACCATCGAGTAAAAGGATGAATTTTACAGCATGCAAGCACATCATATTTTTGAGGGTCCAGTCAGCAACAACTTCCATCAAAAGAGGCCAAGTCAGCAACAACTTCCTCAAAAGGGGTCGAATCATCAACAACCTCTAGAAAATTAGAGATGCTCCATCTATCTCTCTCCTTCTTCTATTCTTCTTTATCCTATTATTGTATCAGTTAATATATTTCTAAGTTTTGTGAATTAGTATAAATAACTCTCAATTAGAGTTACCAAGGGTTGCACCTTTGGATGAGCGAATTTTTGTAAGTAAAAATTGTACAAGTCTTTCTTATCATCAATACTACAAAAAGGATTCTGAAATTGTCTCATACAACGTTGTTTTCTCTGTGAGTTTTTCTAGGTTTTATTCTTTTTTTTTCTTCATATATTTAATTTTTATCAAGATAACTAGGTGAGGTTGACTGTGTTTCAGCAATCTTATAATTACTCCTGAAGTTATTATCAATATAAAGAATGATTTACTTAACAGTTTATTGATGTAAGTCCCTTTCATTTATAAATTGTCATCATCTTGATAATGTTAGATATATTTTGTTGAACTTGTAGACATTGTTTAAAGGTTTTCCAGCTTATGATGTATTGAAGAATTCAATTTGAATATTTAATAATCATATCTTCTTACATAAATCCACTTAATCATTTTACAAAAACTTAATCATTGTGTGAGATAAACAAGAAGTCCTTACTTATAATTATTGATATTATCTGCAAGATTTAATCAATAACTGTTTGTTAAAAATTATCTTATACATTGGTCCTCCAATATTACAAAACACAAACAAAACATTATAGATGCTTCAGCATGATTACTGACCACAATTATCTCAAAGGAAAACATCAATTTGGCGTTGTTGCCAGGGAACGAATTTTATTTTTTTTCCCTGGGACAACGATAAAACCCTATTCATTTAAGGTGAATAAAGTTTTAGTTAGGTCAAAATTTCTCACCTGGCGATTCCACTGTGACCAAACTGGCTCCTTCAAAGCACACCAGATCTCGATCTGACCCTGAGATTGTTCAATCCTTATCAGATCCAGAGAGACTAGTAAGAATAGCTTCTTCTAGGAGAAGGCATCAAACCCCTTCTTCTTCTATTCCTCAACAGGAGATCAATATAATTCTTGATCCTTTCATATATGGACATATTCCTTTAGAATCATAAGACATACCTCATAGAGTGCATGAGCTTGTATCTAAAGGAGTGGATTTTCAATCAGCCTTGTTAGTAAATTTTTTAGAATCTTATAAAGTACCTCAGGAACCTTCTGAATTTCCTACATCAGAGCAAGATTTAGATCCAAACTTTCCTGGATTCAAACCTATTGATTTCATTTCCCCCGTTACATACTTTGGACCTTCTACTTCACATCAACCAAAGGATCTCTATTATGTTTATTCCAATCCTTTATTTGAACCGAGAGAAGGAGAAGAAGAGGTTCAAAAAATTGTTATTATAACTTCTTTAAGGTCCTGAAGAATGTATTCCTTCCCATTTAATTCTCCTCCTTGTTCTCCACCTCATTTCTCACCTCCAGACTCTCCATCTTCATCTACAAGTTCTACTTCTTCCTCTTCATACACTAATACTCATTCCTCTACATCAACATCTTCAAGTATGGATGGTTTTAGACCAATTTTACAAGCAAGATATGCTCCTCTTTTACTCCCTACCATCCTTAACGATTTTCCTGCAGGATATTTAAAACACATTCCTAGGTTTAATGGAGAAACTAGTTTGTCTACTGAAGACCATCTGGTAGAATTTCTGGATTTTGCAGATAACATGAACATAGAACATTAAAAATTTTATATGAGATTGTTTGTGCAACCCCTAGAAGGAAATGTCAGGATTTGGTTTAGGCAATTACCAGTTAATTATATTAGATCATAGAAATAATTAACTAATATCTTTAAAAATCGATGGGGAGTGAACACTGAAAAAGGATCTTGTGTATTTCTTAACTGAATTTGAAGAACTAAAAAGAAATTTTGGAGAATCAATTGTTGATTTCATCAAAAAATTCAATAAGATTCACCACAAAATGCCTCATGATTGTAAACCTCCTGTAGCAGCAGCTAAGGTTAGATTTTCAAAGGCCTTTGAGGATGAATTTATTATTATGTTGAGAGAAAGGACATCCTGAACCTTAGAGGACATGCAAACTAACACTATAGAGGTCGAAGAAAATAGGTCTGCATCAGCCAAGTTTAAGGGTAAAGCTGAAAAAGCCCAAAAGAAATTAAAAAATCAAGAAGCATCTTCTTCCTCTAAATCTAAAAGTGAAGTTGCAAAAATAGACGAAATCACATCACTTCTTAGAAACCTATCAAATAGGATTTCAAAGATTGAAACTCAACCAAGAATAGTCCAAAAAACTGTTTCTAGACCCCAAACACAAGTTCAAGGTTAGTATAAAAAGGTTGCTCCATTGCAAATTATTCAGAGGCCTCATAATGACCAACAAGTACCCACACCATTGTTGATTGATGACCAACAACATGATGACAATACTTTGTCTATCATTGAGGATATAAATAGGATAGATCATATATCCCTTCAGACTACCATTGTCCTTGTTCCCCAAAATCAAACCCTTCAAGAAGACCAAGATACTTCTCAAGTTTCTAAGTATCAATATTTTTCTGAGTTTTTTATTGTAGAACTAAATAGAATATATGACTTAAGACCTAGAGCTGGTCTTGATAGACCTCCCAAAAACCCTGTAATAATTGAACCTCAAGTAAAAAATACTGAAACTCAAACTACTTTTGTTCAACCTCTAAATTAGTCAAGTGATTATGCTCAAATTGACATAACTATATTGATTGTTTTTAATGTTGATAAAAAATTAGAAAGAGTTAAAATTCCAATTCCACTTTCAGAACTTTCTAAAAACCTGGGATATAAAAGTCAAATTGCAAAATGGATCCAAAAATCTAGTGTGGACGCTGAAGGAGATATTATTAATCTGAAAAATAAAAGACCCACCATAGCTTTGGGCCCTAGTTCTAATATAATCGATGAATCCATACCACCTTTTTATGTGACTTTGAAAGTGCATGACGCCCTGCTATACAATTGTATGTTGGATTTTGTTGCTTCACACAACTTAATGCCTAAATTTATTATGGAACAACTTAATTTGGATATCACTCGAACCTATCACGACCTATATACCTTTGACTCTAAGAGGGTTGAATGTTTAAGACTTATTAAATATCTAGTGGTTACTTTACATCAAATGCTAGTTAAAAGTGTAGCATTAGACATAGTTGTCACTGATATTCCCCCCAAATTTGGAATGCTTTTATCAAAATCATGTTGTGAAAAATTGGGAGGGAATATTCAAATAGACATGTCTTTAGCCACTATTCATGTATATGATGGAGAGAGCCTTTGGTTATATAGAGAATTCAAAGTCCTAAACATTGTTTGCAAAGTTGATCAGGCTAGAAATAATCCAATTTATGCAGTTGATCAAAATTTTAGTTGTTTCCAACTATCATCAGATACTTCACAAAATTCTCAACTCAAGATTGAGGATGTAATTGAAACCCCTAAGTGTGTTCAAACTGAAATTTGGAAATTATTCTTTGATGGATCTTGCACCAAAGATGGAGTTCGAGCAGGAGTTGTTTTGATTTCACCTGATAAAGAAAATATTACTCAATCATGCAAGTTAGATTTTGAGGTCACAAATAACGTTGTTGAATATGAAGCTTTTATCCTAGGATTATAGCTTGCTAAAAGTTTAAAGGTCCAAAATTTGAGTGTCTTCATTGATTCAGAACTTATAGTAATATAGGTTAGAAATATTTTTCAAACAAAGCATCCTAGGCTCATGTCTTACAGAAATGAGATTTGGGACACCATTGAAAATTCCTTTAATGATTTCACTATCACTTTTATTCCTAGAGATGAAAACATGCATGCAGATTCATTAGTTGTTTCTGCTATTTCTTTCAAGATTCCAGATCAATTTCAAATACAAATCAAATATAGGCCATCATCCCAGACAATCTTAAGCATTGGAAAATATTTGAAGATGATGAACAATTAAAATCCTTTCTTCAATCATTGACGAATTTTCTATATTGCAAATTGAAGACGATAACTCAGACATTAATGAAGCTACCAAAGACAAAGAAAATTTAGATCTAAATTAAAAGGTAGTTGATCATGATATAATACAACTATTAAATAATTTTATCCCCAAAGGACTTTTTCCTTTAGAAAATTTGTTTGATCAAAATGATGTTCCCAATAATCCATTCTATGTTTTACCAGAAGATGACATAGAAGATACTAATATTGTAACTGATGACGAGATTAAAAACATTAAACTTTGTGCATCTTTAACTCCTGAAATTAAATCTGAATATATCAAAATTCTTAAGAATTACAAAGATGTTTTTTCCTGGTCTTGTGTTGATCTAAAAACTTATGATACATCTTTAATTGAGCATAAAATTGTACTAAAACTAGAAGCAAAACCTTATCATCAAAAATTAAGAAGGATGAATCTAGTTATGCTTCCCACCATAGAAAAAGCACTGAAGAAACTTTTAGATGCCCAAATAATTGTCCCATTAAGATACTCTAATTGGGTTGCCAATTTAGTCCATGTGAGGAAAAAGAATGGTGAGATTAGACTCTGTGTGGATTTTAGAAACCTTAATAAAGCATCCTTGAAAGATAATTATCCACTTCCAGAGATGGATCAATTACTTCAAAGAGTGCCTGGTGCTAACAAACTGACTATGCTTGATGGCTTCTCTAGTTATAATCAAATATTGGTGAATTCAGAAGACAGGGAGAAGACATCCTTTACCACACCTTGGGGTACATTCATGTATTCCAGGATGCCTTTCAGCCTATCAAATGCAGGAACAACATTTTAGAGAGCCATGGACTTGGCCTTTGTTGGGAAGATAAAAAAATTTGTTGTTATTTATCTTGATGATTTAACTTTTTTCTCTGAATCAGATCAGAAACATCTGAAGCACTTGTTGAAAGTTTTTGACAGGTGTAGGAAGTTTGGAATATATTTAAATCCCAAGAAGTCATTGTTTTCCATTAAAGAGGGTAAATTACTAGGTCATATTATTTCAAAATATGGAGTAGTTATTGATCCCAAAAGGGTCTCTGCTATTCAATCATTATCATTACCTAGAAATAAGAAATATATACAAGCCTTTTTAGGGAAAATTAACTTTTTGAGAAGATTTATACCCAATTATGCAGAAATAGTTAAGGATATAACAGATATGCTCAAAAAGAACCATGAAGTCAAATGGACTATTCCTGCAAGATATGCATTTGACCAAATAAAGAAGGTCATTTCTGAAGCCCCAACCTTAGCCATTCCAAACTACTCTGAACCTTTCAGTATATTCTCTTTTTCTTCTAAAACCACCCTTGTTGTTGTCCTTTTGCAAAAGAATGAAGATTATCATGACCAACCCAAAGCATTCTTTAGTAAGTTCATGAGAGATGCATAACTCAAATATGATATTATCAAAAAACAAGCCTATGCCTTAGTTCAAGCCCTGAAATATTTTAGAATGTATGTCCTTCATTCTACCATCATTGCCTATGTGCCTAATAATGTTGTAACAATTGTCCTCTCACAACCAAACACTGATGGGAGAAGAGGAAGATGGATAACTCAAATCCTTTAGTTTGACCTTACCATTAAAACTACCAAGTTAGTAAAGGGACAATGTTTAGCTAAATTGTTAGCTGAATATAGTTGTAAATTTTTGGGCATAAACTTTGTTTTTGAAGTTTCAGAGAAGCATCCACAAGAACCTTCTTCAAATTTGGAAAGGGAGAATCCACAAGATACTTCCTTAAATGCAGAAGGGGGGAATCCATAAGAACCTTCCCAAGGAGTGCAAGGAAAGAATACACAATAACCTTCTCCTTCAACTCAGACAGTCCCTATTCATATTGATGAGAAGTTTGTATTATCATATTGGTATGCAGATATTGTTCATTTTCCATTTTGAATGTCCAATTTAGTTTTCCAAAAGCCATTGCAAAACACTCAAGTTGAAATCCATCAAATATTGTATCATCAATGCCAACCTATACTGGAAAGATCCTCTTAACATTCTACTATTTTTCTAGAAAGAATTAGAGACTGAAGGAATCATTGATCAGTTTCATGCAGGAATATGTGGGGGCCATTATGATTGGAGAGCAAAAACATAAAAAATAATTAGTGCAGGATTCTATTGGCCTAATTTTTTTTCACAAGTAGGGGAAAAAGCCAGAGCCAGTATTCCATGTCAGATGTTTTCTGGTAAGCAAAAACTAGCAGCCCTTCCACTAGTTCCAGTAGTTGTCTCAGCACCATTTCTTCAATGGGGATTAGACTTTATAGGAGAAATACACCCAGCTTCAAGTAATCAGCACAGATGGATCTTAACTGCTACTGATTATTTCACCGTGTGGGTGGAAGCCATCCCTGTAAGAAATTCCACAGATTCAGTTGTAATCAAATTCATTGAAGAGAATATTTTATTTAGATTTGGTTGTCCACAGCAAATAGTCACTGATAATGCCACAACATTCAGTAGCATAAAAATGATCGAATTCTGCCATAAATATCAGATTTTACTGCATCACTCAACTCCCTATTATCCACAAGGAAATGGTCTTATTGAATCATCTAACAAGAGTTTAGTAAAGGTAATCAAGAAAAATTTAGAAGACCACAAGAAAAATTGGGGCAGTCATATGATTTATGCAGTCTGGGCAAACAGGATTTCTCCCAAAATATCTACAGGTAAATCTCCATTCCAATTATTTTAAGGCACAGATGTTATTTTTCCTACAAATTTATTTTTCCCTGTGCTTAAGTTTCTACAAGAATCTATTGATGAAACTAATGATTTCTCTAGAAGGATAAATCAGATTATTGAATTAAATGAAAACAAAGATGAGACTCAATACAAACTGAGGAAATATCAGAATAAGATGAAGAGTCTTTTTGACAGAAAGGCAAGGGAAAGAGATTTTAGAGAATGGGATTTAGTCTTAAGATGGGATGTTAGGAGAGAAGATAAAGGCAAGCATGGAAAGTTTGATAATCTATGGTTTGGGCCACCCAGCATTACAGAGGTAAAGGGAAACAACACATTTGTTCTACATTTGTTAATGGCAGATTTTTGAAACACTATATCCAGTACTGAAGGAAATCCCACATCATCATTGTGCATTATCTTTTTCTTTTAACATTTGAAGTTTCTTTGTTTTCTACAGCAAAGACTCCATAGCTCGAGGAAAAGGAACATGGAACTGCTTGTTCTCTGCATCCCACAGGGGGATGCAGTCCCCAGCTGGAGCCGATGTTGTAACATTATTTGTTTTGATAAGTTAGCATGGTAGTTTGAAAAATAAAAATAAAAAATGCTAAGTTAGAACATAGATGAAAAAGAAAATTTTAGGAAAATTATATTTTATTACATCCATGTTGGAATAAAATGTTAGAGTAGTTTGCTCTAAAGAAAGAAGGCAAAAGAAAAAATGTTAGGGAAGCATGAAATAAAAAATGTGTGAATGCTTTAGTCTTTGAAATAAAATATTGGTTGCTTGTTTAAATGTGTAGAATGTTCATAAAGATATTAAATTTTATTTTTTGATTTTAAGACCTTCAAAAGGGGGTTTAAATTACATTTGTTGAAAGTTAATATATTTAAGCGCTTTTGACTTTATTATAAAGTCACTACACGACAAAAGGTCAAATCAACTCAGCATAAAGTGCCAGCAGTTTTCAATGGCAGATCTGGAGCCCGCCTCAGATCTACGATAGAGATCCACTTTGCGACCCCCCCCCCCCCAACAGTTTCTTGTTAACATGAGGGATGGGGGGGTCCGAAGTGTGGTATTCATGGCCGCCAAAATTTGCAACATGGCAGCACCACATCACTTCACACCCCCTTCACCGAAAACAGGAAACCGAGAGGTACCCCCCCACCCCGAAATCCACCTCTGGTTTTTTAAAACGCCCGATGAACGTTTTCTCCCTCGCCCTTAGCGAACAGACCTCGCTTCCCATGCCATGCTCGTTGTTCCACTATCCAACCACATCCCTCCACGTCATTTAGCTGTTACCCTCCAACACTCCACTTATGCCCGTTAATCGCCCCGTTGGCCATTGAACCCGCTCTTGGACCGTTAATCATCATGTTATGCCATTAATCCTCATCAGACTCGTTAAAATCCTACATTCATATCCCAGACCGTTAGTCTCAGGTCGTTAAGTCCCAGATCAAGCCCTATAAATATAATTGTAGAGAGCCTGATTTCAATTTACGATCTCCATTCATTCTATCACCTCTGCATTATGTCTAAAGTGCTACATTCTGCGACCATTCTCCCTACTTCTGAGATCTTGTCACCTTTCCTGCAACTCGATTTTCGCCACCCTTATCCATTCCATACCCTGTCAAACATGGTAGCCAAGGCCAAAGCTAAAAAGAAAGCAATTCCTAAACGTAAAGCCAAAAAACAAGTGACAGAATAAGTGCAGGTCATCAATCTAGCTGTGGAAGTCATCCCTAAGGTCGTCAAACCCGTTGCAGAAGATATCCCTGCTGCAATGCCACAATTTAACCTCGACGTCATACACCTAGCCAACGCTTATTTCAAAATCACATACTGTCACTATGAATTCAACTTCTATGAGTTGCATCTGTGGCTAAAACAGAAGCACATGGATAACCAAGACCTATCATGTTCTGGGAATCTATGTTGATTTTGTTTGCATTCCCACAAACTCATCCTTTTCCTGATTTAATTTCCTGGTGTCAAAAGCAGTATGACCCTATAACCAAGCCATTGGTAGCTTAGAATGGAAACATTTTGATCACCATATCCCCTGAAAACATAAACCAAATGCTTCTCATCCCTTCATCTGATTCCTTATCCCATTTATCACCTGCTTCTCTCATGGATCTTTATCACAAATTATCTTTCCCTCAAAGAGCTCAAATATTCGACATTTTCCTACCTAAGGATGCAGAGTTACCAAAGAAAAATCCCCCATATGCATCCTCCATCTTTCCTATAGCTTCCAAGCACTGTATCTCCCTTCTTTCTGACCTGTTAGGATGCCCAAATGATGAAACAGTTGATGAACCCATCATGGGGTTATTATCTATTTTCAGTGAAGATAAATCACCTTTGTTTATGTATAATTACAACAATTTCTTGGCTGAAATTATACATGAACAATTCATGAAATTTACCACATAAGGAGTGTTTAATTATTCTTCTATGATTATTCATATTATTTTGTTTCAGTAGGTAGAAATTTTTCCTATCCACTTCAACAAGCAGGCTGCAAAGGAAGTGAATAAATTAGTGATTCACTGGACAGAATTGGTCAGAGCTTCATCAAAGACCACCTCCTTTTCAGAATTCATAGACTCATTTATACATCCATTAATGCATCCCTTACAAGTCAATCAGAGCCCATAATTAGAGAATACATTAAAAGGATTATGCACCTTAGTGAACAAGCAAATACAGGTGATTGGTACCTATACAAAAATTATACATAGATCAGGGTATATGGCTACAAAATCTCACCTTACAAGCTTCCAAGATATGTACCTATGAGATTTTTCTCCTTGGAATACATAAGACAAATGTTAAACATGGATGAACTACATTTTGTCTCGGGAAAGAGAAAATCCCAATTTAAACTCAAGGCTAACATTGGATCCTTCATCTGCAATACCATAGCAGTCGGTGCTGATGCAGATGCATTATTAAAGAAGATGTGTTTTCAACCAAGTTTTACTTGGTCATATGACCCCCATGGCATTATTTCTGCTATGAGAGTTGAACTCAAGACAACTTCTTACACTCATACCTCCAGAGCAGAAATAGAGAAATACAGGAACCAGGATGAATGGGTGGAAGGTACTCTACAGGAGGCAGATGAACAAGTCATTTCCACTTCAAATGTACAGACACCATTGCCTGATAGTAAGCAGCAAAAAATAATCAAGGAAGAACCTCCACATGCCAAGGAAATCATGGAATAATTTATCTTACAACACAAAAAGACAAAGCTTACTTCCACCTTACTTTCAGAGGAGAAACAACCAAAGATATTGAAGTCTCCACATCCACCAGTGTTCCTCAGACTCCTTCATCAGCATCACCTGCAAGAGAACCACTGGAAATTATCTAGCATTCAGATGCCAACTCTTCTAAAGAGAAAAATATTTTCTCCATATTCCTAGATATAAATCACAAGAATGAAGCACTGAAATCATATGTTTACAGCCAATTCTGGAAATAAAAATCTACATCACAGTACAGGCTTAGGATGTAGATGGAATTTGTGTAGGCAATAGTGCCATTTCCAAAGACTCGTGCTGAGTGTAAGAAGACTTTCTTCTCTTTTTATACAAAGCAGATTCACCCAATTGACCAGATGGACATGCACAGGCAGTCAGGGGAGATGTTATTTTCAACAATGACCACAACAGCCATGTCTCTTTCCAAGTTGAAAGCACCACTATCAAATGTTCAATCTCAGTTGAAGATTGAGAAATTGTCTTAATTGGCCAAAGACAACAAGATGAAGTCCTTGGAAGACCTTGTAGTGAAAGTTGGGTATGATCCAAAAGACTACAAGGCAGCTGAGGAAATCATTAAAAAGAAGAATTTAGACATTTATACTATGTGTAAAAAACTCAAGCTACCCTCAACTGAAGACCCACAAAATAGAGAGATGGCAGAAAATGAATGTAACAAGGAGGAAATGTTGAAGTTGATCATTGATCAAAATCTGCAAATTAGAAAGATCGAAGAACAAATTGAAGAATTACTGTTGAAAGAGAAATCAACACTCCAAGTGAATATTGATCCTAATTTAGCAACTCAAACATCTTTTTCAAGTACAGAACTTTCAGCAGATTTGACTACTACTGATGCAGCAAAATTGGCACAATATTTGGCCATTCAGAAACAAGCACACGAGAAGTTATAGTAGAAGTTTCAAGTTCTTGAGTCACATAAGATTAAGAATGATACTTTATATGTAGAAGAAATGCAAAAGACTCATGAGTTAGAACTTAAGGTCAAATAACTAGAGAGTGAATCTCTAATGGCAGCAACTCTGGGTGAAGCTAAGCAGAATTTCTGGGAAGACATCAACGTGTCTATCACTGAAGTATGGCCATTCATACGGAGCATCTTCGAATAGCAGGAACTCATCACCAAATGCAGAACAAAAATTCAAGAGCAGAAAGATCAACTCAATAAGAAACCAAGTGAAGCCACTGACATGATCAAGGTTCTCAAATCAAATAACAGAGATGAGTTAGAAGAAATCAACATCTCGGACAAAGCTGCAACCATTTTGGAGATAAAGAAAGTTTTGTAGAAAAGAAACTTAATCAACTAATTGTAGACCAAATGTGAAGCTTTAAATATTATTGTTCAAAGGTTTCATACTAAATTTAATGTTTTAAACCATAAAGGATTGTCAGGCTAGATAGGATTAGATGATAAGTTGATGAAGTTATAAGATTATTGCACAAAGTTATATACAATTGCAATAGACAAGTCAAAGTTTACAGGTATCAAAGGTCACATTGCATGGAAATATTTTCTTGAAGATCTGCAGTTTGATTTGATCATTCAACATCAAATCAAACATTTATTCATTCAAAAACCAACTTTTGATAGATATACTGAAGTAGATGAAATATTTAGGAAAATTATGAGTGTAGAAATCCCAAGTCAAGATCAATGGGATAAGTTTTGTGAAACCATCAAGTGAAAGGATGAATTTTACAGCATGCCAGCACATCATATTTTTTAGGGTCCAGTCAGCAACATCTTCCATCAAAAGGGGCCAAGTCATCAATAGCTTCCATTAGAAGGGGCCGAATCATCAACAACTTCTAGAAAAACAGAGACACTCCATCTATTTGTCTCCTTCTTCTATTCTTCTTTATCCTATTATTGTAAATCAGTTAAGATATTTCTAAGTTTTGTGAATTAGTATAATTAACTCTCGGTTCAAGTTACCAAGGGTTGCACCCTTGGATGAGCTAATTTTTGCAAGCATAAATTGTACAAGTCTTTTTTATCATCAATAATACAAGAAGGATTCTGAAATTGTCTCATACAGCTCTGTTTTCTCTGTGAGTTTTTCTAGATTTCATTCATTTTGTTTCTTCATATATTTAATTTTTATCAAGATAACTAGGTGAGGTTGACTGTGTTTCAGCAATCTTATCATTCCTCCTAAATTTATTATCAATATAAAGAAGTATTTACTTAACAGTTTGTTGATGTAAGTCCCTTTCATTTATAAATTGTCAGCATCTTGATAATGTTAGATATATTTTGTTGAACTTTTAGACACTTTTTAAAGGTTTTCTAGCTTATGATTTATTGAAGAATTCAATCTGAATATTTAATAATCATATATTCTTACATAAATCCACTTAATCATTTTACAAAAACTTAATCACTGTGTGAGATAAAAAAAGCAGCCCTTACTTATAATTACTGATATTATCTACAAGATTTAATTAATAATTGTTTGTTAAAATTTATCTTATACATTGGTCCTCCAATATTACAAAACACAAACAAAACATTACATATTCTTTGGCACGATTACTGACCACAACTATCTCAAAGGGCAACAGAAAGCAGTTTTCCAAATGTCATCTTCAGTTGTTATAACTTGATGATAACCACTTCGCAAGTCTAACTTAGCGAAATATCTTCCATACTTCAATTGATCTAGAAAATCATCAATGCATGGGAGTGGGTTGCAATTCTTTACCGTGATTTTATTCAGTGCACAGAATTCGATACACATGCACCAAGTCCTATCCTTCTTTGGTACCAAAACAATTGGTGAACCACATGGCGAATTAGATGGGCGTATGATACCTGTGTTCAAAAATTCTTGATTTCCAAACTCTCCATAATTGACATGCGTTACATACCAATGTTTGGAAGTGGAACATCCTGCTGCAACTAAATCTCATGTTGAATTCCCCTCTTGGGTGGTAACCCATTTGGTTCTTGAAACATTTCGCCATGCTGACTTACCGCATCAAACAAATAAGATTTCAATTTTTCATCACATCCTTCAAGAGATTGAGAGTCAACATCATATTTTTTATTGATCATGAGATGCACAAAAAATTTACTTGCATTAACTAGCCTCTTCATTTTCCCTGCATTAACTAAAGAAATATTCAGTTTCTTGCGATGAGCTCTCACAATATACTCCACCCATCCTTAAGAAAATGATATTTGTTCTCATGGCGATAAAACACCGCTTTCCTATCATACAATTATGGACTTCCCAAGATAATCCCGAAAATTTCAAGAGGAACCACATCTAACTCGACTTCATCAACAAAGTTTGCAGTAATAACAAATCAAAATATGCATTTCCTTGTAACCTGTAAATTGGCATTCTTAACTATACAACCAAAAGGGTGTGCTTTATGATGTCATACAGTTTCAAGGTTAAGCTTTTTGACTAAGTCTTCTGAAATCAATTTTTATTTTGACCCACTATCAAACAATGCATCAATCTTTGTATCATTTGAAATCACTCTAACATGGAACGATTCTATCCTTATGTCTTAATTTAGAGAGTTGTTGTGACTATTTTAGGAACTAGTACTTTCTATGGCTTCCTTTCCTTTGTTAACCATGGCTATTATCTTGGTCTCATCTCCTGAATCGGATCCAAGATCTTTGTAGGTTGTATCCTTGTACAAAAATGATCTACGAACGAATATTTAAAACAAAAAATAAACAATAGCGAGAGCATAAAACATAAAATAGATAAATACAGAGATTTTCCCCTGGATCCCAAGTTGGGATGACCGGCTTGATTTTTCATTATATTCCTTTTAGTGTTACAACACATATATATACATGTCGAAGCATACATAAACTCCAATCCATTAACCCTGGACTAGAACATAACCGTAGTTCCCTTGACCGAATCTACAAAATACCAGCAGCCGAAAATCATCATGCCCCAAAACCATGTGCAAACCCATGCACAAAACCATGGGCGGGTCCGCCCACCAGAAAATAAGGACCAAAAAAAATTTTCCAGGGTGTTGCCCCGGACCCCAACAGGGGGGCTACAGCCCCCCTGTGACCCCTATTACCCCCCCCCCCGCGCGTGACTAGTCGTGGAAAGAATATAACACAAACCCAACATACTCCCACTTATTGTTTTCTTTCTACAGGGGGCCACAGGAGTGCTGAGTCATTAGCCCAGCTTTGCAACACCCATTGTTTCTCTACACCAAGAGAACTTCTGAGTGCTCAAAAAAAATTTCAACATAAGTGATATTGAACATCAATGTGCTTTGTCTTTGAATGATAAGCAGGGTTCTTAGCCAAGAAAATTGCACTTTGGCTATCACAGTATATCCTTATAGCTTGTTGCACCAACCCCATACTTGAACGTCTATACCCAGCAAACTACTTCATAGCCACGCCAGTGGTATATGTATTCTGCCTCATGTTGAAAGAGCCACTCTGAGGCCGTGTCTTTTACTCATCCAAGCTGGCTGCACCTCCAAATAGGCTAAACACATACCCACTTACATGTGTCTTAGATCTTCTTTGGTCAGGATCTCCAGCCCAGTCTAGTACGCATCAACAAAACCACGAATGTCCAACACTCTTTCCAATCTGAGGTGTTTCACACACTGGTAGCACAAGCCATAATCACTAGGGCCACGCAAATATCTGAAAACCCACTTCACTGCTGTCCAATGCTCCTTCCCTGGGTTTGAAATAAACCTGTTCAATACTCCCACTGCATGTGCAATCTGGTCTAGTACAGACCATTACATACATCAGGCTACCCACTGCACTTGCATATGGAACACAGGACATATCCTCCTCTTCTTCTTGTGTCTTGGGACACTGTTCAGTAGACAGCTTTGTACCTACAAGAATCGGAAAATTCATCGGTTTACTATCCTGCATATTGAACCTCTGTAATATAGTCTCGACATACTTCCTCTGGTTTAACCACAACTTCCTCTTTTCCCAATCTCTCTTAATTTCCATGCCCAAAATATATTTTGCAGCGCCAAGATCCTTCATGTTGAATTTGGAGAATAGTTGGGTCTTCAAATCTTGGATAATTTCTTTGTCATTTCCAATCAACAACATATCATCCACATACGAGACCAAATAAATAACATGGTCACCAATTAATTTAAAATAAACATAGTGATCCTCCTTGCTTCTGGTCAAGCCAAGTCCCCGTATATAGGTATCAAATTTCTGATACCACATCCTTGGTGATTGTTTTAACCCTTACAGAGACTTCTTTAACCTACATACCAACTCCTTCTTCCCATTTACCATAAGCCTTCAAGTTGTTTCATATAGATCCCCTCTTCCAGATCCCCGTGAAGAAATGATGTCTTCACATCCATCTGTTCTACCTCAAAATCAAATGCAGCAACAACAGATAAAAGTAATCTAATAGAAGTAACTTTGGCAACAGGAGACAAAATATCACCAAAATCAATTCCTGACACCTGGGAATAACCTTTTGCTACCAACCAAGCTTTGTATTTCTCCACCTTGCCTTCTACATTCATCTTCTTCTTAAACACCCATTTTCTCCCGATGGGGATGGAGCTTCCCTTCGACCCATTTCCACCAGATCCCATGCCTCATTTTTATGCAAGGATGCCATTTCATCAACCATGGCCTCCTTCCAGAGTTTTCCATCCTCTGAATCTACTACCTCCTTGACGGTTCCGGGATCATCATCAGTTATAGTTAAAGCAAAATTTGAACAGAAAGCAGATGGACTATACCTTTCTGGTTGTCTTCTTTCCCTAAATGATCTTCTAACAGCTGGAGTTTGTGGCTCTTCCTCTTCTGAGTCTTCTTATGTTGTAGAGTCTGATTCATCCTCCTTTAACTCAAAATCTATCTTCTCAGGTTCCTTTGGTAGGAATTCATGTTTAACAATATCTTTCACCTCTCTAAACACCACATCTCGGTTGTACACAACCTTCCTTGTTTCCAGGTTCCAAAGCTTATAACCCTTTAAACCATCCTTATACCCAATAAAGATGCACCTTTCAGATTTATTATCCAACTTGGTCCTTTTCTCCTTTGGAACATGTACATATGCATCACATCCAAATACCCTCAAATGTGAAAGAGAGGGTTTCTTACCAGTCCATACCTCATGTGGAGTCTTATCCTCCAACGTTGATGAAGGTGATCTGTTAACTAAGTAACATGCAGTCTCCACTGCCTCTGCCCAGAATTCTTGTCCTAACCCGGTACCATTGAGCATGCTTCTTGCCTTTTCCATCAGTGTTCTGTTCATTCTTTCTGCAACTCCATTTTGCTGAGGTGTGTATGGAGTAGTCTTCTGCCGTGCTATGCCACACTTCTTACAGAACTCTTCAAATTCCTTCTTGCAGAACTCCCCACCATTATCTATCCTCAGCGCTTTTATCTTCTTCTCTGTCTGGTTTTCCACCAGAGCCTTAAATTCTTTAAACTTGTCAAAGACTTCAGATTTCTTCCTCAAGAAATATATCCATGTACTCCTTGAGAAGTCATCTATGAATGAAACATAGTACACAGACTTTCCCAGTGATGGAACTGACACAGGTCCAAACACATCACTGTGCACAAGTTCTAATATCTTGTTCGCCCTCTTAGCACCGGTAGGAAAACTCACCCGATTCTGCTTCCCATATCCACAATGTTCACAGAAATTGAAATCCAGAGAGAAATTAGACATACCTTCTACCATACCATTTCCATGAAGTATCCGAAGGCCTTTCTCTCCAATATGTCCAAGCCTTTGATGCCATAGCATGGTCTTTTCTCCAAAGACTGCTAGGCTTTCCGCTCCACCTTCAGGAACCACAGAACTATTGCAACCTTCAATAACAGTGCTACCTTGAAGCTTGTACATAGTTCCAATCCGAACTCCCCACATTAATACCAGTGCTCCCAGAACCATCTCGGGTATCTTTCTCGAACAAGATGTTTACACTGCATCCTCCATCTTGCTTAAAGAAATCAGATTCCTGACCAGTGCGAATGTCTGAGAACACCGAAGAAGTGTTCTAATCCTTGTTTCTGCGACTTTAACTTGAATTTTCCCACATCCTACAGTGCAGTAGCCCTACTATCATCACCTGAAGACATCACCCGACATCATATTTCTCTGCCTCGCAGAAACTCCCTATGACGAGTGAAGTGAAAGGATGCACCCAAGTCAATCAACCATGACTCATGATCTACATGTGTATTTGAAGAAGAAGCCAAATACACATCCCCACCTTCATCCGAGGAGGTTTTTGCCTCTGCAAAAGGAGCATCATCAGATCCCTTTCCTTTCTCAGGAGCTTTAGATTTACTTTCTTTTTTGTAGTGCCCTTCGTTTCTGCATTTCCAGCACACCTTTACAAACTTTCCAGGAGATTTAGATCTCCCTCTAGATTTAGATCTCCCACTCGAAACCTTATTCTTGGTTCTATTCTGGGACCTTCCTCGTACAAATAAGGCATCTCCATTCTGACCCTCCATATTTCTCCGTTTCATTTCCTCCGAAAGCAAGGCTAAGACAATGTCATCAAAATTCAAGGTAGTTGTATTGCTACCTATTGCAATAACCAGACTGTCCCACGAGTCTGGTAGGGAACACAACAAACTAATGCACTTATATTCATCTAAGATTTTAATATCAACAAATGACAGCTAACTTACCACAGTATTGAAGGCATTCAAATGCTTTGTCACCGAGTCTCCATCCTTCATCCTTAGGTTATACAGCTTTTTCCGCAGGAACAATTTATTCACCAGAGACTTAGATTGGTACAAATTCCCTAGCTTGTCCCACAAGGTCTTCGTCGTAGCTTTCCCAGATACATTCAACAATACTGAATCTGAGACACACAACCATAGTATGCTCTTTTCCTTCCGATCTAGCTTCCTCCAGTCTTCATCTGACATTGTCGTTGGTTTAGTACCCGGATCTACCGCAATCCACTGATGTTTATCCACCAGCAGATCCTCCATCTTGAGATTCCACAACTCAAAACTCTGACCATTAAAGTTCTCAATCTCTATCTTCCCTTTGCCTGCCATCTTCTTTCACCGCAAGAATCAATCCCGCAGATCTCCCACTGAACAGGGTCTACTTCAGGCCCGAGCAAAAAACCCCTCAGCAACAAAGGCATCCCCTTGAAGCCGAAACTGTTTTGATACCAAATGTAGGTTTTAAACCTATACATAAATTATTTACGAACGAATCTTTAAAACAGAAAATAAACAATAACTAGAGCATAAAACATAAAACAAATAAACACAGATATTTTCCCCCGGATCCCAAATTGGGACGACCATCTTGATTTTTCATTATATTATTTTTAGTGTTACAACACATATATATACATGCTGAAGCATACATAAACCCCAATCCATTAACCTTGGATTAGAACATAACCGTAGTTCCCTTGACCGGATCTACAAAATACCAGGAGTCGAAAACCATCATGCCCCAAAACCATGTGCAAACCCATGCACAAAACCAAAACCATGGGCAGGTCCGCCCACCGGAAAATAAGGACCAAAATAAAAATTCTGGGGCGCTACCCCGAACCCCAACAGGGAGGGCTATCGCCCCCCCTGTTACCCTCCCCCCCCCCCCCCCCCGGCGCGTGACTAGTCGTGAAAAGAATATAACACAAACCCAACAATCTTGTTATGTAGTGGCAGTCATCTTTTGTTTCCCTCCGTTATTCGGTTTCTTTGACCTTAGTTCGAGATGTAGTTTCCAACAATGGTCTTCATCATGCCCCTCTTTGGAACAATGTTTGCATGTAATTTTCTCCCCTTCTTTCTTGATGCTTGCATTCTTCTTTCCCTTCCATTTTCCTCCCTTCTCTTTTCTCTTACCCTTGAATGGCTGCTTCTTAGTACCCTCTTCCTGAATGTTCTTTCGCCTTACTTCAAGATGTGTGGCTTTCACACATACTTCATCTAAGTTTTTTGGGTTAAACATAAGGATAGTATGTCTTAAGTAGGAATGTAAACCCACAATATATTTCAAGAGTTTGTCTTGTGAATTAAAGTTTACTCCCAACAACAAAGCCCTCTTTCTAAACTCCTGTGTGTACACTTGAACAGTTTGGCCTTTGAGTTTCCTAAATTTTTTCCAACTCATTGTTGTTTTTTGCATATAGAATAATGGATAAAAATGTCTTTTAATGGAAGAAATGAATTTGACCCAAGAAATGGATATCTTACCATGGATTCGCATTTTCTCTTGAGTCTTTGCCTCCCACCAAACTAGTGTTGCTCCTTCTAGCCTTAATGAAGCTAACTGGATCTTTATGTCATCTTCTTGTAGATTTTGAATTTTGTAGTATACTTTCAATTGATGGATCCAGGTGTCTAACTTCTCTGCATTTACCTCACCATTGTACATGGGAAGTTCAAACTTGATGTCCAACTTGAGTAATGGAGTTTTTCCTTTTGGGATTTTTGAATGAGTGTGGGTGGTTTTTGTGGTGGATGTGGAAGATGAAGATGTTGATGAATATGATGAGGATGAGGATGGTGGATATGGAGGTGGCTTTCCTCCACTGCCTTTCAAACTCTTCTCTTCATCATTCTTACCATATGAAGATCCTTATCCATGTGGAGGCTTTGAACCTTCTCTTACTCTTTCTGCAGTGAATGCATCAAACATGATTTTAACCATTCTTTGTATGTCTTTGAAGTCTCTCTTAACATCCTCTTCTTCTGAATTTCCATGATTCTCTTCAACTCCTAACATAATGGCTAAGGATTCAAGCTCAACCTTTGATGCTTGTACCTTCTCAATCACTTTAGCTTCTTGTGCAATTTGTACCTCTTCAATCTCAACTGCTGGAGATGGAACTTGAGGTGCTTCAAGTGCAGCTTTGAGTGGAAATTTGGGTGAAGATGGTGCTTTCTTAGCTCTCTTTCTCCTTCTCATAATCTCAGGACTAACAACCAATAGCTTCCCTTCTCCTCCCTGCAACTTCAACCTTGTAAGCATCACAAAATTATAGCTATTAAAATCCTTCTTACACAATCTCAAGCAAAACAAGCAATAAACCTTTAGCAACCTTCTGCTCTGATAACAACTTGATCTGAAATTGATTGTTAGTTAATATTGTGCTAATATTAGTTTCAGAATTAACATGAAAGCTCTTTGATTTTCTTATCATACAAGGGTCTATACAATTGTTTATGAGTGACAAATCATTAAACTTGATGAGATTAAGTGTTTTTCATGAACTTAAAAGCATGGAAACTCAATGTTGAACAGTAGCATAATAAAAAACAACAAGCATAAATAACAGAGACAAATACACAAGTTTTTAATGAAGGAGGTCACCCCTCCTGGGATACATCTCCTTGGTCGAGCTTCATAGTGTGGGATTTTGTATTAGCTTCAGTTGTGCAAAAATTTTGTTTACAGTCTCCTGTTGCCTCTGTAACCTGCTCCAATGGCTCCAAAACATCAAAATCTTCCAATAATGACTATCCTTGCTCCCAATTTGGTCGAAAATTTCCTCAGTTATGGCAAAAACAAATTCTCCTATTATTTCTCCACTAAATCTAGAATGCGGCTAGCTAACTCCGCTAAATGTGGAAGTCTGTCGAATCTGGTGGGTCCGCCAAAGGCGCCGCCAAGATAAGTATGCGATTAATGTTAAGATAAGTGGTGTTTAAGTGGGGTTAAGCGCATTTAAATCTCTGCAAATCGCATCACTATCACTTATCGCAGATCGCAGATCGTAGATCATAGACCTGCTATAAATCATTATATGTTACATGCTCCGTCTTGCGATTGCGATACCCTGATGCGATATATTGCATCGCAATTCCGCCACCTTGTTAACGCTTTATGTTTCCTGCTCTGTCTTACGATTGTGATACCCCGATGCGATTGGTAGGACCCACCTTATCACCACATCACTTACCGCGCAATCGCAAATCACAAAACATTTGTTGTTTCCTTATATCCTCCGCTCATAAACTACCGATGCGAGATCAAGCTTAGGAAATAGGAGAAAAATTCAACTTCCCCAAGCAACATTGGTGAATCTGGAGATGACACTTGTCATAGTGTCACTGGCTGAAAAACTGGAGAATATTTCTTAAAGATTCCCGACATGCTGACTAGACTACCAAGTCATCAGTCTATCACTATTTTGCACAATTTTTACATGTTTGGGAAAATGAACATCATGCCATAACTCACTCATACGAGCTCGGAATTTGATGAAACGAGTTGCGTTGGAATCTTGGTGATGAGCTCTATCCATTCGTTCTGGTCTGAAGCATTTCTGAGCACTTTCAATTTTTGGCTAAATATTGAGCTCCTAATCATTTTCCAAACTAGGTCCCGCTAGTAAAAATGGTCTTGTGAGTTGATTCCTCCAGTTTTTCCACTTTTAATGCATCAAGATGGATGAAAAAAAATATAATGATCCTATCAGTATCAACATGTGACACTGAAAAGTGGCCTCGGTGTTTTAAGCCCAAAAGGTGTTTTAAGCCCAAAAGGAATCACTCCATATGCAAAGCTACCCCAAGGACTAATAAAAGCAGTTTTTTGTTGATCTGCAAAGCAAATACTAATATGAATTACCCAAGAATATACCCATAAAAGACAACTTCTTCAGCCACACTCTTGTCGATGATTTGTGAATAAAGTGTGTGGGATAATTTTTCTTTGGGATTGATCCAAATCAAATCATTATATTGTTTTTCATCCATCTTAATGCTTTCATAGTGGAAAAAAGTGGAGTAACTTGCATTATTACCATATGTGTCGACATTACCTCCATTGTTGGCTCCTGGAATGGGATCGACGTTACTACCAATGTTTACACCAACCATGTCAGCAGGTTGGGGTTAAGAGGGTTTAAAAGCAGAGGAAGAACTAAATGACCCAGAGGAGCTTGAGGCTTTAATGCAAACAAGGAGAGGTTATTAAACTAGAAAAGGTAGGTTTTTTTATGGGGACATCTGGATCAAGGATTTAATGAGATTTTATATATAGTCAGTCAACCATACCAATGTAGAAATGCTAGCAGAGAAATAAATGTTCTAGAATTTTTAAAAACTAGTAACAAATCTACCTCTAAAGGGATTAAAAGTGTTGAATGATGAGAAAACAAAGTATGGCTATGAAAGGGAACAATTTTGATCTATAACTCTATTAAGAAATAAACTTTCAAACTTGTATAAGGTTTTGGGGAAACAAAAGTTTTCAGTCAGTACATCAGGGTCCCAGTTCAAAATCCCACTCTTTCCTCAAAACCCAATAAGTGCTTCGTTCCTTGCTCAAAAAAATAGGTTAATGAACAAATCAAGATATGCACAATGTGTATGGGGGTTACCCAGAACCATTAACAGTGATCGAGAACTAAAAAATAGAAGAAAATACTAGAAGAAAATTGGGTTTTGGCAGAAAATGCACCTTTTTATGCATTGGAGTGCAGCTAATGGCCTAAAAACTTAGTTTAGGAGGCCCATTTTAGACCTTGAATTTCCCCTAATGATAAATTTTCCCTCTTTAGATTTGGAGAGGTTCAAAACACCATCTTAGATCTAGGATTTCAAACACTATAGAATACATTTGGTTGTGTAGCTTATGACTTAGACACAAGGGTTGACAAGATCACATATTATGTGTATGTCAAGGTTTCTATGTGCATTTTACCATGACGTCTTGGATATATGGTTTGCTATTAAATTCTAAGCAAATTATTTTTCTTTGATGAACACGATGAGCCAATAGTAGTATTTTACTCGCATTGTGAGTTTCCCATTAAGCCAATGCATTTTATGGGAAGATGTGTTACAAACCTAGCATAATAATATTATTAAAATATTAATAGATTTTATAATGTCTATAATGTTAGAATTGATTTAGAGTTGTTTTTATATAGTTTAACATAAATGCCTAAGATTAAAAAAAATGGAATTGGCAATGGAAGCATGGTTTGATGTGATTATCATGGAATCATTTATTTCTTGGTTTGAATGTTGAAAATACTTGCATGATTTTATATGCATGCCTACAAAATTCCATGTGCCATATCAACATAAGAAATAACATTAGATTTAGAATAATTCTATTCAAAACAAGGAATAACAAATAACTATGATAGAATTCATACCTTATCACTTGGATCTTTGCAAGGATATCATCCCCATGAAACAAAAGGTCAAAAAAACATTGGAAAAATGCTTATAACCATGTCATCCTCTTGAATCATGGTGGACAGGAAAGTCAACTTCAAAGTGGCATAAATTTTGCATATTAACAATATTGATGTCTTTCTTACACTAGTGGAAAGGTCTATGAATGTATAATAGTTCCAAGGGGTGTGGCACAAGCACATATTTTTTAACCCTAAGAAACTTTATTTAATGCCTCAAACTGCCTCTAGAAGGTTTCAAACCCCAATTCTCCAAATTAGGACCTACAAGTGAAAATGGCCATATAAGTTGATTCCTCCATTTTTTTAAACTCTAAAAGCATCAAGATGGATGAAAATTTGACATCCTCTCTTCCTCCTCCGTTGATTTGATTTTCCTATGGTACTACTTCCAACTTAAAGTTGAGGAGTTTCTAAGATAGGGGAAAGGGCATTAACCCCACTAAATAATGCTAGATAATATCAACAAGTAGGAATAAGGATCAAGTTACATCAAAAGGATTCTCAATTGATTATGATAGGGAGAGAGCATTTGTGTATATACTTGACCTACATGTAGATAGGTCAAAATTACTCATTATGTAACTAAGTTGGAGACATACCAAAAAAAGCAGGGATCCCACCCAATGTTTTGCATGTTCAATTAAGTGCATCCAATGAGATCACCATTGGTATGCAGATATATGATAAATATAACTATTCTGAGGAAAACCATTTTTTTCCACATGTTGAAGCTAAACATAAATGATGAGAGTCGATTGCTATGTATTTGGGACTTCTGACTATATAATGCAATCAACATCCTCTCTTCTCCTCTCTTGAATACATTTTCCTTTGATATTGCTTCCAACTTAAATATGAGGAGCTTCATAATATCAACAATAGGTAGGAATGAGGACTAGCAAACATCAAGAGGTTTCTCGATTGAAGGTTATAGGGAGAGAGGATTTGTGTAGTTACTTGACCTACTTGTATATAGGTCACAATTACTAGAAATATTGCAAGAAATGCAGGGGTTGTGCGTTGACTAAATTATATAGATTTATACTAATAATGGACAAAACCCTTAGTTTTTTCTTTGACATAGTAAATGGATCCATTTCATGGTCTAGATGGCCCAATTGCCTTATTTCAAAGTCACCAATATGTTCAAATGGAATCACAACAATTTGAACATGAATATGAAATTGGAGAGAATTGAACACTAAACACTCATACTAAGCAAGGAAAAAAAAAAAAATTGTTTTACTTGATAAAGATATTTGTCACGCAATCTTGTTATTTAATCACTATTACTGAATAGTGATCATTACCTACATTGACTAATTCAATTGTGAATATCCCAATCAAGGTAGTAGGGCTAACTTGTTCAAAGCAATCATGACATTTGATGGCCTAATATGTAATTGAAGAAATAAAAAATTAGTTAACTAAAATTTAGTCAGCCCAATTTAGTTAACTAAAATTTATGACTCACATGTGTTCTTCATCTTGGTCTGGATGACTTGACTACAAAAATATCATGGACATTGTCATCATCTCAACTACATAAACATCATTGACACAACTATCATTTCTAACAACAAAACTATTATGGATCACAAATGGATATTCAAAATCACCAAAAATCACAACTCATCACAAAAGAAAATTTCAAATTTAACTCAAGTTGTCAAGATGACAAAAAGACACCATAAAAATTAACTAAATTTTGATTATTACTAATTACAAAAACAATTAATATTTATGTTAAATAAACAAATGACATTGTTTCTTATTTTAATCTATTTACTTAAAAAAACCAATAAAACTTAACTATTTAAGTGACATGATTTTCCTTAAATAATAGCAATGAGGCTGTGTGCCATTGTTGACAACAGTAGTTTTGAATAGAAATAAGCAGTTTTCACAATTGTTGACAACAGCAGTTTTGAATAGAAATAGTCTTGGCAGGAGACAAACAAATCTCTAAACTTCACTAGCCCTAGCATACAAATGGGTGGATTGTGTTCCCAAGAACACTCACAATCATACAAACAAATCTCTAAGCTTCACGAAGCCACATTCACAGTCAAAACATTCACAATCAGAACTAAGTTTCAGAGTAATAAATAGCATGGCTCTTCATTGCTCCTGCATGTCTGATGTGAAGTATGAATCGTATATACAAAGATTCACAAGTTCATCATAGTTTGCCCTCACTCCCCTAAATTCACCTCCTATTTGTGCATCCTCTACCTCTGCCGACCTCGGGCTTCTGCTGTTACTACCTTTCTCAAATAAACTTCCTTGAAGTTCACTGTCTACAGAAATGGAAACCGATACAGAGATATCATCTTCCAGCTCTTTAACTTCATCTACATCTTTCATTCCTGATAATTCCTTTTGCGACATACTCATTATTTTCTCTTCTATATCATCTGAGTTAGCAATACCTGTGGAAATACTGTAAGGGGACCCAGAAATTTTAACATTGCACCCAACAGATTCCACTGCTCGCTTAATAGCCATGGCCTCCCGCCAAGCCCTTGTAGCCACAACAACCGCCCAACGACGGGCACTCTTTTCAGATACCAGCTGCTCGGTCAGTGAATTTAAGTTTGCTGCACTATCCTTCATTTTCTCTCCTGCAATCTCTTTTTCCCTCTGAAACTCCATCTTTTCAGATACTAGCTGCTCAATCAACGATTCCAAGTTTGCTGTCATATCCTTCATTTTCTCCCCTGCAATCTCTTTGTCCCTCTGAAACTCCATCCTTTCAGACACCAGCCGCTCGGTCACTGATTCCATGTTTGTTGTCATATCCTTCATTTTCTCTTCTGTAATCTCTTTTTCCTTCTGATGCTTCATTTTTTCAAATACAAGCTGCCCAGTCAGTGATTCCATGTTTTTTGCCATATCCTTCATTTTCTCTTCTGCAATCTCTTTTTTCCTCTGATACTCCATCTTTTCAAATACCAACTGCTCAGTCAGTGATTCCATGTTTGTTGCCATATCCTTCATTTTCTCTTCTGCAATCTCTTTTTCCCTCTGATACTCCATCTTTTCAGATACCATCTGCTCAGTGAGTAATTCCAGGCTTGTTGCCATATCCTTCACTTTCTCTTCTGCAATATCTTTTTCCCTCTGATACTCAATCTTCTCAGATACCTTCTGCTCAGTGAGTAATTCCAGGCTTGTTGCCATATTCTTCACTTTCTCTTCTGCAATCTCTTTTTCCATTCGATACTCCATCTTTTCATATACCATTTGAGCAGTGAGTGATTCCAGGCTTGTTGCCATATCCCTCACTTTCTCTTCTGCAATCTCTTGTTCCCTCTGATACTCCATCTTTTCAAATACCAACTGCTCAGTCAGTGATTCCATGTTTGTTGCCATATCCTTCATTTTCTTTTCTGCGATCTCTTTTTCCCTCTGATACTCCATCTTTTCAGATACCATCTGCTCAGTGAGTAATTCTAGGTTTGTTGCCATATCCTTCACTTTCTCTTCTGAAATGTCTTTTTCCCTCTGATACTCCATCTTTTCAGATACCATCTGCTCAGTGAGTAATTCCAGGCTTGTTGCCATATCCTTCACTTTCTCTTCTGCAATCTCTTTTTCCCTTCTATACTCCATCTTTTCAGAAACCATTTGCGCAGTGAGTGATTCCAGGCTTATTGCCATATCCTTCATTTTCTCTTCTGCAATCTCTTTTTCCCTCTGATACTCCATCTTTTCAAATACCAACTGCTCTGTCTGTGATTCCAGGGCTGTTGCCATATCCTTCAATTTATCTTCTGCAATCTCTATTGCCCTCTGAAACTCCATCGTTTCAGACACCAGTGATTCTAGCTTTGTTGTCATATCCTTCAACTTCTCTTCTGCAATCTCTTTTGCCCTCTGAAACTCCATCTTTTCAGATACCACTGATTCTAGCTTTGTTGTCATATCCTTCATTTTCTCTTCTGCAACCTCTTTTGCCCTCTGAAACTCCATCTTTTCAGATACCACTGATTCTAGCTTTGTTGTCATATCCTTCATTTTCTCTTCTGCAACCTCTTTTGCCCTCTGAAACTCCACAAAACGATGTGCTTCAATTTCTGACCTACTCCACGCCTCAAGCGGGGAAGCCCACCGTAAATGGAAGTGGGACCAGAGGGTCGGTGCTAAGAGTGCCGGCGGAGGCAAGAGAGGTCCAGAATGTTCATCGGGACTATAGAAATGGTTGCAATGCTCGTGAATATTGCTTTTAACAGAGGACTTCCGAAGCTGTGTCAAGTAAAGCCACATGCACGCACAGGAATCCGCGACCGCAGCCTGTTGCCTCTCCTTTTCAGTGTTGCACAAAAAGTTTCCGAATCGCCCAGAAAAAATGCAGTCCACAATTTCAACTAAATAAGCCGAAGAGAATTCGAATGCACAAGGGTACATTCTCAGTAGCTGTGCTACACAATCTACCCACTGAACGAAAATGGGGCTGGAAATTGTAATGGCACTGGCAGGAGGTGACTCTGGACTAATATCCAATGTTGGCATTCCTAGACGATCTGCAAATGGATGCCCAAATGCAAGCCAGTCCTTTTCAATAAGTGCCTGGAAACCCTCAAAGGTCCGATAGTAAGGATCAAGCAAAAGGCCTGCCAATGAAACCAATTGTGTAGTTCTATCCCAACCATCACTGCAATGAACGAGCACCGAGGCACCTTGCAGAGCAATTCGTGCAGCAATCCAAGCAGAACTAGCCAAGATACTATTAATACCCCTTACCCAATCACTTCCTCCAAGACCTCCCCAATTCCATCCGCCATTTCTATGATTCGACGATGAGCCATCTGAAGAAGCAGAGCCGTGCGTGTCCAGGTAATCTCTGAGCCTAGAAAAGCTGTATGTCACTGCATGGACATTATCAATCCCTAAAATCACAACCTCGGCCTGTGAATAGTTTGAAGAAGATTCAATTCCTCGAACTCCCATGGCACCATCGGCTAAGGCATTTTCGCTGGTCCCTGTATCGGCAATATAAATGAGTTTTGAGTCCATGCCTGAACTTGGCCTTAGCCTGAGAGAGGCACTCAGTGCTGCAACAAGCTTTTCATCAGCGATGCTCCGCCTGGTATTCATCA
Organism: Pinus albicaulis; assembly: GCA_034641835.2. Classification (NCBI taxonomy): domain Eukaryota; kingdom Viridiplantae; phylum Streptophyta; class Pinopsida; order Pinales; family Pinaceae; genus Pinus; species Pinus albicaulis. The sequence continues at coordinate 1,345,274,118 of CM076582.1, read as the reverse complement.
ATCCAAGCAAAGGCTGGGAGGACCGCGCCAGCACAGCTCCGTTTTCAGGATGGCACCATGTGATAACAGGCAATCTGCCCCGCGCACGAAATTTTGCAGCCTGCAAAACCTCCTGGTCACTGATAGTTAATGGCACTATAAAACGAGATGGGTATGTTGGGCAAACGGTGTAGTTGGAATTCACATCACTAATTCTCCACCATTTATTTGATTTCCCCAAAAGCCTAACATACTCTTGAAGCAACCGCACATTTGGGTTCGAATTTCTCATCATGAAAGGCCCGCAGGCGAAGGCATACAGTTCCCACAGGCTCGGGGTCTTCAAACGCCTAATCAGTTCATGCCAAATGAGCTTCCTCTGTCTAGTTCCTGGAGCAAAGCCATAAACAAGAATACGCATGTCCCTGCTTTCAACTTGCAGCAGACGCGAAGCAGAGGTTGCCCTCGCCTTGTGGAACTTGTCGATGGTAGCCAGGGGAATTGTACCCAGAGGAATCAACTGCCTCGCTCCTTCGCTCACGAATAGCAGCCGGAAATTCGTAACCAGCAATGTGCCCTGAACATCGGTGTTCACCAAAACAACGCCATTAACCTGTACAGCAACGTCCTCCCCTGCCACAAGAAATTCTTCGATGCCATAACCATCGCCTAATGATGTCTCTGTATCTGTATCTGAACTCCACTTTTGGGAAACCATAGTGTGGTTTGAGCTGTGCCTGTAATATATTGAATCCCAACCGATGTAATGATCTAAATAGAGTTAAATCCCAAGCTTTCGTATTTACCCTCCCTGCCTGCCTTACTCTCAACCGAACTATCCAAATTGCTCGCTGAACTCAGACATTCATAAAAATATGGAGAAGATGTTGATCCGAACTATGCACATGGATGAACTTAGATTCATAAAAATATATATAGATGATGTTGATAGTCATGGTTCCGATTAGAAATCTTTTAAGTACATTTAGAGCCCACCATTATAGAAAATATTAAAGGAAATTAGAGCCACAAATCTCACGTATGCGATTGTATTAACTTTGTCCTTGATTTGGACCATGTTTTGAGTCAATCTCCTTGATTTGGACCATATTTTGAGTTAATCTCAACAAATATGAAGAGCTTTAAGCAATGGGCTATGGGGGTTTGCAAGAAATAACACCTTATTTTCAATTAAAAGGGTTGTTATTTTAAAAAATAAAAATTTCTTGCAATATTTTTTAATCTTGGTTAATTATAATTAAGTCATTAAATGATAACTATAAACTTAAGTTATTAAATAATAAGCATAAATTAGATTATGCTTTTATTTTTGAGTCATAACTAATCTGGAGTGTACAAACAAAACATCCAAATGGGGAGTGGAAACCCTTAACCTCTCTACACAACCTTTTCTGAAGGTATGACCACAATAATCTCATATATGCAACAACAACCAACTAAGAAACCACCAGCATTGCCAACATTATCTTGTTGACTGAGCACAACTCATATTACACATTCATATCCTTTGAGACCTAAACTCTTTCAAAATCATAACGGTTTGACTAGACAACGAAAATGCCCAAGTGGAGAGAAGAGACCCTCAGACATTTAAATAAGTAACTCTTAATGGCACCATAGAAATCGAATAATATAAGAGTGCAACTAGTGAACATTTTTTTTACTCAATCTTAATCTATTAATACCATCATTGATCAACATATGTTAGGTTCTCGAGTAACCTCACTCCATTGCCCCTTATAAGTGAACTAGTTTGTACAATGTCCAATGAGGACATTGTTCCATGAGCATCTAAGTTGATACACACAACCCCATCAAAGAACACCTCTCCATGGGTGCCAAGACTTATCCACATGACCTAGCCACAAAAGATTGCACCATAGGTGTGTACCTAATTTGTCACTCCAACAACAAATGCCTCTCCATAAGTATCGTGGATGATTTTATGAATCATATTGTAACACCCTCGTTTGATTCTCCAATTTATTAATGTAATTATTGTGTTTCATTATAGCTAAATGTTGTAGCATGGACACTTCATCATTTTAAGTTGGAGTGGATAAATCATAGACATTGTTAATGTATTTTACATATTAATGGAAAATTTCCAAGAAACAGACTAAGCGTTAGGCACCTACACTAACCATGATACCATGAGATGAGACTAGTAAGGAGGTTGTGGGGTTTATGTTGCAATAACATTGATTTCCCTCACCAAAGCCATGTTACTAATTTCAATTTGAAAATTGTTGCCTCCTCTTTATTTCTTCCCAAAATTCAATTAATGAGGAAGACTTGGTAATTGAGAAGTCATAAAAATATATAGATGGGGAAGGGAGGTTGTTAAAATGGATTTCAAAATTCAAGGAGAGGTATGGGCAGACTACCCACCTTAATTTTGGAGAATTGACCCACGATTTGCATGGTAAAAAAGAGGAAAATCACATGATGTTGGTGCAAGGAAGTTCGACAGCAGAGGATTTGCATTATGGGGGTTTGGAAGAAATAATTCCCCAACTCCAACCAAAAGAAGGGTTGTTACTTTCAAAAATAAAATCTCCTTGTAATACTTTTGAAACCTTGTTAACTACACTTAAGCCATTAAATGATGAGCATAAACTATATTATACTGTCATCTCTTCTTAGACACAAACTCTTATAGAGGCATAACTAATTTGGAGTGCACAATCAAAACACCCAAGTGGGGAGTGGATCCAAGTGGGGAGTGGATACCCTTAAGCTCTCTACACAACCATTTCTCAATGTATAGCCACAATAATATCATATATGCAACAACAACCAACTAAGAAACCACCAACAATGCCAACATGATCTTGTTGACTAAGCATAACTCATATTACACCTTCATATCCCTTTAGACCAAAACTCCTTCAAAAACATAACTATTTGAGTAGATAGCCAAAAATTCCCAAGTGGAGAGAAATGACCCTAGGATGTTTAAACAATTAATTATTAATGGCACCATCGACATCTCATAATATATGTGAGCACAACTAGTGAATAAATTGATTACTCAACCTTACTCCATTAATACCGTTGTTGATCAACATATGCTAGTTGCTTGAGTATCCTCACTTCATTGCCCCTTAATTGTAAACTAGGTTGTATGATGTCTATTAAGGACATTGTTAAATGGGCATTAAATTTAATGCACAAAACCCCATCAAAGAACCTCTCTCCATGAGTGCCAAGACTTATCCACATCACCTACCAACAAAATACTTCACCATAGATGTCAACCCAATCTGTCACTCCTACAACAAAATGCCTCTCTTCACAAAATTAAGGTATCAATTGACTACATGAGTATGAGAAAAGAGAGAAAAGAAGTTGTTGAATGACTATATATATGTAGAATTGTGCATGACTAAGTTGTAATAATTGGTATTTTATGAATCCAAAATTGACACACCATAGAAATCTCATAGAAAATTGACTGAATATTGCACCATAGGTGTCAACCTAATCTCTTACTCCAACAACAAATGCCTCTCCATAAGTACCGTCGATGATTTTATGAATCCTTTTGTAACACCTCCACTTGATTCCCCAATTTGTAAATGTAATTATTGTGTTTCAGTATAGCTCTATGTAGTAGCATAGATACTTCATCATTTTAAGTTGAAGTGGATAAATCACAAACGCCTTAAATGTATTGTATACATTAACAGAAAATTTCCAAGCAATTGACTAAGGGTTGAGAACCTACACTAACCATGATACCATGATCTAGCATTGGTAAAGGGGTTTCAAGGTTTATGTTACCTACAACATTGATTTCCCTTACCAAATGCATGTTACAAATTTGAATTTGAAAATTGTTTCCTCTTCTTTCCTTCTTTGTAAAATCCAATTAACAAGGAAGGTTAGGTACTTGAGAAGTCATTTCCCCACAATAATGGAGGGAAGGGGAGGTTATTGAAATGGCTTTAAAAATTCAAGGAGAGGTATGGCTAAACTACCCACCTTAATTTTTGGGAATTGGCCCACAATTTGCATGGTAAAAATAGGAAACTTGCATGATGTCAATACAAGGATTTCGAAAACATAGATGAAAGAGTGACTTGGATGGTGACTTTCGATGTAAGGAGGTAGCCAATCTTGAGCAATGTTGTTGCTCGAGCATTCTAGGCCAACAAGCCTTAACTTTCTTGTTAAAAACATATAGAGAAGTCCAAAAACTAGTTCAGCATAAGAGGGTTGTGATAAGTTGGTGCATTGTTGGGTAAGCACGAGTGGCACTACTAGGAAAATTTGTTGATGGAATGTATAAGAAGTGAAAGGATTTCCTACTATTGTGCAAGATAGAGAGGGAAACACCTAAATGCATGGAGGCTCAATGCGATGGGGAAGAGAAGTCTTTGGTTTCCTTGATAGTGAGGGAGAGTGACCATATTTTTCATTATTTAAGAAATTGATAGTTACCATAGAGTACCATGGTTTGCAGAGGGGATGGCTAGTTTTAGAGAAATGAATGGGAAGGTGACTCTATGGATCTGTGGAAAGGAGCTCACACACTTCACTTTTCAACATCAATAACTTTTAGATAAGGGCTCAAACCTATCATTACATAGTTTGTGCACTTGTATTTTGATGGTTGATTGTATTTGAAATTGAATGACTTCCTTTGATATGTTTTAATTTTTTAATGCAAGAAAATTGTGGTGTGAATGCAAGAATGTTGATATGCTATATTTGATGTCTCAATAATGGATAAAGCCCTTGTGTATGTGATCTGATCTTTATTTCTTAAGTTTGAAGGTTTTCTTTAAAGAGCACAAAATACTTGAACTTAAAAAAATAACGGAAATAACTTAGAGCAGAAATAAAACAATAAAGAAACAAGAAAACTAAGCTAGTTTGTTGATGGATTTCACCTAAGATGTGGGCCTAAGTCTCTGAGTTCATTTCCTAGTGGGAAGGACTATTTATTACTGGTGTAAAGGGGAAAATTACATTAGTCTACTATTGTTGGTTCTATGCTTAGAAAACGCATAGTGACCTGCAAAAATTGATTTGATCGGACCTCTCCTCTAGCTGCTCTCCAAAAAGGACTAAAAATTGGCTTAAGATCAATCCCACAGTTTGTATTTTCAAACTGAATTGTCACTCCTTGACCCCTTGCCACTATTAGAGTCTTGTAATGGGCACAATAGTAAGTTTATCATTGTTATGGGCATAAATTCAACTCTATGTTCTCATTTCACCTCAAAGCTCCTTCTTTCTACCCATGCATTGATAATGGAGGTGGTTATGGGTTTTGAAACAAATGTTACAGGTCAGTCAGACCCATTTCCACCTCTAAGATCTATGCATAAACTCCACTACATAGGATGCATTCAACAATGTTTGTATTCAACCCTGTCAACCTTTAACTCCTTCTTAGTTATCTCCACTCGTAGGATTTGAGGTTAATATCATATTACAGGCTTGAGAGATACAATGTGAGTCGACGGGATATCGACCATATCCCACTAACCAGAATACTTATTTGTTTAAACAATAAAACTCACGTCAGGCTTTGCCAAGCCTTGGCAACCTCAACTTGGCCAATGGTATTTGGTCGCAGCATCCAGTGTGGAGGGATGACTGTAGACTACCCTTTATGGCATGGAAAATATACATCACTTTAATTTTATTTGTGTTGGCATTACAAAAAACATACTATCCCATGGTCTATTGGAAATTCATTGCAATCATTGGCAGGGTAGCCAGGGGTTCGACTCCTGCTGACCCTGCTTTAACCTAGAAACCAAATATATTTCTCGTTAACATGTGCCACATTTTTCCTTCTTTTGAATCCTTTATTGGCCAATCATAGCTTGCCACATGGAAAACTTTGATTGGTCCACCTCTCTACCAGCTAAGATGCCACGTATCTGCTAAGTATGTAGCCATGTCAGTGTCACATCCTCATGCCATGTAGACTTGCTACCATGTGTCCTTTGTGGGTCCTTCCATGTGTCTATATGGATTTCCACATGGCCTCTATACGACCTACCATATGTCACCTTATGGGGGTGCCGCGTGTCACTTTCCTTTCCTTTTTTTTCATGTTTTACAAAAACTTTAGAACATCATAACCTTCTCTTACATAGTCCTTTTTTCCCATTCAAGTTGTGTTAGAAACATCTCATTTAGCTCTTAGACATGGAACTAATTGCATTAAGTTTTGAAACATTTGAAATTTGGGGCATCTCGGATCCTGCTAGATCATTCCTCGCCATTGGGAAACTTTAGGACCACCAAAAGATGATTACTAAATATAAAAGTGAGGGTATGACTCCCTCACTTTCTCAAGCTCAATCCACCATGATTTTCTTGGATCCATTCCTTTAAGCTCTACTCGGAGATGCTCCACGTCACCTCTACATGTAGTCCTTGTTTTCTTATCTAGAATGACATCTTCTTGCAACCATGCTTGCAACTCATTCTTGTATTCAAGAGAAAAATTATTAGTGGCAAGAACTTGGATAGTCTCATCTTGATCTATGATCATAGGAGGCTCGTATAATTTCAATTTCTCTACATCCACCATTGAATATATCTACATGTAAGGTGGTATATCTAAGTGGAAAGAATTAGATCCAATATTCTCCAAAATTATGGATGGGCCATATTGGATTGACTTGACCTTTTTACCTTCCCCTTTTAACCTTTCTTTGATAATATGCAACCAAAATCGATCACCAACTTGAAACTGATGATCCACTTGATGCTTGTTGTGTCTTGCTTTATATTGGGCTTGACTCTTCTCCAACTATTCCTGCAATGTCCGATGAATCATTTGGATCTTCTAAATGAATTTTGAGGTTTTGTCTTCATTTTTATGTTCACCTAAATTATTTCATTTTTTCGCCATCACCTAATGATGTATCTGCATCTGTATCTGAAATCCACTAGAAACCATAGTGGTTTTAGTTGTGCATGTAATATACTGAATGTAACACCCTCTTCCCACTTTTACCCAAGTAACCGGCCAATCAAGGTAAATATGAGACGAGAGGCTACTAATATGAGATTCAACCTCCTAGATGACCATAAGCAAGTGGAACCGATGGAAACAAGACAAACACACCTTACACGGCATCAAAAACATCATCTCGAGGTAACTCAACCTTCCAGGCCCCTGAACCATGAGGGAAACTGAATTTTTGACCAATTTGAGTCTTAGTTGCGAGTATGCCAAGGAAAGGTAGCAGCTAAAATCCTATAGTCGTGGGCATGCCAAGGCAAGGTAGCGACTAGGGTCCAGTTTGGTCATTTTTGTGCCTGCAACTCTGGGATTTGTGCCACCTTTTTAACCCTAAAGCCCATGTCACTGCCTAGAACTTCATGAAACTGTACGAGATGATAAATAACATTAATAAAAATGTGTGGAATCAATCAAATCATCAAGAACGCATTTGGACCCCTCCTAGCCATGACAAGCATTTCGCCAAACATGTCACAAACATTGCATCTACAGGTTTAAACAGCAGATTTAAACATAGGGGTTTTATACTTATCTGAGAATCGCTAAGAAGCATTGCTCCCTTACATCATTAGCTACAATACAATATATTTTACCATAGCTACATTGTGTATTCATTTACAAGTAAAAACATAGATAGAGCCATACATCATCACTGATAAAATACATGCTTATAACCAACATAATAACAAAAAAAATACCATGGATATAACATCAATGAAATCCAAATAATAACCAGTACATTTTCATAACAAATACCAAAGGAATGATCTCTTCATTAATGAATGTAAAAACCAACCGGAGATGGGACTTCCACGTTCCACCCGACCATAGATTGGTTGAGCCAAGTCTCACTTCATCCAATCACCCTAATGCCATATTCCAAGCATGAATGTGGTATCTCATTAACAAATCAATCACAATAAATCTAGGGCTTCTAGAGGCCAAACCACCTCAACCCTCAACCAATGATTTGACCTCATGGTCAGACATCACAACCATCACAGATTGGTCTCTATCCAAGATGCTCCAAGGCTCTAAAGTTTTTGTTCCAACCAAGGCTTCAGGACTAGTAACTCAACCCCAGTTGTTTCTGGGCTCCAGAGTGTTTGTCCAACCAAAGCTCTAGTAACTAATAACTCAACCCAATAGCTAAAGGAATCATGAGAACCAACCAGAAACAATCAATTGAATAAACCCACAAAACTACGGCTATCCAGGAAAATGGCAAGGCTAGGAAAATCCACATGCATACACCATGCATGCCAAAACTAGTGAGGAAAACATACATGCAACTCGGTACCTGCACTCAGAACTTGTTGTAGATGTTGATCACAATGTCCTCTTGCGCTTTCCTTCTCTTCCTTTGCCTTCTTGCTCCAAATCACCAAGTATCCACACTCTCCAAGAATGCTCCAAGAAAACTCTAAGTATCCAAGAGTATGAGAAAGAGAGAGAGAATAATGACAGAGCTCCAAAAATGCACTGACAAAAGCTTGAGCAAAAGCTTACCAACTAATCCTCATAAGGATTTTTAATAATGAGGCCTCTATTTTCTTCTTTTCCCATTATTTTCTTTCATTTTCCTCCGCACATGCAACCTATGACCTTTCACCCTCCTTTTCTCCTAATTTCCATTACTTTCATAAATAAAATGACAATTAATGCCTTATTCCTTTCCAAAGTATTTTCCATTGCCTTTGCCAATTTCCTTTAGCAATAATAACCGAAACAAACACTTGCTAGGATGTTTTTCCCACCATTCAGCTTGGAATACGTGTCCCATCAACCGTGGTCTTATATTTTTTTTTACATGGGTTTTTTACTAGGGTTGTTACACTGAATCCAAACCGATGTAATGATATGATTAGAGTTAAATCCCAAGATTTCATATTTCCCCTCTCGGACTGCCTTACTCTCAACCAAACTATCCAAATTGCTTGTTGAACTTAGAGATCCATAAAATTATATATATGATGTTAATCCGAACTATGCACATTGATGAACTTATATTCAAAAAAATATGTAGATGATGTTGATAGTTATGGTTCCGCTTAGAAATATTTTACGTGTGTTTAGAGCACACTATTATCGAAAATAATTTAATATAAATTAAAGAAAATTTTAAATATAAACAGTTAAGGGTGTCTTTGAAGCCACAATCTCACGTATGCTATTCTATTAAGTTTGTCCTTGATTTGGACACTACTTTGAGTTAATATCAACAAATATGAATAGCTTTAAGAAATGGGCTATGGGGGTTTGCAAGAAATAACTCTCCACCTTCAACCAAAAGGGTTGTTACTTTCAAAAATAAAAATTCCTTGCAATATTTTTGAAACCTTGTTAATTAGACTTAAAGCATTAAATGATAAGCATAAACTAGATTATTCTTTCGTCTCTTATTGGACATAAATTCTTATAAAGTCATAACTAATCTGGAGTGCACAAACAAAACACCCAAATGGCGAGCAGAGACCCTTAAGCTCTCTACACAACCTTTTCTCAAGGTATGACCACAAAAATCTCATATATGCAACAACATCCAACTAAGAAACCACCAGCATTGCCAACATTATCTTGTTAACTGAGCATAACTCATATTACACCTTCATATCCCTTGAGACCTAAACTCTTACAAAATCAAAACGGTTTGACTAGACAACTGATCCAAATATTTTAATTCAGGGATGCATACAAAATTTCATTTAAAATAGCATGTAACCATATGATGCATGCACATAAAAGAAGAGGAAATAAAATGCAACTATGAGAACAAAGGCACAAAAATAAGTTGATAACGGAGTTCACCTAGTGTGGGTTAAATCTTAGGGCCCTTCTCAATGTGGGGAGGCATATTTCATTAATCTTCGACAAAATTAAATTAAATGCAATTACAAAAAGACACCTTATACCTCCACTTCCAGGGATGGCCTAAAAATGCACACCTCTGATGAAAAAACAGAATACATCATTGAGTTCATGGTGACAAACCATGAAAAATGACTATAAATTCGAACTTGTTTTCTTCTGGTGACCTCTGGGGCTCTAGGGAATATTTTAGATTCCCTGCAAGATTCTCTACAGAATATTCCACAAAATATTTCCAAAATATTTATCGAAATTTGTGCCCAAGTGGAACCCCTGGCGCACAGTTTTGACCTTCGAATTTTGCAGGAAAATGATCTCACTCTCGCTCGGTTGACACGTGCCCTTCTCTCCATTGCAACACATTTGAGAGGTTATATAGAATGTTATCGCACATTTTTTTTAACGGGTTCAACCCCCATACTCGCCTGTCATTAAATATAATTTTATAATAACCATAGTAGCCAATGAAATCTATTAACCCATCGGTTATAACTGTTTTCCTGAATTAAATTCTGTTTTTGCCGAATTGAATTTCGTTAAAGTTGAAAATAGCCTTGGGGTTTGGTGAGTTCGCAAACTTGGCGACCCACCAAACCATTTAGTTGACCTCCAAATGGCCTTACCATACTTATCAAAAACTGCTAAATTGACAATCAAGTTTTGAACAACTATCGAACTAACCATAACTAGCTCCTCTGCCAAGTTGCCAAAAACATTTGGCCCAGTCCAAGCCCACTGGCCAATCATGCGGTGCCATCTGGTGCCTTATGATTGGGCCATGTGGCGACCCTAGATTGGGCCTTATCTGGCGAGTCCAATCCTACCACGTGGCAGTGCCAGATTGGTCTATAATATTCTCCAGATGCTCTTACTGGGTTGTACGGATGTGCCATGTTTCGCTGTTTAATTGGTCCGTACATCTAACTCGACTGTTGACTTGGCTACCGCCATCATCTTGACATCACTTTCATGTGTTTCCTCCTTATTAGCTCCCTATCGACCATACTGCCATGTCACCCTGTTGATGTCATCAGTCGTACATATGACAGAATCATTCGTACTATTGACGGCAGTGCCACATGTCATCCCTGTGGATCTTTCCTGCACAATTTTTAGTCGTTTCTCAAAAACTTCAACAGACCGTAACTTTCTCATAAAATGTCAAATTGAGATGATATTTATGCCATTGGATTAAACAATGTGGGCTCTTTGATTTGAGATAGATTTCGTTGTGTTCAAGGACTTCGAAATTTTGGACTTTTAGGATCCTCCTAGATTATTCCTCCCCATTAATGAGCTTTTGGGTCACCAAAAGCCTTATCAGTCAATTAGCAAGTGAGGAAATTTCTCCCTCACTTTATCCTTTTCAATCCAACGAGCCTTACTTGGATGCATTCCCTTGAAGCCAATTCAAAGGTACTCCACGTCTCCCTGTCATGAATTCCTAGTTTTCTTGCCAATAATGATATCTTCAGGTAGCTTGTCCAAGTATTCAAGTGAAAAATCATCCATTGTAGGAACCTTCCCAACATCCTCGGTGTCCATGATCAAAGGAGGCTCATAGAGCCTCTAGTTTTCAATGTTCACCACTGAGTACATATTCCTGTATGCTGGAAAGTTGAGGTGAAAAGCATTGTCTCCAATCTTTTCTAATATGGTGAAAGGACTATATCAGATTGGTCTCAACTTCTTTCATTCCCCTTTCATTTTTTCCTTGTTGATATGGAGCCACACCCTATCTCCAACTTGAATTTGGTGATCAACCCGGTGCTTGTCATGTCGAGCCTTGTATTGAGCTTGAATTTCTCCAATTTCTCCTAGACTGCTTAGTGAATCATCTAAATTCGTTGGATGAAATTTTGTGCCTTGTCCTTGTTACTTTTCCCACTGGTATCTTCATCTCTCCCAAATACCATGTCTAAGGGATCCTTCAAAAAATATCCAAAACACATCTCGAATGATGAGCTCTAAGTGGATGATGCACAACCCTGTTGTGTGCATGTTGTACATAAGGAAATTTCTTGTCCCACAACTTGGGATGCTTGCCATAATATCCCTGGAGTAAATGTATCGTTGTGCGATTGGAAACCTCTATTTTCCCATTGTTCTGCAGATGAAATGACATACTCCTCTTTATCTTGGTTTCCATCATTCTCCACAAACTCGTCCAAAACTCTCGAAGGAAACAAGAGTCTCGATCAGACACAATGGATGTGGGCAACCCAAAGTGGACCCATACAAATTGGAAGAAGAGATGATCAGTCTGCTCTACAGCGATATTTTTTTACAAGGCATTAAGACACACATTTTACTAAATCGGTCCACAACAACATACAAATATTCGTGACCTTTCCTAGACATAGGCAAACCGCTAACAAAATTTATTAACACACTTTCCCATGGACGAGTAGGAACAGGGAGTGGTGTGTATAACCCAATTTTATATTAATGGGATTGCAAATTGAACACATCGCACATCCCTTTACATATTTTCTTACAATGTACTCCACCTCATCTTTCATGACATGGTACTTGTTTTCATGATAGAAGAACGCTCTTTCTTGGCATACAAATATGGACTCCCCAATAGAATTCCATGAATATCCAAAGGTACAACATCAACTTCAACCTCATCTACAAGCTTGGATGGAATCACAAATTGATCCCTACGTTGTTTGGTTACATGCAACTTCGATTTGTCACACACCCAACCAAGAGGGTAGGGTTTTGGATGAGGCTTGGTATCCAACCTTAGCTTTTTAACCAAGGATTCTAAAATCAAGTTTACTTGAGAGCCCATATCTAACAATTTTTCACTTTTCACTTGCCATTATGAGGTTTGGATGATGATTTCTTGGGTTGATCTTCCCTGTCATGGTTTCCCCTATTTTTAAGATGAATTGCCTTCACACTGGCTGCATCAAACAAAGAATGTCTGATATAACTATGTAATGCACCAATATACTTTGTTATAGTTTCTAGTGAATCAAGTGAAATTCCCAAGTTTAAAGTTTATTTTCTAAATTCTTACGTGAATCTTTGCACATTTTGATCCTTTCCTTGCCTTAAATATTTCCATTCCATTAAATATTGTTTCCAATAACCCAAAGGATAGAATTGATATTTTAATGCAGAAACAAAATTGGACCAAGAAGAAAGGATATCACCCAAATTTTTGATACCTTTCTACATCTTTCTCTCCCACTAGATGAGAGCGGTGTCGCTCAGTTGAAGAGATGCTAATTTTATCTTGGCCTCGTCTTCATAGATATACTGAATCTGGCAATAGGCCTAAATCTGTCTAATACAATTTCTCGACTTTTATGCACTACATTCTTCGTTATCTGTGTGCAAAACAAACTTAACATCAATATTAAAAAATGGTTTTTTAGATGAATTCCTATGATTTTTACAATGATGAGAAGAGGAAGAAGAAGATATTTCATTGGTGGATGGAGAGGGAGGTTCAAGATGCTCTCCTCTTTCTCCTCGATTTACCGAGTCATCATCATCTAGTTCTTTAGTCTCTTACTTCGTCATTGTCTTCGTATACTCTAAAAAAAAATTGTCAACTTTGTTAACCATGTTGTAAAAGGCCTTGCAAAAAATTTCGCTCTTCCTCCAATTGAGCTTCCTCATCTACCATTTTTTATCTTTATGTTTCACACCAAAATTCTAGATCAAATGATTTTATTTTTCATTTACCTCTTTGGAGCTTGTTCTTGGTTAGCATTCACTCATGCAATCTGTATCAAGAAGCCCCGTTTTGATACCAAACTTGATCCAGATATTTTACTTCAAGGATGCATACATAATTTCATTTAAAAGAGCATGTAACCATAACATACATACGCATAAAAGAAGTGGAAATAAAATGCAACCATGAGAACAAAGGCATAAAAACAAGTTGATAACGGAGTTCACCCAGTGTGGGTTACATATTTGGGCCCTGAGAAATGTGGGGAGGCCTATTTCATTAATATTCAGTGAAATTAAATTACATGCAAATTAAAAAAGACAACTTATACCTCCATTTCTAGGGATGGGCTGAAAATGCACACCTATGTTGAAAAAACATATTGCATTGTTGAGTTTGTGGTGAATATTCATTAAAAATGACTATAAAGTTGACCATGATTTGTGTTGGTAACCTCCGAAGCTCTAGAGAATCTTTTATATTCCCTATAGAATATTATATGGAATATTCCCAAAATATTTATCAAAATTCATGCCCGGCAAGACCCCCAGCATACAATTGCGACCTCCAAATTCTGCAGGAAAATGATCTCACTCTCCCTCGGCTGACACGCGGCCTCCTCCCTATCGTGGCACATTTTAGTGGTTATATAGAATGTTATCGCGCATTTTTTTTAACGGACAACTTGGCCTACTAGTTAGCCGTCGTGCATCAAACCATTGGCGGGACGGAGGTCATGGGTTGTTATGAAACCAGCTCCAAAAATAGAAGAAAAGAGAGATCAACGCCTTAGAAATAAGCCACTTCGAGGGGGAAACCTCCTTTACATTACATAAATGAACAATTCTTGGATGATACAAATGAAAAAACCTCCTTCTATATATAGGAGTCCATGGGGTCATAATATAATCCTAGCCGACCTAAAAATAATAATGTAAGGGCACATTAATAACAATATGGGGGTTACAAAGGTAAAAATAACAATAAGGGGGCTACACTAACAACAATAAGCGACTATACTAGTAATATAGGGACCTAACATGCCCCTATCTTTCAAAAAATTGTCGTCCTCAACTCTTGAGTAGCTCTGGATGCTTTTGTATAAAATTCTCATCCTCCAATGTAGAATCTTCAGTGGGTAAGTTCTTCCACTTGATGAGATACTATGAAATTGATCAATTTCGTAGAAGTCGAGTTCTTGTTTCCATGGCTGCTTCAGGTTCCAATATGATTTTTCCTTCCTCATCAAGTTCTGGAAATATTGTTTGAATTGGAATTTTGTCACCTATAACCTTCTTTAAGCATGAAACATGGAAAACTGGATGCACTCGCGAAGAAGCAGGAAGCTCCAATTTGTATGCCATAGTACCAATCTTTTGCAACGCCTTGTGAGGACCATAGTACTTTGGCGATAATTTATTATCCTTCTTAGCTTGCTTGAGGAACATTTGTTTGTATGGTTGTAGCCGTAAAAATACCCAATCTCCTACATCAAAACTTCTCTCGCTGTGATGTTGACCTGCCTGTTGTTTCATTCAATTTTGTGCCAAATTTAGGTTATCCTTTAAGATTTGGAGAACTTGTTATTGATGCTCGATGTGATATTCCACTGCTTGAACCTTAAAATTTTCTTTTAAAGATGATGTGATGGACAATGGATGATATCCATAAAGTTCCATAAATGGGATCATTTTTGCTGCAGTATGGAAGGAAGTGTTATACCACCATTTAGCCAGAGGTAACCACTTGACCCATTGTGTTTGTTTATCAGATACAAAACAATGAAGATATCCTTCCAAACATTTTTTCACTATCTCAGTTTGACCATCGGATTGAGGATGATAAGATGAGTTATGAGCTAGTTGAGTACCCAAACAAGAAAATAATTTCGTCCAAAATTTTCTAGTAAAAATGGGATCTCTGTCGCTTACAATAATCTTTGGGTTTCCATGTAGCTTTTTAATTGTTTCCATAAAGGCAGTAGCAACTGTACTTGCTTTAAATGGATGATATAATGCAAAAAGGTGTGCATACTTGGTAAGTCTATCACCTACCACCATAATGACACTCTTTCCTTCAAACTTAGGTAAACTTGTGATAAAATCCATTGAAATTTCCTCCCAACGTTGACTTGGAATGGATAAAGGTTGTAGAAGACCTGGCGTCTTAATTGTCTCAACTTTATTTTTTTGGAAAACCAAACATTCTGCCACAAACTTTTGAATATCAGATTTAAGGCCATCCCAAAAAAAAAATCTTTCTTCACCCTGTGGTAAGTTTTTAAAAATCCCGAGTGTCCTCCTAAAGGAGAAGTGTGCAATTCCAAAAGAATCTTTTGTTTTAGTTTGGAATTCTTACAAAGATAAAAGGGATATTTGTACCATAAGGAATCATTTTTCCAACTAAATGTATCAGATGTACTAGTATCTTGCTGCAAATTTTGAAAGAGTGTCCACATTTCTTCGTCCATCTTCCATTCATCCCTTGCTTCAGTTATCCAATCTGGTTGGATAATAGAAATGGCACAAAACAATGCTTCCACCTCTTCATCCTTTCTTGAGATTGCATCTACAACAACATTTAGCTTCCCTTTTTCATAGATGATTTCAAATTCATAACCCAACATATTTGTGACCCATTTTTGTTGCTCTTATGAAGATAATCTTTGTTCAAAAAAGTGTTTAAGACTATCATGATAATTTTTTTACCTTGAAGTGTCTTCCCATTAGGTACGGTCACCATTTCTTTAGTGCATGTAGTATTGCGAACATTTCCTTCCCATAATAGATTTATGTAAATACTTTCCTTTGACTGGACGACTTTCAAAATCAATGGGTCTTCCTTCTTGCATTAAAACAGCACCAATTCCATTTCCTAAGGCATCACATTCCACAATAAAGGTTTTTGTGAAGTCTGGCGTAGCTAAGACCGGTGCTAGGCACATTGCCTCTTTAAGATGCTCAAAGGCCTTAGTTGCTTCAGGAGTCCATGAAAATGCATCTTTCTTCAATAATGTTGTTAGAGGTGCTGCTATTCTCCCATAATTCTTAACAAACTTGCGATAATACCCTGTTAACCCTAGAAATCCTCGCAACTTCTTTATGGTTGTGGGGACTTTCCATTCCTTAATGGCTTTAATTTTGTTAGGGTCTACTTTAACACCCTCGTGAGATACAATATGACATAGATATTCCACCTCTTGTACTCCAAAGAAACATTTGGATGTTTTTGCATATAATTGTTTCTCCTGCAATAGTTTGAGCACCCTGTCAACATGTTCAACATGATCCTTCCAAGACCTGCTGTAGATTAGTATATCATCGAAAAATACTAGCACAAATTTTCTAAGGAAGGGTTTGAAAATGGAATTCATCAACCCTTGAAATGTAGAAGGTGCATTGGTAAGGCCAAAAGGCATGACAAAAAATTCATAATGACCTTCATGAGTTTGAAATGTTGTTTTCGGAATATCTTCATTCTTCATTCTAATTTGATGATATCCTGAACGAAGATCCAACTTGGTAAAATAAATTGCTCCATGTAATTCATCCAGTAATTCATCAATCATAGGAATGGGAAATTTGTCTTTAATGGTGAGCTTATTGAGCTCCCTATAATCCGGACACATTCACCATGATCCATCCTTCTTGTGTACCAATACTACAGGAGCAGAGAAAGAACTTTGACTAGGTTTAATTATACCCGCCTCTAACATTTCTGCAATCATACGTTCAATTTCGCTCTTTTGGACGTAAGGATATCTATAAGGCCTGATGTTTGGAGGAACACTTCCTGAAATCAAATGAATAGCATGATCATGATCACGAATAGGTGGGAGTCCTTTGGGAGTTTCAAACACCTTGGAATGATTGTCCAAGACTTTTTGGAGATTTGAAGAAATAGATGATTTTGATGTTGGAACTTCTAGTGAGCATAATTGTGCAATTAAACCTCGTTGTTCTTTCTTTAGAAGCTTTGTCATGACATTAGAGCTTATTATCCTTCCCGGCTTCCCTTCAATACCCCGTAATTCGACTTCCTTTCCTTCTGAAAAAAATTTCAATAAAAGTTCTTGAAAATTAAAAGCTACCGTCCCCAAAGATTGTAACCATTGTACTCCTAGTACAACATCAGCACCTCCCATAGGAATGGCAAGCATTGGACTAGTCAATACATATTCCCCCATGGTTAGCTCGATATTATGGCATTTTCCAGAGCAATTTATAGTTCCTCCATTTGCAACCATCACTTGACATTCTGGTGCTGGGTATAGGAAACAATTTAATTCCTTGGCTACCTTACAATGAATAAAATTATGGGTGCTACCTGAATCAATCAACACTATTAACCTTTTCTTCTTGATATGTCCTTCTATCTTGAGAGTTTGAGGAGTGGTAATTCCTTCCAGTGCATTACACGATATGGTCGGATTCATTTCTTCCTCTTCTAGGGCTGGTTCCTGGTGTATATCCTCTTCTTGTTCATTTTCTTCTTCCTCTTCACAATCTATGTAAAATCATTTCTTCTCAGCACACTTATGACCTTTAGTGTATTTTCTATCACAACTGTAGCAAAGCCCTTTTTCTCTTTTTTCTTCCAATTGTTGTGGTGTCAACCTTGTAGGTTGTGGAATTCTAGGAGTAGCAACACTTCCATCTTTATATATGTGAGTGGGAGGCTTCCTTGTCTCCATAACTTTACATTCAATTTTTCTTGCCAACCTGAATGCCTTCTCTAATGAATTAGGTTCCCAAAGGCAAACCTCATGTTGGATGTTATCCTTTAAAGTCCCTATGAAGACATCAATCATGTGTTCCTCTGGAATATCAGTTACCCTTATATTCAATTTTTTGAAGTCCTCAATGTGCTCCACCACTAAACCCTTTTGTTTGAGATTTATCAATTGGCTAAAGAAGGTGTTGCTCGTTGTGTCCTCATAATGTGCTATCATTTACTCCGTAAAAATTGACCAAGTGATAATTTTTTACGGGAGCAAAGCCATCGATACCATATAAATGTTTTTTTTTATAAATATAAAGTTTCAATGCATACCTTTTGTGTGTTTTTCACATTATTGAGATCAAAATATTGCTCCATCTGTAGTATCCATGTTACGGGATCCTTGCCATCAAAGTTCCTCATATCAATCTTTGGAATATGGCAGGTCTTCCATCCAACATTCGAGTTTATGAAATCATGATTAATATTTATTGTTCTCTCATCATGAGTTTCCTCTACTATATTTTCGCCATTAAGAATCATTTATTGTATCAACTTTGTCAAACCTTCCATGTCTTCCTTCAAACCTTCCATTTTTTCTTCCATACCATTCTTCAAACCATCCATCTTAGCTTCCATGCCTTTCTTCAAACCATCCATATTAGCTTCCACACCTTTCTTCAAACCATCCATCTTAGCTTCCACGCCTTTCTTCAAAACTTCCATTTCATTTTTTGTTGCTCTGTACGAGAGGGAAATTTGTTTCACTTGCTCTTGTAATTTTGATATATCATGTTCCACTTCTTCATCTTCATGAATCATGTTCCACTTCTTCATCTTCATGAGTCATAGTAGAGAATTCTGAGGGATTAATGAGTGTTGAATTCTTTTTAGGGGGCATTTTAGAACCCAATACTGATATATATGCTTTAATATTCCCTTGGAATCACTTCAAACTGATTTTTCAAACAAGACATGCAATTTGAAAAAAAAAAATACACACGTTTTTCTTGCTTTTGAGGAGCTCGATATTGAAAATGAATTATCTTTGTGATTTCGGATCTTCAATATCTGAAATTTGGTCCTATAGTATCCCTCTGAATCTTCTTTC
Organism: Pinus albicaulis; assembly: GCA_034641835.2. NCBI lineage: Eukaryota > Viridiplantae > Streptophyta > Pinopsida > Pinales > Pinaceae > Pinus > Pinus albicaulis. The sequence goes on along the minus strand of CM076582.1, from coordinate 1,345,254,726 downwards.
GAATACCATAGTTCTGACCTGATATGGATTCTTCAAGACAAAGTTATGTCTAATCTCCCACAATGACCTAATTATGGACTGGTTCATTAGAGCGAACTTGTACGACGTGCCATGTGTCATTGTTTCCTCCTTTGGCTCTGAAATTGATACATAGGAAACTAAATTTCGTGTACTTTTGGCCAATTCTTACATAATTCCAATCCTATGCTCAGAGAGAGAGTTATGAATAATTTCCCAAGATCACCTATTTTAGAGGAAATTCGGGAGCCTACAAAAACCCTAACTTCCACAGATAATATCTCCGAAAATATTGGGAACCAAGATCTGAAATTTTTACACAACATTCCTCTGAATTTTAGCTATGCATTGAAAAAAAATTCAGCTTTTGAACCTTAGTAGAAAAAATGTTATAGTGAAAATTCCACGATGACCTATTTGGAGCAGCGAAACCTTAGAATCCAAAGCTTTGAATCCAAATGTTATGAAACCAGCTCCAAAAATAGAAGAAAAGAGAGATCAACACCTTATAAATAAGCCACTTCGAGGGTGAACCTCCTTTACATTACATAAATGAACAATTCTTGGATTATACAAATAAAAAAAACCTCCTTCTATATATAGGAGTCCATGGGGTCACAATATAATCCTAGCCGACCTAACAATAATAATGTAAGGGCACAATAATAACAATATGGGGGTTACAGGGGTACAACAATAACAATAAGGGGGTTATACTAACAAAAATAAGGGACTACACTAGTAATATAGGGATCTAACATGGGTTCGAACCCCAGACCCACTCGTCGTTACATATAATTTTGTAATAACCACATCCGCCAATCAAATATGTTAACCCACTGGTTATAACCGTTCGCCTGAATTAAATTATGTTGCCACTGAATTGAATTTTTTTACCGCTGGAAATAGCCCTGGGATTTGGCGGGTCCACCAGCCCATTTAGTTGACCTCCAAACTGCCTTGCTAGACTTAGCAAAAATCGCCAAATTGACCATTGCATTTGGCACAACCATTGAACTGGCAATAACTAGCTCCTACGCCAAGTTTCCTACCACATTTGGCCCGGTCCAGGCCCACTGGCTAATCGTGTGGTTATGGATTGTCCCTTAATATTCTCTAGATGATCTGATTGGGTGGTACAGATGTTCCATGTGTCACTGTCTGATTAGTCCGTACGTCTGACTGGGCTGCTGACGTCACCTGTTATGTGTCGTCTCCCGATTTTCTCCCTACCGAACATACTGCCATGTCACCCTGCTGATGTCATCAACTATATGAATGAATTCAGCATTCGTACTACTGATGTCAGTGCCATGTGTCATCCCTGTGCCTACACAATTTCTAGTTGTTTTTCAAAAACTTCATCGAGTCATAACTTTCTCATACGATGTTGGATTGAGGTGTCGTTCATGTCGTTGGATTCAAAAGGATGAGCTATTTGTTTTAAAATAGGTTTCACTACATTTCAAGGACTTCAAAAATTTGGCCTTTTAGGGTCCTCCTGGATCATTCCTCCCAACTAATGAGATTTTGGGCATCCAAAATCCTTAACCATCAATTGGAAAGTGAGGGAATTTCTCTGTCACTTTCTCCTTTTCAATCTAACGAGCTTTAATTTGATGCATTCCCTTGAAGCCAATTTGAAGGTAATCCACGTCTCCCCATCGTGAAGTCCTAGTTTTACTGTCAAGAATGATATCTTCAGATAGCTTTTCGAAGTATTCAGGTGAAAAATCATCCACTATAAGAACCTTTCCAACCTCCTCGGTGTCCATGATCAAAGGAGGCTCATAGTGCCTCAAGTTTTCAATGTTCACCACTAAGTACATCTGTGTGTATGTTGACAAGTCAAGGCAAAAACCATTGTCTCCAATCTTCTCTAATATGGTGAAAGGACCATATCAGATTGGTCTCAACTTCTTTTCTTCCCCTTTCATCATGTCCTTGCTGATATAGAGCCACACCTTGTCTCCAACCTGAAATTGGTGATTAACTTGGTGCTTGTCATGTTGAGCCTTGAATTGAGCTTGACTTTTCTCTAATTTCTCCGGCACTACCTGGTGAATCATATGAATTCGTTGGATGAAATTTCGTGCCTTTTCCCTGTCACTTTTCTATCTGGTATCTATGTCTCTCCCAAAGACCATGTTTAAGGGATCCTTCAGAAAATACCCAAAACATGTCTTGAATGGTGAGCTTTGAGTAGATGAATGCACAACCTTGTTGTATGCATGTGTTACATGTCATTCTATCACCATGAAATTTGACTGTCCATATGGTTTTATCAACATCTATATCATGTTCCCTTAGAGGTCAAAAACACTAATGTTCCTGAACCAAGTCTTGGAAATTGGAGAAAAGCTCTTTAAAACCTTTAAAATATTACATGCGTGCATTTTATAGCTTTTTCCTGCACATGTGTTGATGCTTCTTCCATTAGTCGCGGCAATCATCAGTCTGTTTGCCACTAAAAACTGTGCAACCCCGTAAAAAGAAAGTAAATATAAAAAGTAACTTCTATAAGCCTAGTTGGTCGAATATTCTCCCAACTGGAAGCCTCTAGAGTTACGCCAGATTGAGCTTTATCCCTCTACTCATGGAGCTTATCCCTTTGCTAAAGGAACCCAAGTCCCCTCATGGGAGGAATTCATCCCTCTCTTAATGGATCTGAAACTACCTCAATCTCTCTATAAATTGAGCTAAAGTTTCAGGTTGAAGGGTAGATACTAGTTTGTATAGATTCTAAGCTGGAGAGGGTTCATAGAGATCATAGTTCTAAACTAGTAAGTTGTTGTTGGCACATTGAAGATTACACATTTTTGCATATGACTTCATGTTGGTCATTCAAGAGAGGAAGGATTATCAGATTGAACGAAACGATTACACAGACACACAGGAGAAATATGTACAACATCAAGGCACAGGTTATAAGATTGCTCTTTTAAATTTCTGATAATACATATGGATCTCTTTTTTTCGTTGTCTTGTTTCTGAATTCATGGAAATAATGTCAATACTTAGACTCCTTGATCACTAAGTTGGATTAGTATTTATGATTATTATATACTGTAGGTGTTTTTATCTTTTGTATTGTTTGTGATTGCAGGTTCTTCTCAGCATTGAATAATTGCTTTAGAGAAAAAGGAAAATGGCTACATCGAACGTCTCAGTTGAAAGGTAGGAGCATAACCTCCTTATTTCAAGGTTGTAATAATCTTAAATATAAATAATCTAGAGAAAGATGTATTAAATGGATCTTTGTTTCCATTTACTTGTTGGAGTACTAGGGAGATTTCTCTTGTCCGCAAGAGGGATTAATCCAGGTAACATCAGGTTGTACATAAGGAAGTTTCTCCTCCCACAACTTTGGATTCTTTCCACAATAGCCCCGAAGTAAATGTATCACTATGTGATTGAAAACCTTTGTTTTCCCGTCGGTCTACATATGAAATTATGTACTCCTCTTCAACTTGGTGTCCATCATTCTCCATAAACTCATCCACAACTCCTCAAGGAAATGAGAATCTCGATCAAACATAATGGATGTGGGAAACCCAAAGTGGACCCATACAAATTGGAACAAGAAATGAGCAGTCTGATCTGTAGTGATTTATTTTATACAAGGAATTAAGACACGCATTTTATTAAATCAATCCACAATGACATACAAATAGTCATGACCTTTCCTAGACATAGAAAAACTACCAACAAAATCCATTAACATACTTTCTCATGAATGACTAGGAATAGGGAGTGGTGTGTAGAGCCAAATTTTCTATTAGTGGGCTTGCAAACTATATCCCTTTACATATCTGGTTACAATGTTTTTCATGTGAGGCTAATAACAGAACCTTTGCAAATGAAACAAATTTTTCCCTACACCAAAATGACCTAACACAAGAGAGGCATGTGCCTCGCTAATTACATGTATTCATTCATTGGTGGGGATACAAAGTTTTCCAAGGTGGTACAATAGTTTTCCCTGCAAATGATAATTGTCTATCTGTGATCCATGAGCTAGTTTTGCATAAATATCCTTAAAATCTTCATCAATAGCATACTGTTTAGCATAAATTTCAAAATATAATGAAGCATTTTTCAAAACAGTAGATGAAACTCAAGAAACCCCATCCATCTGAAATGATATGCATGTTGTAGCTTGGTATGCGATTGGAGGTACTGCAAGGGCTGGTGATATGTGTGAATGATGGTCTCCTTTCTAATAAAATAGTGCTTCCATTTCTTCATGCTTTGGACCAAGGCATACAACTCCTTGTCATATGTGGGATAGTTCACAACAACTTGGGAGAATGTCTCCAAGTGGTAAAATACAGGTTTCCTTTTTTTCATCAACACGACTCCCATGGCGTATCCACTAGCATCAATTTCAATTTCAAAAGGTTATTAGAGGTCAGACAAGGCTAAAAATGGTGTGTTAATGATCTTCTCTTTCAATGTATCAAAGGATTTTTGTTTCTTTCCTCCCCAATAAAAGGTCTGCTTGACACGCGTCAAAGCATGCAAGGGGGATGCAATGATGGAGAAGTTGGAAATGAATCTTCTCCAATATTGTACTTCACCCAAAAAACTATGAACCTATGTAACATTGGTGGGATTAGGCCACTTTACAATCACATCGACTTTAGAAGGATCTATTTTCAATTTTCCACCTCCAACAATGTGACCCAAGTAAATCAAAGAGGTCTTACCAAATTCACACTTAGACATTTTGACATGCAATTTTTCTTTTTGCAAAACATCAAGCACCTTTTTCACATGACTCACATGATCTTCCAAATTTCTACTGAAAATGGGAATATCATCAAGATACACAAGTAAAAAATCATCAAGAAAATGTCTGAAAATGTCATTCATCACCCTTATGAATGTGGTCGGAGCTTTGCATAGTCTGTATGGAATTACCAACCATTCAAACAACCCATGTTTTGACTTGAATGTATTCTTCCACACATCCTGTTCTGCAATCTCGCCCCGATGATAGTCGCTATGTAAGTCCAATTTTATGAAATAGACAACATTTTTCAATTGGTCTAATAAATCATCAATACGAGGGAGAGGGTACCGATTCTTCACCGTTATTTTTTTGAGTGCCCTGTATTCCACACACAACCTCAATGTTCCATATTTCTTTGGCACCAACACGATGGGTGAGCCACATGGAGAAGAACTTGGCCTTATGAATCCTTAGTTCAACAATTCCTACACTTGTTTCTTTTTCCCCTCCACTTCAATGGATGATAACCTGTACATACCAATATTTGGTAATGGAGCATCCTGTTGCAGATGTATTTCATTTTGGATCTCTCATTTTGGAGGCAACCCACTTAGTTCCTAAAAAACCAAATATAGTTAGAAACATTTCATATAATTCATTTTTATGAGTGGGATCACAACCGTGGAAAGCTTCAGATGTTTCATCATATTTTACTCTCACAACCATGAGCATGCAACCTTTGTTTGAATTGATCATCTCTTCATATGACCTGCACTTACAAGACTTGCACTAATCTTGGCACGATGAGCCCTGACAATGTACTCCACCTCATCTTTCGTGATATGGTACTTGTTTTCATGGCATAATAAAACTACTTTCCTGTCATACAAATATGGACTCCCAAATATAATGCCACAAATATCCAAAGGTACAACATCAAGATCAACCTCATCTAAAAGTTTGGATGCAATCACAAATCAAGCCGTGCATTGTTTGGTTACATGCAACATCAATTTTCCACACACCCAACCAAGAGGGTATGGTTTTGGATGAGGATTGGTCTCCAACCCTAGATTTTTAACCAAGGATTTTAAAAATCAAGTTTACTTGAGAGCCCAGATCAAACAAGGTTTCCACTTTAGTATGTTTCATCACAAATCTAATATGAAACAATTCAATCATTTTATGTTCATTAACAAAAGAAGCATTTGAAGAAATTGTACTTGCATGCATTTCATAATTTTCATTAGCATGAAGAGAAATGTTATCTTGTATTCCCATTTTTTTTTATCTGTCTCATCACTGTAGTCAGATCTAAGGTCCTACTACACGGTTTCCATCGTGTTTTTTTTTTCCCTTTCCACCAAACCTCTTTGGCTTCAATTCTAGAAGAAACTTCCAACCATTTTCATCATCATGACCTTCCTTCTTGAAATGTGTGAAAGAGGGTTTTCCTCCTTCTTCCTTCTTGATTGTAGTTGCCTTCTTATCATTTCCATTGCCTTTGAACTTTCCATTATGAGTTTGGATGATTATTTCTTGGGTTTATCTTCCCTATCATGATTTCCCCTGCTTTCAATATTAATGTGCTTCACATTGCTCATCCATAGTAGTAGGATCAAACAACAACAAATAATTCTTGATATAACTATGTAAAGGACCAATATACTTTTTTATAGTTTCGGTGAAACAAGTGAAATGCTCAAGTTTAAAGCTTGTTTTCTAAACTCTTCGATGAAGCTTTGCACATTTTTACCCTTTCCTTTCCTTAAATATTTCCATTCGATTAAATCTTTTTCTCGATATCCCAAAGGATAGAAATGATCTTTTAATGCAGAAACAAAATTGGACCAAGAGGAAAGGAGATTACCCAAAAAATTTCTACCTTTCTACAGCTTGCTCTCCCACTAGACAAGAGCGGTGCCACTTAGTCAAAGAGATGCTAATTAGATCTTGGTCTCATCTTCATCGATCTATTGAATCCAGAAATAAACCTCAATCTGCCTAATCCAATTGTTCAAATTTTCTACACTACATTCTTCGTTATATGTGAGCAAATCAAACTTAACATCAAGCTTTTAAAATGGCTTTTTAGATGCATTCCTATGATGCCTTTTAGAATTATGAGAAGAGGAAGAAGAAGAGCTTTCACTAGAGGATGGAGAGGAAGTTTCAGGAGACTCTCATCCTTCTCCTTTATTTGGTTCTTTCTTCTCCTTCTTTTCCATTGTCTTCGCATACTCTGCAAACATTTTGTCAACTTTGTTGACCATACTGTAAAAATCCTTGCAAAAATTTCTCTCTTCCTCCAACTGAGCATCCTCAACTGCCATTTTTTGTCTTCTTGTTGCATGCCCCACTTTTGGATCAAAGGATTTGAGTTTTCCTTCACCTCCTTGGAGCTTGTTTCTAGTTAGCATTCACTCATGCAATCTACATCCTGAGAAGAGATGCTCTGATACCAAACTTGATCCAGATATTTTACTTCAAGTATGCATACAAAATTGCATTTAAAATAGCATGTAACCATATGATGCATACACATAAAATAAGCAGAAATAAAATGAAACCATGAGAACAAAGGCAAAAAAAAAAATTGATAGTGGAGTTCACCCAGCGTGGGTTACGTCGTTGGGTCGTGCTCAATGTGGGGAAGCCTCTTTCATGAATATTCTGTGAAATCAAATTACATGCAATTACAAAATGAAACCTGTTAGGGTCCTATAAATATAGGATTCATAATTTTGAATTGACTTTTGATAGTCTTGTAAAATATGTACATACCTTTCTTTCTGCAAGTTGTTTTGCCGTATTTTGAAAGAAAAAAAAATTAATAATAATAAAAATCAAAAAGAGGTTAAAAAATCCTAAAAGAAAGATCAAAGGACTTGAAAAATATAGACCCCAAAAAGAAAAAAGATCAAAATAAAACCTAAAAGTAAGCAAGTCCAAATGCCACTACTTTTTACTTTTCTGCAAAATAAATGATTATGGGCAGAGTGTCAATAAATGCCATAATCCATGATAAGTTAAACTGTTTAATCTTAACTTGTCATGTTTTCAATTTCATGTTTTAGATAGTGAATAAAGATTTGTCAGACAGTTTAAACCTGACAAATCAGTAGATAGGTAGAGAATAATGAGGAGCTCAATAGTATAATTTGAGCCCTCGGATGAAATAAGGTAGATCTAGATAGTTTTATGTTTTAAAAGAATAAATGTTTTAAGGTTGCAAGCCTAAAGGCACCTGCAAAATGAATAAAAAATGTTAGAATAAGGCTGGGTAGGTAGGAAGCAGTGTAGAAAGCATGTAATAAAGTTCCACCAGGAAAAATCACTAATTTCCCCTCCCCTATAGGTATTCAATATTCTAGGCTATCAGTCAAATAGGCTCGGAGCATTTCTCTGACTTTTGTTGGGACTGGACCCAAGGCTCGATTACTGGTTAAGTTGAAAATATTGAGTTCTTATGTTAAATCCACATTTATCATTATTCATCCTTCATTCATACATTAAAAACCCATTTTCCTAAGTAAAGACACATTCTTACTTAGCGAAGATTAAAATCCCATATAATTAACTTCATCCCTTCATAAAACGCTCAAAACTACATTTATCCTAAGTACTGGTGAAATAATAAAAGATAAGCTATGCTTTACTTTTACACTTTACTTAGTGATTTTATGTATTTTTGTTTTACATTACACTACCCTTTCATATTAATTTTAACATATTCTATTAAATCCCTAAAAAATACCTTATCCTAGTTATTAATTCCCTATGTTTAAATATCCCCAAAAACCCACTATTACTATGTTTTAGATCAAATTTGATTACCCATGTGCTAAATCAAAAACCCCAATTAAAATCCCTTTGGTCTAAAACTATAGTTAAGTAAATATCCTGCCCCTATGGTCTTTAAACCATTCAAAAAGGTTTAAAACTATATAATAAACTAAAATATTGCACCCTTTTTATTTTTATTCAGACACATTATAAATGTTTTGATTAAAACATATCAACCCTGCCCCGATATATGATTAAAACCTTTGCCCTCAAATATATCTCATAAAGGTTAATTATATGTTTTAAACTACCTGCATGCATATGAAGCCCAGTCCCACCATTTACTTTAGTCGCAGCTTTCCAATCAATCCTAACCCTTCGCATCTGATCTTCAGATCTGACAGATGATACTCAATATCGCGTTGACAAACTAATCGATCACCCAAACTCCAAATGCACACGAAATAGGTTGTTTTGTGATTTCACCTCCCCTCCACGTGGCTGCTATTCATTCGATCATGTCCGTTTTGCTGCAAACAACTTACCACCATATCCCCGTGCGACAACCACTGCCTGATTTTTCCATTTAAATCCAAAACCGCCTCCCGCTAGATGCGATGTGAATTCAATGCTGAGTAAATGAGACCAAAATGTATGATAAATAAACCTTTGTAAAGGCATTTCATTTATCAAATCTTCTTGCGCTTTAAACCTAAACCCTCTGCAAAAATTCTCCCGACGGTAAAAAGACCCTTTTTAAGCCTTTGTCCGCCATTTCTGCGCCCGGAACCTGCAAGATTTACCCTGTAAACCTGTGAAGATAGCCGAAGAGCTTCATGTTGCTCCAGATAAGCTATTGAAGCCATCAACTCAGTCAAAACCTCAGAAATTGTTCCAAAGCCCGATACCTACATATTACAAGTCATCTAGCAAAAGGAGAATTTGGATAAAACAATCTAAATACTAGTTAAAGATATGTTTTACTCCAAAAAGTCACAAGGGAATGGATTCAAAGGATTTTCCTTAAATATTCCAGGCATCAGATTTAAAGAACAGTCATCCTGTGAAAGATAAAAGAGAATTTTAATGTAAAGATTAAAAAAGGGAATTCATAACAGTGAATGGTAAAAGTGAAATAAGAATTCACAGGGACAGTGAAAATATAATAGTTAAAGAGTATCAGTGGTTAAAGTGTATCAAATAAAAGTCAGAGTGAAGGTTAAAACAAAGTTACAGAGCAGACAAGGTAAAACAGTAAAAGTAAAATAAGAGTCAGTAATGGTTAATAGATATAAAAATACTTTCACCGACAACAATGAAGTTTATCCAAAGTGAAAGTAAAAACAGTTAAAAGAACAAAAAGGTTAAAAGATGAAAACATAACAAGAAGAAACATTTTTGCACAAATTTCCTATTTAAGTCATTTTTTTGCAGAAATTGTTATGACCAATCCAAGATGAATTTTTCAAAACTGAAGGATTTTTATGTTCTTAAGATTTACAACTACAAAAACCTCTCTCACTTTTCTAATAGCCATTATGGGTTGGGAAATATTAAACAATATTTGAAAGCACTTTTTGCATAAAATTCTTGTTAAGTCATCATTTTTCAGAGAACATTGTGGCCAATCAGAAATACATCTTACAAAACTGAAAGAGGTTGTTTTTTGTAAGAGACTCATCTATAAAAACCTATCTCACTTTTTGCATAGTTATTACAGAATGAGAGATAAATGCACATCTTTACAGCCTATTTTTCAGACTCTTGCAAAACTCTATTTTACACATCTTTTTGCAGAGCCTATTGTGAACATCTGGAGCAGAAGTTTAGGGAAATGAGAGAGGTTTATCTCAAAAAAAAATTATCTACAATAACCTCTTTCACTTTTTACAAATATGTTTCGGATTGAGAAATACAAAGGTATCATTGGACCCCAAGTTTGCATAATTGCTGGAGCAGAATGCACAAAGAAAGGTGACAGTTAGTGACTTGGATGCCTCATCATCAACTAAGAGTTGAGATCAAATTCGAATTCTCCTCTTTGTCATCACCTATCCATAAAAAATAGTGCCAAATAGATGCATTAGTTTTGAGTGTCCTTTACTTAAGTTCTATTTATGTAAAACAGTTGGAGATATTTGTAAAACAATATTGATATTTTTTCAAGATATTCTAGTTTAGAATTTGTATAAATAATTCACTCTTGAAGTATTTTGTGTGTGATAAAATTTCTGGACTTATTATAGACATTTTTGTTGAACATTGGAGGCTATTGTGTGTTTGAATTCGAAGTATCAGACTGGACAAGCTTACTGGCATCATAATTCAGGATCCCTGTGATAAGCTGATGAGTGAAGTACTTCCTACTTGTCACTGTTTCCTTTTCTAAGTTTCATGCATTCATTTTATGTTTAAACTATCTGAATGTGTAACTAGGAGTATTATCACAGGATTATTCAAGTGCTCCCTGTCTTTAACTAGTTGCCATTTTAATGTTTTCTTCTGATTTCTGGTGCAAGGAACCCTTAATTGCTCCTTCTCCCGTTTGACATCTGCCTTCTACTTCCATTTTCTAGATCAAAGGATCCTTAAGTGCCCTTTATCCCGATCATACCACCTCACAAAAAACCACTTTCCCAAATCTTTGAGGGTTATCTATCTTACCCTGAATATATTTGTACCTTTTTGGCCTTGATTTCTAGTGCTGCTAGTTTGATTTAGACCCCATAGCCCAATGGACAAGTAGATTTCTCTCTATCTCACCTCCAAGTGATTTTTTCCCACCAAAACCAAATTGTACTTTCATAACTAGCCTAATATTATAAATCAAAACAAAGTTAAACTTTAAAGAGAGAGCCCTCTCTGAACCCTAGGAAGGCTAGATCCTAGAGTTTGAAGTAGGTTTGTGGTTACCTCGGACTATTTCTCTTGAACCTGGAGAAATTACTGAGTGATAACAAAACCTTATACCTCCTCTTTTGGGGATGGACTAATATTTCACACCTCTGCTAAAGAAACAGACTGCACCGTTGAGTTCGTGGCAAAAAATCATGAAAAATAACTATAAAGTCGATCGTGTTTTTCGTTGGTGACCTTCAGGGCTCTAGGAATCTTTTAGATTCCCTAAAATATTCTCTGTAGAATATTCTAGGGAATATTCCACATAATATTTATCAAAATTCGTGCCCAGGCGGGACCCCTGACGCACAGTTTCGGCATCTGAATTACATATGCAAATGATCTCACTCTCCCTTGGCTAACACGCAGCCTCCTCCCTGTCGTGGTACATTTGAGAGGTTATATAGAATGTTAGCATGCATTTTTTTTAACAACCAACTTGGCCTAGTTCTTAGCCGCCAAGCGTCAAACTGTTGGCGAGCTAGAGGTCACAGGTTCGACCCTCAAACCCACCCGTCGTTACATATAATTTTGTAATAATCACATTCACCAATGATATTTTTTAACCCGTCGGTTATAATTGTTCACCTTAATTAAATTTCATTTTCACCGAATTGAATTATGTTATTGCCGAGTATAGTCTTGGGGTTTGGTGGGTCTTCCAACTTGGCGACCCACCAACCCATTTAGTTGACCTCCAAACCACCTCACCGGACTTAGCAAAAACCTACAAATTGACCATCATGTTTGGAAAACCCTCAACAACCAAAATGCCCAAGTGGAGAGAAGAGACCCTCAAACATTTAAAAATTTAATGGCACCATAGAAATTGAATAATATATGAGATTTGAACTAGTGAACGAATTTATTACTCAACCTCAATCTATTAAAACCATCATTATTCAACATATGCTAGGTTATCGAGTAACCTCACTCCATTTCCCCTTATAAGTGAACTAGTTTGTACAAATTCTAATGAGGACATTGTTCCATAAGCATCTAAGTTTATACACACAAACCCATCAAATAACACCTCTCCATGGGTGCTAAGACTTATTCACATGACCTAGCCACAAAATATTGCACCATAGGTGCAGACATAATTTGTCACTCCAATAAAAAATGCCTCTCCATAAGTATCATGGATGATTTTATGAATCATATCGTAACACCCTCGTTTGATTCCCCAATTTGTTAATGTAGTTATTTTGTTTCATTATAGCTAAATGTTTTCACATGGACACTTCATCATTTTAAGTTGGAGTGGATAAATCATAGGCATTGTAAATGTATTTTAAATATTAATGGAGAATTTCCACAAAATATAATAAGGGTTGAGCACCTACACTAACCATGATACCATGAGATGAGACTAGTAAGGAGGTTGTGTGGTTTATGTTTTAAATAACATTTATTTCCCTCACCAAATCCATGTTACTAATTTCAATTTGAAAAGTGTTGCCTCCTCTTTCCTTCTTCCCAAAATTCAATTAATGAGGAAGACCTGGTAATTGAGAAGTCATAAAAATATATAGATGGGGGGGAAGGGAGGTTGGTGAAATGGCTTTCAAAATTCAAGGAGAGGTATGGGAAGACTACCCACCTCAATTTTGGATAATTGACCCACAATATGCATGGTAAAAAGGAAGAAAATCACATGATGTTGATGCAATGATTTCAGCAGTAGAGGATTTGGATTATGGGGGTTTGGATGAAATAATTCCCCAACTCCAACCAAAAGAAGGGTTGTTACTTTCAAAAATAAAATCTCCTTGTAATAATTTTGAAACCTTGTTAACTACACTTAAACCATTAAATGATAAGCATAAACTAGATTATACGTTCATCTCTTCTTAGACACAAACTCTTATAGAGGCATAACTAATATGGAGTGCACAAACAAAAAACCCAAGTGGGGAGTGGAGACCCTTAAGCTCTCTACACAACCATTTCTCAATGTATATCCACAACAATCTCATATATTCAACAAAAAACAACTAAGAAACCACCAACAACGCCAACATGATCTTTTTTACTAAGCATAACTCATATTACACCTTCATATCCCTTGAGACCAAAACTCCTTTAAAATCATAACTATTTGAGTAGATAGCCAAAAATTCTCAAGTGGAGAGAAGTGACCCTAGGGTGTTTAAATAATTAATTCTTAATGGCACCATAGACATATCATAATATATGTGAGTGCAACTACTGAACAAATTGATTACTCAAACTTACTCCATTGATACCATTGTTGATCAACATATGCTAGTTGCTTGAGTATCCTCACTCCATTGCCCCTTATATGTAAACTAGGTTGTATGTTGTCTATTGAGGACATTGTTCAATGGGAATTTAAGTTAATTCACAAAACCCCGTATAAGAACCTATCTCCATGAGTGCCAAGACTTATCCACATGACCTAGCAACAAAATACTGCACCATAGATGTCAACCCAATATGTCACTCCAACAAAAAAATGCCTCTCTTAATATAATTCAGGTAGCAATTGACTTCATGAGTATGAGAAAAGATATCAGATAAGTTTTTGAATGAATATATATATATGTGTGTGTGTGTGTGTGTGTGTGTGTGTGTGTGTGTAGAATTGTGCACAACTAGATTTTAATACTTGAAATTTTATGAATCCAAAATTGATCCACCATAGAAATATCATAGAAAATTGACCCAATATTGCACCACAGGTGTCAACCCATTCTCCTATTCCAACAACAAATTCCTCTCCATAAGTACCATCGATGATTTTATGAATCCTTTTGTAACACCTCCACTTGATCCCCCAATTTGTAAATGTAATTATTGTGTTTCAGTATATCTCTATGTAGTAGCATAGATACTTCATCATTTTAAGTTGAAGTGGATAAATCACAAACACCTTAAATGTATGGTATGCATTAACAGAAAATTTCCCAATTGACTTTGGTTTGAGCACCTACACTAACCATGACACCATGATATAGCATTGGTAAAGGGGTTGTGGGGTTTATGTTACCTACAACATTGATTTCCCTTACTAAATGCAAGTTACAAATTTGAGTTTGAAAATTGTTTCCTCCTCTTTCCTTCTTTGTAAAATTCAATTAATGAGGAAGGTTAGGTACTTGAGAAGTCATTTCCCAACAATAATAGAGGGAAGGGGAGGTTGTTGAAATGGATTTCAAAATTCAAGGATAGGTATGGATAAACTACCCACCTTAATTTTGGGGAATTGGCCCACAATTTTCATGGTAAAAAGAGGAAAATTGCATGATTTCGATATAAGGATTTCGGTAACAAAGATGCAAGAGTGGCTTGGATGGTGACTTTCCATGTAAGGATATAGACAATCTTTAGCAAATTTTTTGCTTGAGCATTCTAGGCCAACAAGGCGTAACTTTCTTGTTAAAAACACATATAGAGAAGTCCAAAAACTAGTTTAGCATAAGGGGGATGTGATAAATTGGTGCATTGTTAGGAGAGCAGAAGTGGTACTACTAGGAAAAATTGTTGAGGGAACATATAAGAAGTGAAAGGATTTCCTACTATTATGCAAGATAGCCAAGGAAACACCTGAATTCATGGAGGCTCAATGTTACGGGTAAGAGGAGTCTTTGTTGTATTTTCTAGTGAGGGAGAGTGACCTTCATATTTTTCATTATTTAAGCAATTGAGAGTTCTCATAGAAGTATCATCGTTTGGAGAGGGGATGAGTAGTTGTAGATAAATGAATGGGAAGGTGATTCTATGGTTGTGTGGAAAATATCTCACACACTTTCAGCTGCTGACATCAATAAATTTTAGATGAAGACTCAGACCCATCTTTATGCAGTTTGTCCACTTGTGTTTTGATGGTTGAATGTATTTGAAATTGTTTGATTTCCTTTGTTATGTATAATTTCCTAGTGCAAGAAAATTGTGGTGTGAATACAAGAATGTTGATATGCACTATTTGATGTCTCAATAACGAATATAGCCCTTTCCAGTATGTTTTTTCTTGAATCCATTGGTCTTGGAGAGGTGAAGGGAGACACTTAATTAAATGGTATATAAATTGGGATGCTAGCACGTGGTAAGGCATTCATGTGGTAAGGAATTCTAGTATGTATATAAGTAGGATAGGAATGCTATATCATTCCTTTCTCAACAATGCTAAAGAAAAATATGGAGTGTATTCTATGCAAATCCTTAGAATTCACTTGATTGTTATCACTCAACTGAGAGTTCTTGGTTGATTTCCCTTTATTTGTGTCTTCAAAGTAGAAGTTTGGAACCCTATAACTAGCTTGATTTTTAAGTCTAAAGGTGTTGGATTTGTGTGATGAAGTCCATTTATTTGTATAATAATTCTATGGCCCATTGGAGGACCCTTATAACACTATGTTTAAACATATATGAATTTTGATAGATTCCAACTCAAAGGCTAGCATGGCCAATATATGATGATAGAATTAGTAGTAAGCATGTATATTTAGGGTTGTTGTTGATTTAAAAATATATATTTTTTTAGTGGTGGATAATTTCCTATCCATTGGAGCCTAGGGAAAGTCTACATATATAGGTTGGGTAGGTTTACCCCCTTTTCTCAAAAAGTAAGGAGAAGTCTTGATTCAGAAATGAAGGTTTGTGTCCTACCATGCTAAAGTATTTCATGGGGAAATTCTTAACTACCCTACCTATGACAAGGAGCTCTATGAATTAGTGCAAAATATGAGGAAGTGGAAGTAGTAAATGATGGGGTAGGAGACAGTAATCCACACATATCACCAACCAGTACAATACCTGCAAGCCTAGAGTAAGCTACAACATACTAATAATTATAAGTGGATGGTGTTTCTACAACAGTTTCATTTAGTGATCAAGTACAAGAAGGGAAGCACAAAAAAAATTAGCTAGCATGCTTTCAAGGCCACCCATATCAAAGATCATAGCTTTGGGAACTCTAATCCAATGGAGCCATTTTCCCATAATGCATACAGAGAGTAATATTCAAAGTATGAAGATTTAAAAGTAGGTGTTTTATCATTTTTATAGCCTGAGTCATGTGCACGATGGTGACAACATAGATGACTACAATCTCCAAGGTGGGTTACTCTATAGGTTGAGTAAGTTATTTGTTCCTAAAGGTGAGTGATTACATCTTATTAGAGAGGATCGTGCCTACAATTTTGTATGGAACTTTAGTGTAGGGAAGAAAATGGCCAACATGCAGAGATATGTGTGTTGGCCCAAGATGCAATAACTGGTAGCTATGTTCATAAGAGAATGCATGATTTATTGTACTAGAAAGCCTAATTATAGGAAAAAAGTTCTATATCATCTCTTACACACACCCACTCGTCTATCGGAAAGAATTTCCATGTAATTTTTGGTGGCTTTACCAACAACCAAGAAGGGACATGAATACTTGTTTGTGTTAGTTTACAGGTTCAACAATATGTGTGTTTTGATGCCCTGTAAAAAGGCCATCAGTGGGAAAGAAGCAGTGAACTTTTCCTTTGGACAAGTCTAGGTTCACTTTGGTATACCAAGGAACATATTTTCATACCGGGACATAATATTTCTTAGGGCATTTTGGATTAAATTATGGGAGAACATGGAAACAAAGTTAAATAGGTCTACAATCTTCCATCCTCAGAGATATGGCCAGATAGAAGTAGTCAATAGGACTTTGGTGTAGATTTATAAGCACCTGAAGTATTAAGATGAAAATTTGGTATCTATACAACACTCTTATAATAGAGCAATCAACACTTTTAATGGTAAATCCCCATTTGAAACTAGTTTTGTATAATTGTCATCTTCCCATTGGATATTGCATATGGGTAGCAAGGAAGAGTGAGGGAGGATATTACAAGGGATAACTTGAGGAATGAAAAAATTGTAGAAAAGATCAAGAAAATCTATATACAAGTACAGGAGGCACTACAAAAGTCACATGAAATATAACTAAGCATGATTAGCATAGAACAAAGAAGTCATTCAAGGAGGGAGATAGAGTGTGGTTATAAAGGGTCCTGGTAAGAAAATCAAGGCTCTGCAATATGGTCCCTTTGAGATACCATAAAAAGTGGGAGATAACACTTATAGACTCAATCTACCCCCATACATATGCATTTACTCAGTTGTGAATGTAGAGAATCTACAATTGTATGAGCCTTCCATGCTAGATCAGGAAAAGGAATGGGTCCTACCTTATGTAGAGGATTTGGAACCAGATGCTCGGGAAAATTTGAAAGAGAATAAAATTTTGAAAAAGGGGTCTATATCTACATGACAGGGGAAGCATGCCTTTTGGCAGATTGAGTTGAAAGGAAAGCTTCCAGGAAATGCTAAATAGTACACTCGAGAAAAGGTAGAGGAAAATTTTCCTCACCTCATTCAATAGAATTTTTTAGGGACCAAATCCCTCCCAAAATGGGAAGCTGTGATCTGTTGTAGCTCCTAGAGACAGCCTTGAGTTGCAAAAGACCAGTGCCTAGGACATCTTGAAATCAGAGGTTAGATGTAAACAATTTTAAGGGTGCCTCTGACAAGATATGGATTAAGAGGATAATGATTGTGGTGGTTCAGGAATGATGAACACTTTGGAGTTTGATTCATGTGAATTACCCTATATTGCGAGAGGGCTCGGTGGCTTTTCATATGGGCCAAGTATGAAGCAATGAGCAGAGGTTTTTCAAAATATGTAGAGGTGTTGAGAAGGAATGGAGGAGGAATCCATGAGGGACAAGCTTAAAATTCATAAGAATTTGTCTCCCGTGAACTCAGAGGAAGCGGATGTAAGTGGAATATGACCAACAACAGAGATTTGTGGAGTGCGAATAAAGGGGGCACAACAAGTTTAACACATGAGCATTATTCATACACAAATTCATGAATAAAAATGCATACCACCGGCAACTACATTACACGAACCATCAAAGCAGAAAAACATTGTAAGATGATTATACATAAACAAGAAATTACTGATAAACAAGAAAATATAGATACATACTACTCATTGCTCCATCTGGAATCCAAATAAACAGGGTTGTATGTCATATTATTTTCAAAATAGCTCTCCCAAATATGTGTCTCAGAGCATAAAGAGCACAGTCCTACAGAACTACAGCAAAGATTCTCCAAAATTTTGTACCCTTCTCTCCTCTCTGAACTCTCTACATATAGAGTTCTCCTGAAGGGTTTATGATCGAATAAACTTCCATGATCGACCTACACATGTGAAAATCAAAATATCATAACCAAATCGCAAAGTGTGTGTCGAGCAATCACTCCCATAATCAAGAAAATCAAAATAGAATCAGGTCAAATTGAGATTTCAACAGCAAACATCATAATCAAATAGTAAAAGAAACAACATATTTGGCCATGGAGGCCAAGTCCTAGAATCTTCAAAATGGGGCGGCGAGGAGTAGTCATGAACATGTGGGCAGTTTGGCTTCCATCACATGATTTCACCTGCCGTCGAAAACCTCCACTCCCTTGTTCTCATGATTTCCACTAACCGTTACGGAACGGCCAGTCGTGCTATGTGTGCCTCGCTCTTTAGTGGGAATTTCTTGGCCAAACTAAACATACCATAAGTGCGCTTGTTCCACCCAAAAACCCATGTTGTGTAGGGTTTGGAAAATCAGAGATCGGGCTTCGGAGGGAGGCATGTGACATTAACACACAGCAGGACAATTTAACATTGAAAAGAGAGTGGGACAAAGGTCGTGGGAGAACTTTGATGATGTGGCAGGGAGGTGGGGCCCAAATTCATATTGCAAATCGAAATCGGGAGCGTCGGGGATCAGGACGGGAAGAAAGAATGAAACAATGTGAAGTGCGATGTGCGATGGGAAAAAAGGTGATGTGGCAAGGAGGTGGGGCCACCCGAAAATCACGATCGGGAATTTTTGTTATTGGAAAGTGGGGGGTAAATGTTATAATCTGCGAAGAGCGATGTGCGATGAGCAAAAGGTGACGTGGCATGGCAGAGGTGGGGCCACCAGCAAATCGCAGTCGGAATTTTTTTGTTATGAGAAGTGAAGGGTAAAAGTTGTGACTTGCGATGTGTGATTTGTGATGAGCAGAAAGGTAACGTGGCGGAGAGAGTGGGTCCCATTTACATCGCGATCGGGGAAATGGTGTAGGTGAAGTTTAACAAAAGTGTAAGTGCAATGCATTTGGTGATGCGAAAAGGTAAGTGGGTACCAATAAAGGTTTAGAGAGGAGAGAAATGAATTATGAATGATAAAGGTTCATGTGGGAAAAGGTGAAAAGGGCTAACGTTTTTATTGCATCAGGGGTTTTCCAAAGGAGTGCAATGGTAACATGTATGGAGTTTTGCGATATGCGGTTGGCGATTGAAGAAGGGGCCCACTTCTCCACCTTGTGTATGGTCACATGCCAACATGATCCATATTGGATCATTATATTTTTTGATGCAGTTGCATTGGGCCATATTTCAAACTCAATGTTATGAAGGGTGAAACATGGACAATCATTGTGAACTGGGGCAAATTCTGTTCAAACAGAGCTAAATTTATGGAATTTATAAGTCTCTAGAAGAGTTAATTAAATGTAATTATCTGCCATGTATGTGTATAGAGAGATTTAGGGTTAGTTGAGCGATTGTGGGAGAAATTCATGGATCTTAAATGATCCACGCCCTTTGTAATTTCTTTATAAGCGAGTGTGTTGTGTGAAATACAAGGGAGTACGCAATGTAGCCGTAGGGGATTTAGTGTGATTCAGGTCGTGAGGCCTTAGCCTGTAATCAAGTATCTGTGTATTAATGAAATTGTGTGTTTTATATATGTGTGTGCTTTCTTTTAATGAATAGATAGATTGAGCGAGGGACGAAGTTCCTATGAACTTTGTTGTAGACAGAGCATGGCAGAGACAGACTTATTTAAATGTGAAATCCACAGATAGTTATTAGAGTGAAGGACGAGTGAACAGGGGAACCATTGGATCTAAGAACAAATCAATGCTGGAGAGTTTAAATCGTAGCCGGAGATATTCGACAACATCGCATCGGTGATTATTGTGTTTACAAGCGAAGACTTCGCAAGATAAATCATTTAGTTTGCAATGCGATGAGGGAGGAGCATGTGTCGGCATGGCACTCTAGTACATATCGCATGCAATACAAGATAATCGTTAACAGAGGAGAGGTGAAATTTGCGAAATGCCCAAGTGCAATAAGTCGTGGATGTTGCGATGCGACATTTCCATCGCAACTTCGAATCGGCATATTTATTGTTTAGCGTTAACGTTATTTATCATATGTTGTGACATGCGATGGCATAAAAGTTCCAAACTGCGATCTGGTTTTGGGAGCTGGGTTACGATAAGTTATGGGCGCAAATTAAATCTTATTTGGGTTCCGACATACGTGTTTATGTGGGCCAGTGGTTGTCTTGGTCAAGATTAATGAAAATTCGTTGATTTTTTTTTGTCTCCGATATATATATACGTGGGCCCATAACCCACAGGATCACATATTGAGAAATGTGCAGCTTTGTTGCACCAAAGTGGTATCAGAGCAGGGAAAGATTTCCTGTGAGAAAGAGTTTGCATGCCAGGAAGAAGAGGTACAGTTAATTTTTGTAAAGCTTGTGGTTTTTATATTTTGGTGAAGGTAGCAGCAAAGGAAGGTGAGAAGATTGTGGCAGCCTAGAGCAGGAGTGCTCAAATGGTTCGAGAGGAGAGAACCAAAGAGATGCCGAAAGACTGGGCTCAGAGGAGAGAAGCTTGGTGATGTATCTGGTAGCAGGGAGGACTTGCTATTGCAGAGGTTTTGTTGCAGCTCACAAAGGGAAATTCCACAGAGGATGTGGGTAGAATTGTTGACAGATGTAGAAGACATATGACCAGGAGGTCATAAGAAATTTTTGTACCTCGGGAGTCTGATGCAGGAGCATCGGGCCGTATTTCAAACTCAATGTTATGAAGGGTGAAACATGGACAATCATTGTAAACTAGGGAAAATTATGTTCAAACAGAGCTAAATTGATGGAATTGATAAGTCTCTAGAAGACTTAATTAAATGTAATTATCTGCCATGTATGTGTATAGAGAGATTTAGGGTTAGTTGATCGATTGTGGGAGAAACTCATGGATCTTAAATGATCCACGCCCTTTGTAATTTCTTTATAAGCGAATGTGTTGTGTGAAATACAAGAGGGTATGCAATGTAGCTGTAGGGGCTTTAGTGTGATTCAAGTCGTGAGGCCTTAGCCTGTAATCGAGTATCTGTGTATTAATGAAATTGTGTGTTTTATATATGTGTGTGATTTATTTTAATGAATAGATAGATTAAGCGAGGGACGAAGTTCCTATGAATTTGTTGTAGACAGAGCATGGCAGAGACAAACTTATTTAAATGTGAATTCCACATATAGTTATTAGAGTGAAGGCCGAGTGAACGGGAGAACCATTGGATCTAAGAACAGATCAATGGTGGAGAGTTTAAATCGCAGCCGGAGATACTCCGCAACATCGGATCGGCGATTATTGTGTTTATAAGCGAAGACTTCGCAAGATAAATCATTTAGTTTGTGATGTGATGAGGGAGGAGCATGTGTCGGCATGGCGCTCCAGTACATATCGCATGCGATACATGATAATCGTTAACAGAGGAGAGGTAAAATCTGCGAAATTCCCAAGTGTGATAAGTCATGGATGTTGTGATGCGACATCGCCATCGCAACTTCGCATCGGCATATTTATTGTTTTGCGTTAACGTTATTTTTCATATGTTTCGACATGTGATGTCGTAAAAGTTCCAAATTGCGATCTGGTTTTGGGAGCTGGGTTGCGATAAGTTACGGGCGTAAATTAAATCTTATTTGGGTTCCAGCTTACGTTTTTATGTGGGCCAGTGGTTGTCTTGGTCGAGATTAATGAAAATTCGTTGATTTGTTTTGTCTCCGATATATATATATATATACGTGGGCCCATAGCCCACAGGATCATATATTGAGAAATGTGCAGCTTTGTTGCATCATTTTTTGTCATCCTTGTCAATGATTTCAGAGTGGAAAAAAAGGAGGATTCAACTCACAAGACCATTTTTACCAACGAGATTGAGTTTGGTATTGGGATTTAAAACCTTCTGAGAGAATTTTGAGATGTCAAATAATATTTTTTGGGAGGTAAAACTTTATCACTTTAGCATCACACCTATTTTCCCTATTCTACACATAAAGCTTTCCAACGACACAAGAATCACCTTAATTGCAGTTTGCAAGCAAGATTTATGCCACTCATAGGTTGACCTTCTTGTTTTCACCACCATAATTTGAGAGGATGCCACATCAGCACCTATAACTCATGGAAAATGGACTAGCCACATGATCATGATGAAGAAAAATCTAGAAGAGTCCATATTGTAAGGTTGGTTCAGAGTTGATGGAGTCAAACCTTACCACTAATAGGCTATTGAGTTATGTTATAACCAGGCCATTAGGAGGAAAACAGGTTGCATTCTTTTCAAGTGCATTTTTTCCATTGATGAGAAGAATGGTCAAGAGGAATAAGGAGAGAGAACACATAGAGGATTTTATGCATTGTAGTATCTCACAAGCTACATACCTTACTTTCTTGTATGCATGGATATTTTCTATTCAAAGAAAAAGAGGAAAATGGCGTAACCTTCCAGTTGTGTTTTCTCCCAAAAGGAATTTGCAAGTTAAATCTTGTATCAAATAGTGGCTTGTGAAATTTTATTTCATTCTTCTTTATTTTCTACCTAAATTTTAATTTGCATGCATACATAATAAAAAATAATCTACATATCTAGAAATCTAAAGAGAAATAAACCCTCATAGTGTAGATTTTTTTATTTTTAAGTACAGTTTTATTAGATCTATTGTGGAGAATTGTTCAGTGGAATACCCACAGTAATTTATGTATCATAAGTGGACTATCAGACATGGAATTTGTCAAATTAATGCATTTAAAATTAGTCAAAGAAATTTGGAATAAGATTTAAGGCAGTTATGAAGGAGATGAAAAAGTAAAGAAGGCTAATTTGTAAGCTTAAAGAAGTTAGTGTGGAAGTCTGAAAATGGATGAAGATGAGAATATTGCAACATTCTTTCTTCATGTACATGGGATAGTCAACACTATCATAAGCCTTGGTGAGACAGTAAGGAATCCAAAGTCGTTCACAAAATATTAATATCCCTTCCCTCAAGATTTAATCCAAAAGTTTCAGCTATTGAGGAATTATCATACGTTAAAAATATAAATATGGACACTCTTCATGGAACTCTCACTTCATATTAAACAAGAACAAATAAGGATAAGTCAAGACCAAGAGAAGCCACATTTAAAGAAGCCAAAGATCCATGAAAACTCTTGTCATGAATCAGTTGAAGAGGAAGTCCAATTTGTAAAAATTATGAAAAGAGGAACTAGAAAGTTCAAAGGTAAGCTTCCATTCACTGTGCATCTAAGTGTCCTTATGCAAAATAAAACAATAGTGATGGTAAATAAAAATTTGAATATCATGATCACAAAAGAAAAATATATATCAAAAGGAAAGGTTTGTACTCCAAAGAAGATAGTGATTTTGAAAATAATGAATGCATGTCTAATTATGAAAACAAAAAAAATATTATTCATAGTGATTAAAGATCAAAATGTTGAAGAAGATATTAAAGTGGAAGTATATTTTGAGGGAGAACTCGTAATTTCCTTGGATGAGTTAAGACAACTAAGGGAAAAAATCAATCAATTACAATAGCAGTTTCAAGAATATAATAATAAAGGATGTGATGTAATAAAATTAGTCTTCTAAATATTGAACTTGAAGAAACCAAGAGAATAAAGGAGATTTTTTCAAATCAGTTGAATGAAAAGGAAGGATGTCGTGAGAAATTGGAAAAAGAAACTGTCCTATTG
Source organism: Pinus albicaulis (assembly GCA_034641835.2). Taxonomy (NCBI): domain Eukaryota; kingdom Viridiplantae; phylum Streptophyta; class Pinopsida; order Pinales; family Pinaceae; genus Pinus; species Pinus albicaulis. Next base: position 1,345,230,392 of record CM076582.1, on the reverse strand, counting down.
AGAAAGAAATAGAAAAAGTCTTAGATCATCTGAAACTAAATTTAAGGCTAATAAAATGGATTGAGTCATTAGATCACATCCTCAACTATCATATATCACCATTAACAATTACCAAGTATTGGTTATATCCCAAAGAACACCAAGGGAGATTCAATATCAATGGTAGCACAAAAGGGATGCAGGGAACCTGCCAGTTATGTTGATGCACTCAATAATAGTCAAAAGGGATAGAAAAAACATGAATATTGTTTCATCAAAGCAGGGATAAGTCTCTCAAAAAAAGCTAAGAGAGAATCAAAGGAATTAGAAAAATGAGAACATGGCAGCCATGCAAATAGGCTAAAAGGAACTAATACAACTATGAATAAGAAATGGTATGGAAAAGAAAGTAGGCAAAGTAGATTCAATGGGAAATGTGCAACTAGGTACCAAAATTTCTTTTTTGGATATTGTTACTCATGTAATAATTTTGGTCATAAACCAGTTGTTTTTCAAGCCTATACAAGAAGAGATTGTGAAAAAAAATAATTTCTTAAAACTCCAATGAATGACTATTTAAGTAGCAAATTTAAAGGTACATATGAAAGTGGTATTAGAAAAGGAATGTTTTTTTCTCCTCTATTGAATTATGTTGAATGATACATATGAAACAACTATGGGTACAAAGCATGGGATTGGAGAAGCAATATAAATAAGCCTCATAACCAAGGTAAGGAAAAATGGTCCCTTAGAATCCAACATCCAACAGTATGGAAAAGGAAGCATGAGCATCAAGAGAAATGAAGTCTAGCTTTATATATTCAAAATGAAGGTAGTTAATGGTATATAGAGAGTGTATTTTCTCACCATATGATAGGAGACAAAAGAATATTTATCTATGTAAACGAGGTCAAGGGTGGTAGCATCACTTTAGGAGATAATGCATCAGTTAGAATAATGGGCAAAGTAATGTTTTGCCTTGGTAATGAAAGAGTTAAAGCATAAGATGTATTGTTTGTTGGATATTTGAAGCACAATATTCTAAGTGGAAGTCAAATAGTTGATAACAGACATGAGGTCATAATTAATTTTAAAGGATGTGAAAAAAAAGGATATGGAAAATTTTTGGCAGAAGTAACTAGGACTTTTGAGAATGCATATGTCCTTAATGAAGGTAGAGGAGAAGAGTGTTATCTCTCTCATCAATAAAAGAAAAGTGAGAGACTACAACATCTCAAGTCGCATTAAGAAGATGGGTTTTTTTTTATTTGAGCTATAGGAGAAGAATGATGACATGGAAATTTTGTAGGATAGACATGAAGATGATAATTCAGAAATAGCAATAGTACAAGGAATAACCAGGAAGACAACCCTTGAAATTGAAAATGCTTCAATGAAGGCAAGAAAAAAGAAAGGCATGCAAACCCAACATGAAGAAAGGTAAAACAATGGTTTTTATTTGCTTCAAAACAAACAATTGGTTTGAATTAATAGCTTAAATTCAATTGACAAGGAAAGTAAAAGAAGGAGAAAGCAAATAAGGAGAACTGTCAACTCAAGAGGAGTAACCCTTTGACGTTATTAGAGATAAGTTGTAAGGAGGCACAAGCACAAAAGGAGTAGTCTCGAGAACAGACTTACAAAAGAGGAAATGTTGCATGCAAGGACGAATAGACACAACTTTGACAAGGGAAGCCTAGTTGCAAATAAAGGAGAAGTGAACAATCATAGGAGGTAATGGTTTGTTCTTAATATTTCAAGGGGAGAAATTGCAACCAAATTAAAAAACAACCCTTTTCCCTTCATAAAGAGGGAGAATATGCATACATAAGGAAATATGACAGACAAATGGAGAACTTCCAACTACTAAAAGGAAATCACAAATATATTTACCAAATCCTTGCTTAGATAATGTTTTGAATATCATAGACCAAGATGGTTGTATTCCCTTCTTCTCAAGGGGGAGTGGTTCACTAATTTCAACCAAGAAGCATGTTGGTGACGTGGGAGTTCAAGGAAAGAGTAACCTCAACATAGGGGGGTATATTCCATCTTCCATTGACTTCAAAGGGGAAGAATAAGAAAAAATCAAGAGCAGAACACTCAGCAGTAAGCAAGAAAAAAGGGGGAGTCTAGCCCAAGATCATTGATGACTAGTAGAAGTATGGTGGCATTGCAATAAATGCCAAAGGGGGAGATTGTTGCACATATGTTTTCATTGATGTCAACTATAGTGTCATTGATGTTAAATTCCAGTAGCATGGGAATAATGTTGATATTCTAGTCAAGAAACATTATGAATGGTATGTTGTTAAAGCTAAAAAATTAGGTAGCATATCTTTGAAGGAATTTCTTCTCTAACTCCCTAGTTAAAATGAGAATGAAAGATGTATGTTTGAATAGCTTATTTTGAGACCTTTCCAAGAATATATGGAACTTCTTTTAATTCAACATGAATCAGGAGAAAAGTGAAGTTGAAGAGAAGTCACAGCACAGATCCAACTGGTCAAAGTTCCATAGCTTATTCAAGGTCATCCAAGGATGCAATGAGGCATCTAGGCATATGAGTTCTTTGTTTCACGTCACATTGGCTTAATAGTTGAATATCACATACATTTGGATAAAAAAAAATTCATATAGGATTTGTGTCGCACATCACATTGGCTTAATAGTCAGATATCAGATACATCCAAATAATTTTTTTACATTTGGGCATCCACGCCTCTCCTAATATATCCGGAAATCTAGGGATGCAAGAGGAAAATCACCCAACAAAGGAAAAATATTAGATTTCATGGTCTAAGCCTACAAGTGGAATGCAGACATGAAAATTAGTGGCAGAAGCAACTAGGATTTTTGACAATGCATATGTCCTTAATGAAGGTAGAGGAGAAGAGTAGTATCTCTCTCATCAATAAAATACAAGTGAGAGACTACAGCATCTCACGCTGCATTAAGAAGATCGAATTTTTTGAATTTGAGCCATAGGAGAAAAATGATGAAATGGAAAGTTTACATGATAGACACGAGGATGATAATTTAGACATAGCAATAGTACAAAGAATAAACAAGAAGACAACCCTTGAAATTGCAAGTGCCTCAATGAACACAACAAAAAAGAAAGGCATGCATACCCAAAATTAAGAAAGGTAGAAAAATGGCTTGTATTGTCTTCAAGATGAACAACTGGTTTGAATTAATAGTTTAAATTCAATTGATAAGGAAATGAAAAGAAGGAGAAATGCAAATAAGTAGAAGCATTGATTCAAGGGGAGTGACCCTTTGATGTTATAAGATATAAGCTGTAAGGAGGCACAAGCACGGGAGGAGTAGTCTTAAGAATAGAGTTACAGAAGAGGAAATGTTGCATGTAGGGGCAAATAGACACAACTTTGACAAGGGAATCCTAGTTGAAAATAAAGAAGAAGTGAGCAATCGGAGGAGGTAATGATTTGTTGTTAAGATCTCAGGAGGGGGGGGGGGGGGATTACAACCAAAAGTAAAAGAACCCTTTACCATTCGTAAATAGGGATAATATGCATACATTGTTGATTTTTGGATAGCATCGGATGTGCTCTAGCTCCAAAATTTTGTGGAGGGGCTAGAACACATGAGGTATCCAAGACCCAGAAATTTTTTGGAGAAATTCCACCCGGAGCTTAAGTTATTCAAATAATTAATTATTTTAAATGGAGCCTAAGTTAAAACTTAGGGAATTTAAATAATTAAATTGAATTAATTTAAGATTGTGGGTGAGAAGCTTCTAACTGATGAGGATCAAGTCTAATTTAATCTTATTGATCGACTGGATATTAGATCACGGTCATAGATTCATCAACAAGAAAAATATAAAGGAAAGCTTGAGGGTCAGTTCGAGAACACACGCAGAATTTGATTCTAGAGATTGAATTCTTCTAACGGAGCAGTGCTCGGACAAAGATCATATCTGAGTGATTCAAAGCAGCAGTGAGGGGAAGAATCAGTTGTTGGTCGAAGGACCAAGAGTACATTGCAGAGAGGTAGCAGATACGTAGAGGAGGCAGTACAACCACCAGGAGAGGTGACGTCGACCCTAGAGAGGGTGACCCAGGCCCACGCAGAGGCTGCGTAGAGGCTCCAAGGGACAATCCAAAAATAGTTGGAGATCGGGTTTTCTAAGCCGGCATGGTTGAAACTCGATTTATGGGGAGGAATATCAGCACAGAGAAAGGATGACGCAATCTTCAGCTGGACCCATGCAAGCCTACACAGTAGCAGCACAGAGGCAGCTAGGGTTTCACTAGTTTCTGATTTGAATCAGTCAGGACTTGTAGTGTGAGGTAAAACTCACTATTCTATCTGTCTGCCGAGGATATTCTTTGTTGGGTGAGTCAGATTATGGCACCCTAGTTGTACTCAAATTATTGTTTCTTAATAATATAAACCCTCATAACTGCTACACCGGTTTTCCCGCATTGCGTTTTTCCGGGACATTTGTCCAAAAATAAGTGTATCCTTTGTTTGTGTAGGTTTTAACCCTAAATAGAAATTATCTGCACACGAATCTTATAACAGAAAATAAACAATAGCGAGAGCATAAAACATAAAACAGATAAACACAGAGATTTTCCCCTGGATCCCAAATCGGGAAGACCAGCTTGATTTTTCATTATATTCCTTTTAGTGTTACAACACATATATATACATGCCGAAGCATACATAAACCCCAATCCATTAACCTGGATTAGAACATAACCGTAGTTCCCTTGACCGGATCTACAAAAATACCAGGGGCTAAAAACCATCGTACCCCAAAACCATGTGCAAAACCATGCACAAAACCATGGGCGCGGACTACCCACCAGATACTAAGGACCAAAAATTTTCGTCGGGGCACTACCCCGGACCCCAACAGGGGGGGCTACCGCCCCCCCTATGACCCCCCCTCTTACCCCCTCCCGCGCGTGCTTTATCGTGGAAATAATATAACACATACCAACCATTCTCTCACTTGTTGTTTTATTTCCGCAAGGGGCCACGGGAGAAGCTTGAGTCATTAATTTGAAAATTCTTCAACACCCATTGTTTCTCTACACCAAGAGAACTTCTGAGTGCTCACAGACTTTGTCAATGCATCTGCAACATTATTCAAAGTGTCCACCTTTACCAGCAACACCCTTTTAGCCTCAACCATATCTCTAACAAAGTGATATTGAACATCAATGTGCTTTGTCTTTGAATGATAAGCAGAGTTCTTAGCCAAGAAAATTGCACTTTGGCTATCACAGTCTATCCTTATAGCTTGTTGTACCAACCCCATACTTGAACACAATCTCTGCAACCAAACTGCTTCCTTTCTTGCATGAGTGGCTTCCATGTATTCTACCTCTGTAGTTGAAAGAGCCACTACAGACTATCTTTTACTCATCCAACTAACTGCGCCTCCAAATAGGCTAAACACATACCCACTTGTAGATCTTCTTTGGTCCAGATCTCCAGCCCAGTCTGCATCAACAAAACCACGAATTTCCAACATTCTTTCCAATCCTGGTCTTCCCTGATAGCACAAGCCATAATCACTAGTGCCACGTAAATATCTGAAAACCCGCTTCACTGCTATCCAATGCTCCTTCCCTTGGTTTGACATAAACTTGCTCAATACTCCCACTGCATGTGCAATGTTTGGTCTAGTACAGACCATTGCATACATCAGGCTACCCACTGCACTTGCATATGGAACACGGGACATATCCTCCTCTTCTACTTGTGCCTTGGGACACTGTTCAACAGACAACTTTACACCTACAGGAATAGGAACATTCACTAGTTTACTATCTTGCATATTGAACCTCTGCAATATATTCTTGACATACTTCCTCTGGTTTAACCAGAGCTTCCTCTTTTCCTGATCTCTCTTAATTTCCATGCCCAAAATATAGTTTGCAGCACCAAGATCCTTCATGTAGAATTTGGAGAACAGTTGGGTCTTCAAATCTTGGATAATTTCTTTGTAATTTCCAATCAACAACATATCATCCACATACAAGACCAAATAAATAACATGGTCACCAATTAATTTAAAATAAACACAGTGATCCTCCTTGCATCTGGTGAAGCCAATGTTAGAAAATTATATATTACGAAGCAATGCAACACATAAAATATGCAGAAAATACAAGCACACAAAACACATAAAATCATAGAGACACAGATATACGTGGTTCACCTAGTTTGGGCTACGTCCACCCCGAAAAGCCAGTCCTTCCTTTCTATTATCCAGAAAAATGAAGAGACAAAACCTACAACAGATCCACTATAATATCCTCTGTTCTCTCTCACAGTCTCCCTATATGTTTCCTACTTAGAGAATACACATATAATCCACAACCGCAATACAATATCCTCATACAAAGAGAGGGGGTTGCCTTCTAGGGAAAAAAACCCTAAACTAAACATAACTTCTACCATTAGATCATCCGCCTAATGAACGGCCCAGATTGACTAGAAATTACAATACTTTTACAAGGCAATTTTACATCTATTTTTAGCTTTGGGGGCGCTGCCCCCGAAACCCCCACCGGGGGATCGCTGGCCCCCGGACCCCCCAGCTGAGGGGTCAGCCCCCCCGGACCCCGCGGGGGGACAAATCCCCCCCCACTGCAAGGGTGTACAGTTTTCCTGGGGTATACATCCAGATAAAACAAGGATCTCTGAATCAGGATGAAAATCAGGCTCCACACCCAACAATCTCCCACTTGGAGACTGATTGTAGAAACTCCACAGCTACTTCATTTTTTGGACAATGACTCCACTTTGGAGCTAGTTGTTTCTCATCTTCATCATCATCCTTGAAGACCAATTGAAACTGAGCACATTCTCAGTTTCTCCCTGGTTACAAATTTTGTTAGCATATCTGCAGGATTCTGGCTAGTGTGTATCTTTTCCAGCTTCAACTCTCCATCTTCCAATACTGACCGTATGAAATGGTACTTGAGATGTATGTGTTTAGTCCTAGAATGAAATGTTGAGTTCTTTGCAAGATGAATGGCACTTTGGCTATCACTATATAGTGTGCCCATATCATACTTCTTACCCAATTCATCCATAAACCTTTGTAACCAAGTCATTTCTTTACTAGCCTCTATAGTAGCAACATACTCTGCTTCTGTTGTTGAAAGTGCAACAACACTTTGGATTTTTGAAACCCAACTGACAGTTGTTCCACCTACAGTAAATACATATCCTGTAGTTCTCCTCTTGTTATCTCTGTCACCTGCCATATCTGCATCAACATATCCTTGTAGAGCAATGTTTGAACCACCAAAGCATAATGCTTGATTTGTGGTACCTCTCAAATATCTGAGAATCCATTTTATTGCCATCCAATGTTCTTTTCCTGGATTATTCATGTACCTGCTTACAACTCCCACTGCATGTGCAATATCAAGCCTTGTGCAGACCATTGCATACATTAAGCTTCCAACTGCTGATGCATATGGAACTTTAGACATATAATCCATGTCTTCTTGGGTCTTTGGGCACATCTCCTTACTAAGTTTGAAATGGCTAGAAAAAGGTGTACTAACTGGTTTTGCATTGTGGATATTAAATATTTTCAACATCTTTTGTATGTACTCATTCTGAGACAGTGTTAATTTTTTATTTTTCCTATCTCTGGTTATTTTCATACCAAGGATCTGTTTTGCAGCTCCCAAATCCTTCATTGCAAATGAATTTGCCAATTTTTGTTTGAGCACATTTATTTCCTGCATGTTAGACCCTGCAACAAGCATGTCATCTACATACAATAAAAATATAATATAGCTGCCATCATTTTGCCTTTTTAGATAAACACAATGATCAGAGTGACATCTAGTATAACCTTGTTGAGACATAAACTTGTCAAATTTTAGATACCACTGCCTTGGAGCCTGTTTTAAGCCATACAAGCTCTTCTTTAACCTACACACCAATTTTTCTTTCCCTTTGACCTCATATCCTTTTGGTTGTTGCATGTATATCTCTTCCTCCAAATCTCCATGGAGAAATGTTGTCTTTACATCTAACTGTTCAAGATGTAAATCTTCCGCTGCTACAAGACTTAAGATAGTTCTGATTGAAGTCATCTTAACAACGGGAGAAAATATTTCATCAAAATCAATACCTTTCTTCTGTGCAAACCCCTTCACCACAAGTCTAGCTTTGTACCTCTGTTTTCCTCCATCTTCTTCCTTCAGCCTGTAAACCCATTTATTTTGCAATGTAGTTTTACCTGCAGGCAACTTGACTAAGTCCCAAGTATGGTTATGCATTAAGGAGTCCATCTCTTCTTCCATGGATAGCTGCCACTTCTTCCTACTTTCAGCTTGCATTGCTTCTTCATAACATTCAGGTTCACCAGAATCAGTTAGCAATAAATAATATAATGAAGGAGAGTATCGTTCAGGGGGTCTACTTATCCTGGTAGATCTTCTAACACCACTTTCAGGTGTTTGAGGTGCCTGTTGCTGTTGTGGTAGTTGTTGTTGCTATGGTTGTTGATTATTATTATTTTCAGGCACCTTTACTTTTTCAGATATCTCATCAAGAACCGCGTATTCCTTGCTTTCTTTTTCCTGTTTCTTTTCCTGCAACTGATTCTTATACAAGACCTTTTCATTGAATATTACATCTTTGCTCCTAATGATTTTGTGATTTTCATAATCATATAAGCGATAACAAAAATCATTAACACCATATCCAATAAAGGTACATTTCTTTGATTTTGCCTCAAGCTTTGTTCTATTTTCTTTATTAATATGGACAAAGGCCTCACAACCAAAAGGCTTTAAAAAAGAGTAGTTTACCTTTTTACCTATCCATGCTTCTTCTGGAATACCACCATCCAAGGAACTTGAAGGCCCTATGTTTATTAGATAAACAGCAGTATCTACAGCATCTGCCCAAAATTATAAAGGCAATCCTGCATGCAATCTCATGCACCTTGCACCCTCCATGATTGTTATGTTCATCCTTTCTGACACACCATTTTCTTGTGGTGTTCTTGGAACTGTCTTCTCTCTACGAATTCCATGCTCTGAACAGTACCTGTCAAACTCTTTGCTACAATATTCACCTCCATTGTCTGATCTGAGACACTTCAACTTCTTTCCTGTCTCAATCTCAACCAAAGCTTTCCATTTTTTGAAAGTATCAAATACATCATATTTATTTTGAATACAATAAATCCAAGTTTTACTAGTTGCATCATCAATAAACGTAACATAATAGCGAGAGCCGCCAAGAGATGATACCTAAGCAGGTCCCCATACATCTGTATGCACAAGCTCCAATTTTTCGCTCTTCTTTTCTTTCGCAACTCTGAGAAATATGACTCTCTTTTGTTTTCCATAAATTCAATTTTCACAGAAATCCAAATCAACATTCTTCAAACCTGGCAACAAATTTCTTGAGTGAAGAATCTTCATCCCCTTCTCACTCATGTGTCCGAGCCTATGATGCCATAATGCTGCATATGCTCCTTTGGAAGTTAAAGCATTAACAGAGTTAGAAATACCATTGCATAAATACAATGTACCAACCTTTTCACCTTTTGCTATTATCAGGGCTCCTTTGGTGACCTTCCAAGCTTTATCTGTGAAATTTGTCACACAACCTTCACTGCCTAACTGCCCTGTTGAAATCAGATTTTTCTTTAGATCTGGAACATGCCTTACCTCCTTTAATAGCCATTGGTTTCCATTCTGCTGTTTTACAAGACCTTACCCATTCCAACAATTTTACATGATTTATCATCACCCAAACGGACTTGTCCAAAATCTCCTTGAACATAGTCATGAAAATATTTCTTATCAGGTGTGGCATGGAATGAGGCCCCTGAATCTACTACCCAAGAATCAGTAACATTTTCGAAAGAAAGAATCAGAGCATCTTACAACACATCACCTGTCACATTTTCTTCATGATTGTTTTCTTGTTGCACGTCTCCTTCTTTTCCCTTCTGAGATCTACAGTCTTTCTTTAGGTGTCCTTTCTCTCCGCATTTCCAGCACACTATCCCCGATCTGGACTTGGATCTGCCTTTTCTTGATTTACTACGATATCCTGAGCTCTTTCCTCTTTCCATTCTCCTTCCCCTAGACTTTGCACTTAAAGCATTACCCAATGTCTCACCGGAGCTTTTCTGTCGCATTTCCTTGCTAAGGATAGCACCGACAACATCATCAAACTTTAAAGTACTAGATCCAGAGACAAAGTTACTAATGGCCATTACTAGACCATTCCAACTCTCTGGCAATGAGTATAAGAATAACAGAGCTCTAACTTCATCATCAAAGTTTACCCCTATAGAACTTAACTGACTGGTAACTGTATTTAAATCATTTAAATGGTCTGCAACAGATCCATCTTCCGACATCTTCATATTAAATAGTCGTTTCATAAGAAATACTTTGTTTGAGGCTGATGGTTTTTCATATAGTTTCGCCAACGTCTGCATCAAACCCTATGTTGTTGTTTTCTTTGAAATATTGAAGGCGACTGACGCCGCAAGGCACAACTGTACTATTCCAAGTGCCTTTCTATCGAGAATGTTCCATTCCACGTCTTTCATGGCCGCCGGCTTCTTCTTTTTTCCGCTCAATGGTAGGTACAGATATTTCTGATACATATAATCTTCCATCTACATCTTCCACAGCAGGAAGTTTTGGCCGTTAAATTTCTCGACCCTAAACTTACCATCTTCCACCATTGCTCCCACTCGAACCAAGAACCCTTCTTTCCAGCGAGTTTATCAGCCAAATATACCTTCGCCTCTGATACCAGTTGTTATAAAATTATATCTTACGGGGCAATGCAACACATAAAATATGCAGAAAATATAAGCACACAAAACACATAAAATCAGAGAGACACAGATATATGTGGTTCACCCAGTTTGGGCTATGTCCACCCCGAACAGCCAGTCCTTCCTTTCTATTATCTAGCAAAATGAAGAGAAAAACCTACAAAAAATCCATTGTAATATCCTCTGCTCTCTCTCATAGTCTCCCTATCTGTTTCTCACTCAGAGAATACACATATAATCCACAGCCGCAATACAATACCCTCATACAAAGAGAGGGGGTTGTCTTCTAGGAAAAAACCCTAAACTAAACATAACTTCTACCGTCAAATCATTCGCCTAATGAACAGCCCAGATTGACTAGAAATTACTATACTTTTACAAGGCAATTTTACGTCTATTTTAGCCGGGCGCTGGCCTCACGGGGACCGCCGGCCCCCACCCCCAGCCCGAGGGAGCCGGGCCCTCCCCCCGGCGGGGACAAGTCCCCCCGCCGCAAGGTGTATAGTTTTCCGGGGCAGACATCTGAAGGAAACAAGGATCTCTCGAATCGTAGATGAAAATCGGTGCTTCCACACCCAATGCCCAAATCCTCGATAGTAGGTATCAAATTCTCTCATACCACATCTCGTGACCGTTTTAACCTAGATACAGACTTCAACCCGCATACCAGCTCTTTTTCTTACCCTTCACCATAAAGCCTTCAAAGTTAAGCCTCTCATATGTAGATCTCCTCTTCTAGATCCCTGTGAAGAAATGTTGTCTTCACATCCATCTGTTCTATCTCAAAATCAAATGCAACAACAACAGATAAAAGTAATCTAATAGAAGTAACTTTGACAACAGGAGAAAAAATATCACCAAAATCAATTCCCGACACCTGGGAATAACATTTTTCTACCAACCGAGCTTTGTATTTCTTCACCTTGCCTTCTACATTCATCTTCTTCTTAAACACCCATTTGCTCCCGATGGGCTTCCTTCCAACCGGCAACTCCACTATATCCATGCCTCATTTTTGTGCAAGGATGCCATTTCATCAACCATGGCCTCCTTCTAGAGTTTTCCATCCTCTAAATCTACTGCCTCCCTGACAGTTCTAGGATCATCATCAATTATAGTTAAGGAAAAACCTGAACAGAAATTAGATGGACTATACCTTTCTGATTGCCTTCTTCCTCGAACTAATCTTCTCATAGTTGGAGTTTGTGGCTCTTCCTCTTCTGGAGTCTAATTCATACTCCTTTAGCTCAAACTCTATCTTCTCAGGTCCCTTTGGTATGACTTCATATTTAACAACATCTTTCACCTCTCTAAACACCACATCTCGACTGTACACAACCTTCCTTGTTTTCGGGTACCAAAGCTTGTAACCTTTTAAACCATCCTTATACCCAATAAAGATGCACCTTTCAGATTTATTATCCAACTTGGTCCTTTTCTGCTTTGAAAAATTTACATATGCATCACATCCAAATACCCTTAGATGTGAAAGAAATGGTTTCTTACCAGTCCATACCTCATGTGGAGTCTTATCCTTCAACACTGATGAAGGTTATCTGTTAATCAGATAGCATGCAGTCTCCATTGCCTCTGCCCAGAATTCTTGTCCTAACCTGGTACCACTGAGCATGCTTCTTGCCTTTTCCATCAGTGTTATGTTCATTCTTTCTGCAACTCTGTTTTGCTAAGGTGTGTATGGAGTAGTCTTCTACTGCATATACCACACTTTATTAACTTTAAATTCCTTCTTAACTCCCCACCATTATCTGTCCTCAGCGCCTTTATCTTCTTCTCTGTCTGGTTTTCCACCAGAGCCTTAAATTTTTTAAATTTGTCAAAGACTTCAGATTTCTTCCTCAAGAAATATATCCATGTATTCCTTGAGAAGTCATCTATGAATGAAACATAGTACACAGACTTTCCCAGTGATGGAACTGACACAGGCCCAAACACATCACTGTGCACAAGTTCTAATATCTTGTTTGCCCTCTTAGCACCAGAAGGAAAACTCACCCGATTCCGCTTCCCATATACACAATGTTCACAGAAATAGAAATCCAGAGAACAATTAGACATACCTTCTACCATACCATTTCTGTGCAGTATTTGAAGGCCCTTCTCTCCAATATGTCCAAGCCTTTGATGCCATAACATGGTCTTTTCTCTAGAGACAGCTAGGCTTTCCGCTCCACTTTCAGGAACCTACAACCGTTACAGCCCATCAATAACAAGTATACTTTGTAGCTACAACAGACAGTTCCTACCCAAAAACCCCGCATTAATACCTTGTAACCAAACCATTCTGGCATCTTACCCCCAGGTCACAGAACACTAGTTTTACACCCGCATCATCCATCTCGCTTCGTAAATCGATTTCGGCCACGTGTATTGCGTAACACCGAAGGTGTTCATCCTCTTCCACCTTGTGCCCCGCCTGACCTTTCCACGTCCGACGATTCTCGTCTTCCTTTCCTATCATCCCCCCAGAAGACATCACCACCATCATATTTCATACTGGGCAGCACCACTCCCTATGGGGAGTGAAGTGAAAGGATGCACCTGAGTCAATCAACCATGACTCATGATCTACATGTGTATTTGAAGAAGAAGCCAAATACACATCCCCACCTTCATTTGAGGTGGTTTTTGCCTCTGCAGAAGGAGAATCATAAGATCCCTTTCCTTTCTCAGGAGTTTTAGATCTGCAGTCTCTTTTGTAGTGCCCTTCCTTTCCGAATTTCCAACATACCTTTAAAACTTTCCAGGAGATTTAGATCTCCCTCTAGATTTGGATCTCCCACTCGAAACCTTATTCTTGTTTCTGTTTTGGGACCTTCCTCGTAAAAATAACGCATTTCCATTATGGCCCTCCATATTTCTCCGTCTCATTTCCTCCGACAACAAGGCTGAGACAATGTCATCAAAATTCAAGGTAGTTGTATTGCTACCTATTGCAATAACTAGACTATCCCACGAGTCTGGTAGAGAACACAACAAACTGATGCACTTATCTTCATCTGAGATTTTAATATCAACAGATGACAGCTGACTTACCATAGTATTGAAGGCGTTAAGATGCTCTGTCACCAAGTCTCCATCCTTCATCCTCAGGTTATACAGTTTTTTCCGTAGGAAAAACTTATTCACCAGAGACTTAGATTGGTACAAAGTCCCAAGTTTTTCCCACAAATTCTTCGTCGTAGCTTCCCCAGATACATTCAACAATACTGAATCTGAGACACACAACCGTATCGTGCTCTTAGCCTTTTGATTCAGTTTCTTCCAGTCTTCATCTGACATTGTCGTTGGTTTAGTACCTGGATCTACCACGATCCACTGATCGTTATCCACCAGCAAATCCTCCATCTTGAGCTTCCACAACTCAAAACTCTGACGATTAAATTTCTTGATCTCTATCTTTCTGTCGCTCGCTATCTTCTTTCACCGCAAGAATCGATCCCACAGATCTCCCACTGAACAGGGTCTACCTCCGGCCCGAGCAAAAAACCCTCAGCAGCAAAGGCGTCCCCTTGAAGCCGAAACAATTTTGATACCAAATGTAGGTTTTAACCCTGAACAGAAATTATCTACACACGAATCTTATAACAGAAAATAAACAATAGCGAGAGCATAAAACATAAAACAGATAAACACAGAGATTTTCCCCTGGATCCCAAATCGGGACGACCAGCTTGATTTTTCATTATATTCCTTTTAGTGTTACAACACATATATATACATGCCGAAGCATACATAAACCCCAATCCATTAACCCCGGATTAGAACATAACCGTAGTTCCCTTGACCGGATCTACAAAATACCAGGGGCCGAAAACCATCGAACCCCAAAACCATGTGCAAAACCATGCACAAAACCATGGGTGCGGACCGCTCACCGAAAATTAAGGACCAAAAAAATTTCGCCCGGGCGCTGTCGCCCCCCCTCTTACCCCCCCCCCCCCCCCCCGCACGCGTGACTAGCTGTGGAAAGAATATAACACATGCCCAACAGTTTGAATGCTCTACTTATTTTTCAGTACTTGATCTATCTAATTGTGTAGCCTACAGTTTATTTACTTTGATATTTTCTTGAATTATTCATAAGATAACTTGTTAATTTAAAGAAAACAAGTAGGAGAAGTAAATCAAATTTACTGCAGTAAGATTTCTGATTTAGATTCAGAAATTTTCACATGGTATCGGAGTTGTTGCAGATCAAGTAGAGTTGAAGCCATCAGCAAAGAGACGAAGAGAAAATTGTGTTGCAAGAAGGCGGTTGTCCCGAGTGACAGCACAGATCCAGAAGAGGCAATGAGGGGTGATGCAGTCACCATAGGGGATCACTCAGAGCCTATGTCAACCAGCTAGGGTGACATTGTAGCTGCAGCAGAGGTGACGCATTGTTTGTTGGGCTAGCGCAGGGGTTTCGAGCCTCCATATTTCCAGTTTCTGTGGCTGGAAGTGCAGTTTGTTTTTCTTCAGAAGTTGCTGGTGGGGCATTCTTTGTATTGGTGTAGAATAGTGTCTGGTGGGGCGTGGAAAAGTAAAGGGAAGTAGTTCCTCATAAGACTTCTTGCCAATAGGTCTAGATCCAATGTTGATCAGCAACAAAGAGTGATCTGAGAGGACTGATTTGACATCAGTTGGCAGAAGAATCTCCCTAAGGAAATTGATTTTTAGAGGGAGCGTGTTCCTCAGAGGGTTTCTAGTGCCAAAGAAACCCAGATCCGAGTTTTTTTGGGGCAGCAGCAAAAGAGGTAGAAGAGAACTAGTTCGACATTTATTGTTGAGCATAGATGGTCGTTTATGGACTGAGGGATCAGGACAGGTTGGATGGAGCATACAACTTTTTCATTTGGAAGACCAAAATCCTGTCAGTGTTGGATAAATATTGCATCAAAGATCATGTCGTGAGCGCAGTTTTTTCTCTTGTAGATGATGATTTGCTCAAGAAGTATGAAGAGTCTCAAGAGAAGTCAAAATGCTTGATCATGGACGGAGTCAAGGATCATGTGGTCCAACACATTGCTAAGAAGACAACAACACATGAGATGTGGACTTCCTTGACCACACTGTATCATGGGACTTCCGTTCAGAGGAGGATGATTCTTGAGAATTAGCTCAGATTATTCCAGATGCATAAAGGAGAAGAGATCGACCCCTTCCTCATTAGATCGAAGGTGACCCAAGATCAGCTAGTTTCCGTGGGGGCTACCCCTGATGAAGGTCTTATGGTAAGGACTACCCTGAATGCAGTTTCTGGTGAGTGGGAGAAATTTTTCCAAGGCATTTTGGGTAGAGAAACACTTCCAAATTGGGAAAAAATGAGGGCAGCTCTTCGACAAGAAGAGATCAGTAGGATGACCAGGGCGGGCGGCAGCAGCAGAGGGATCGGGATCAAGAAGGAGGAGGAGGAAGATGCAGCTCTCGTATCTAAGGGACAACATGGGCAGCAGAGGAGGAAGAAGAAAGACCTCTCGAAGGTCAGATGCTTCAGGTGTGATGAATTAGGAAATTTTTCCACACAATGCCCTCTAAAGCAGAAGGGTGAAGAAAAATTTGGTTTGAAGGCTACTGCAGCAAAGGACGATGATGGAGATGATGAAGATGTTGCCATGAGTGCTCATGTGCCTCGATAGAAGAGGTGGGGTGACATAAATTTGTAGTTCTCTTGAACTTCAGATGAAGGGAAAGATCCTTGAGGTGTCCCAAACTCTTGGATCACATACAAGCTACGAGAGCCCTTAATGACAGTAGCAGGATGACTGGATTCAGTGGTGCGAGGAGGATGGAGCAACAATGGCAAAGCTAGGAAACTGAAGTCTTGAGTAGCGCAGAGCAGAGGAAACAGCAACAGTGCAAAGGTTGATGAACTTCAACAGTACAGAGCAGTGCTTACGCAGTGCAAAGCCGCAACAGCGCAAAGCATCAGAGGGTCAGCACAGATTAGCAGCAGAGGGTGCTTCAGTATCGAGGTGCACCCAGACTGACTTGTATGTCAAGTCTTTGGGATCTTTCAATTGCTTAACTCTCAGCAACTAAGTTGCATTACAGAAGTTAGCAGTGGTAGTGCTATGGGAAGCATGATGCAGCATTTGAGAGGGAGCTGCAGTACAGATGAGGCAGTGACAGTGGTAGTGTCATGGGCAACAGCGCAGTGGATGAGGGGCAATAGTCAAGCATCAACAGTGCAAAGGACTGATGTCGTGGATCAAAGTAATGCTTATGGTATGAAGTATTTTCAGAGCATGTTCCTCGCTAAGAGAGAGAGTGTTGATTTTTGGGTAGCATCAGATGTGCTTTAGCTCCTCAATATTGAGGGGATAGAACACATGAGATTTCCAAGACCCAAAAATTGTTTGGAGAAATTCCACCCATAGCTTAAGTTATTCAAATTATTAATTATTTTAAATAGAGCCTAAGTTAAAACTTAGGGAATTTAAATAGTTAAAGTGAATTAATTTAACATGTGGGTGAGAAGCTTCCAAGTGACGAGGATCAAGTCTAATTTAATCTTAGTCATCGATTGGATATTAGATCACGGTCGTTGCTTCATCAACAGGAAAATTATAAAGGAAGGCTTGAGGTTCAGTTGGAGAACACATACAGAGTCTGATTCTAAATATCGAATTCTTCTGATGGAACAGTGCTCGGACGAAGATCAAATTTGAGTGATTCAGAGCAGTAGTGAGGGGCAGAAGCAATTGTTTGTTGGAGGACCAAGAGTACATTGCAGAGAGGCATCATATACACAGAGGAGGCAGCGCAACCACCAGGAGAAGTGGAAGACCCCAGAGAGGGTGAAGCAGGCCCACGCAGGGGCTGCGCAGAGGCTCCAAGTGATAGTCCATAAATCGCTGGAGATCAGGGTTTCTAAGCCGGCAGGGTTGAAACTCGATTTTTGAAGAGGCAAATCAGCACAGATAAAGGGTGACATTGTCTTCAGCTAGACCCACACAGGCCTACGCAGTGGTAGCGCAGAGACTGCACAGAGGCAACTGGGTTTCACCAATTTATGATCTGGATCAGCTGGGAGTTGCAGTGTGAGGTAAAACTCAATATTCTATCTGTTTGCCGAGTATATTCTCTGTTGGGTGAGCCAGATTATGGCACCCTAGTTGTACTTAGATTACTGCTACTTAATAATATAAACCCTCAAAACTGATGCACCAATTTTCCCGCATTGGGTTTTTTTTTGGGACATTTGTACAAAAATAAGTGTCCTTTGTCTGAATGCTCTACTTATTTTTCAGTACTTGATTTGTATAATTGTGTAGGCTGCAGTGTATTTACTTTGATATTTTCTTGAATTGTTCAGAAGATAACTTGTTAATTTAAAGAAAACAAGTAGGAGAAGTAAATCAGATTTACTGCAATAGGATTTCTGATTTAGATTCAGAAATTTTTACAAACATAAGGAAAGATAGTAAGTAGAGTGAGCAATTGCAATTACTAAGAGGCAATCACGGATATATTTACTAAATCCTTACTCAAAATTTTTTTTGAATATCTTGTACCCAGATGGTTGTAATCTCCCCTTCACAAGTGGGCGGGGGGTGGGGGGTTGTTCATTGATTTCAACCAAGAAGAACGTTGGTGACAAGGGGAGATAAAGGAAAGAGAAAAAATCAAAACAAGGGGAGTATATGCCAATTTTCGTTAATTTCGAAGGGGGGGAATAAGCGGACAAGAGGAAAGGAACACTCAATAGTAAGTAATTAGATAGGGGGAGTATTTCCCAAGATAATTAATGACTATTAGTGGTCTGGTGGTGTTGCCATCAATGCCAAATGGGGATATTGTTGCACATATGTTGTAATTGATGTCAACTATAGTGTCATTGATGTCAAATCTAGTATCACAGGAAGATTTTTGATATTGTAGTCAAGAAGTGTTATGAATGGTATGGTGTCAAAGTTTTAGTTCAGGTAGCATACCTTTGAAGAAATTTTTTCTCTAACTCCCTAGTGCAAATGAGAATGAAATTTGTATGTTTGAATAGCCTATTTTTAGACCTTTCTAATGGTATATGGAACTTCTTCTAATTCCACATGAATCTAGAGAAAATTGAAGTTGAAGAGAAGTCATAGAACGGTTCCAACTAGCCAATATTTGATAGCTTAATCGAGGTCATCCAGGTATGCACTAAGGCATTCAGGCATTCGAGTTCTTTGTCACAGATCACATTGGATTAACAAGTCGAATATCAAATACATTTGGATAAGTTGTTTGCTTTCGAGCTCTTTGTCGTGCATCACATTGGCTTAATATCCAGATAACGGATACATCCACATAAGTTGTCTGCATCCAAGCATTTGAACCTCTCCCAATAGATATGGACATCTGGACATTTAGGGATGCACCAGGAAAATCACACAAAAAAGGCCAAATATTGCATTTCATGGTCTAAGCTTACATGTGGACCGCAGACAAGTGGCAGCATGAAGCGGTAATATAGGTGTCGCAAAATAACCGAGTGATGTTATGGCAGTTGAAGGAAGTGACAGGTGGTAGTAACGTGGAGGTGACATGGCATGACAAGTGGTAGAGCGATAATATTACAAATATGGCAAAGCGAAAACATGGCAAAGTGATGATATGGCAACAATGATATGGTTCGAAGTGTTAGTTCCAAGTTGAACGACAGTAAACTGCATAAAACCAAAAAAAGGACCCCTCCCCCCTTATTAAGTTTGGAAACTCAGGAGTGTGCATAGTGTCTTCTCCATTGTCAAATTTGAGCGAGTCATGGGCTCATTGATGCACCATTAAAAGGGTGGGGGATATTTAATTTGCACATATGACAAACTAGGGACCCCCTCCCCCTTATTAAAGTTTAATTAGCCAGGGAGTGGGGGTGCAGTGACTCCTATGCCATTGATTTTGATCAAGTTGTTGGGCATGTTTTGGAAAGTGTTGGATATTTAAAAATTGGGTGAATTGCACATGTCCAAGCCCAATCACCCTTGGGACTTAAGCACTCGATCCGAGGCTTGGGTCTCAAAGTGTCAAACGTCAAAGCACTTGGTGCTAAAGGACAAATAAAAAGATATTTGGGCATCTGGGGTTCCACCCATGCATCAACATCGAAGAGCCAAATTTCTAAATACAATTAAAAAGTGTCATTATACGAACATGGCCCCAACATCTAGTCATTTGGTCATGAAAATTAAAAAATAAATCTTCTAGAGATAGAATTGGTAATCCATGTATGTAATGAATCTAGATGTGCAACAAAAACTTACAACTAATTGGACCTAGATCTAGATATATATTAAAATGTATTAAAACATTATTTCAATTAAAAAGGTCATGTGGATGTAGAAATAAGCCCCCGAGGAGCCAAGTAAATATGAAAAGTAATCTAGGTCCTTTGGACTAGATTTTCAATCATAGAAATCAAATGAATATTCCTAGTTTTATGGTTGTCCTCTATGAGGTGTTGGCCTTGCCATGGTTTGCTGACTCGGTAAAGTATAAATAAAGAAAAACAAATTGGAATCAATGAGGTTGAATGTGTGGTGCTTCTGAAACATAGCGAGCATTTGTCTGGCTTGGTTTCATGAATAGTGAGAAAGGCAAAGAAGTGAAAATAATGCTTGCATGACTTAGAGTAGAATAAACCCAAGAAATGAAGTCCATGGAAGACATGTGATCGTAAATGAGTTTAGAGGATAAATTCAAGGAATACATGTGGAGTTGTTCAACCTTATTGCAATAGAATGTTGTGAAATATGTAAGTTTGATACACAAAAATGTTTTTTTGAATTATGAATTGTAAATAATTTAATAAGTAGAACACAGTATGGCCTACAAGAGATCAGAATATATAAGTGCAGAATAGAGGAGTAGCATATAAGGACTTCAAATAACATAAAAGTGAAGATGCAAAGCAAGAATTGATATGCACAAGCAGCAAAGAACTTGAGGAGAGTCAAATTAAGTCATAAATAAAAAATGTTATATAAACAAAAACACCTATGGATCTAAGTTTGAAAATGTTATGAAAAAAACATCTAATAGGCAGATGAGGATAATGCCTAAATTTCTCAGGGCACTGGTGTCTCCTTTTGGTTGGTGCCAGTAAAGCATTCCAGGTTGGTGTCAGTATTTCTCAGGGGATTGGTGTCTCCTTCTGGTCAATGTTAATAAATTATTTCAGGTTGGTGCCTCCATTTCACAAGGGACTAATGCTCCTATTTGGTGTTAGTAAATCAATTTAGAGGGTCAGTGCCTCCTAGTTGGTGTGAAAAAATCAATATAATAGTAGGTTGGTGCCTACAGGATCATTCAATAATAAAACAAAATTCTTGTATGTATTTGGCATATGCTTATGTTGTTATTGTGATTGATATTAGATATGCATTGAAGTGTTTTGAATTAATTATATTGATTCACCCCTCTCAATTTATTCATTATCTCCATCAATGATATAGACTAATTTTAGAAGTTTACATAAGAATGAAAGATGGGGAGAAATGAGAGAAGGTAGGAATGAATATTTATTGAGAGATTCATCAAGATATTGTGGAGATTGTTATGCTTTTGGTTGAACTAATCATCTAATTATAACATAGTTTCCATGATTTGTACAATAGAAATAAATGCACATGAATGATGATGAATTAACATAATTTCATCTTCGGGGGTTTATGGAGCATATACTCGTAGTGTCAATTGCTTTGTATAGTTTTGTGTTTATTTGTAGCTAGCAACTACATCAAAGAGTGAGAATTGGGGATATATCATTCCACTAGATAGAGGGCGAGGCTATGTGTGGCATCTCTCTATTCATTAACAAAATTGTGAACCCAACAATGAGGCCTTCCCCCATGGAATTGATATTATCAAGATAGGATTAATTATTCAAGATAGGCACCACATGACTCCTTGCTCATGGGGCAGGAAGCACTTTCCTCACACAAAATTTAGCAATGGTCTTGCTTATTCCATGTGTACATTGATCTTTTAAACTTGAACAACATTTTCAAGTATAAGTTCACATAAATGAATGAGTTGTTGTACCACTGGAAGCTTTTAGTTGTGAAAGCACAATTAAATACAACAATTATTTTCATAAATATTAAAAAGGTCATTTCCACTTTAATTAATCATGATGCTACTCAAAATTCCACAACCCAAATGAGATCATGAACTAAAAGTAGAGTTGCTTATAAGTAATGGAGGTGGAATAGGAAGGATTATAAAAGGTAGAGATTTAATCCTAGCAATGCTTAGCAATGGTACATATTCAAAATATTTTATTTCTTTTTCAACTCTACCATGAAGATAATATTCAAGTTAATGAATATCTAAGTGGGACATATTCAAAATATTATATTTCTTTTTCAACTCTACCATAAATATAATATTCAAGTTAATGAATATCTAAGTGAGAACATATTTCTCATAGTGAAGTTGTATAAAATGAGGGGGAAAGGAAATTGTTTTTTAAGTTCTCCCAAAGGCTCTCATAAAGTGTGAAGTTGAAATAACTATATTCATTCTTTCAACTTAATATTGCATAAGTTTTATAAGCAACCACTTAACATTATTTTTATCATAATCACTTATTAATAAACATATAACGAAAATATTTTGCATGGCATAAACTCTTTTTAAATGCATCGTAACTCCACTCCTATTAAACAACTTTTTAAAAAAATCGAAATGCAATTTTCTCATTGCCTATATATATACCTTTTCATATAATACAACCGATTGGAATTATAATTGGTAAATTAAAATTATTTAATTATTTTTTTAAGTAAAATTAAAATGCTATTTCATTATATATTTTAATTTATATAATATATAGTTTTATAATATTTTAAATATTTTAAACTAAATTCAAGTGTAATAAAACTTTTTAATATATTAAATAAATGTAAACTTTATATATATATATAGATATATTTCTCCTAATATTGTCCTTTTCATATAATACAACCGATTGTTATTATAATTGGTAAATTAAAATTATTTAATTATTTTTTTAAGTAAAATTAAAATGCTATTTCATTATATATTTTAATTTATATAATATATAGTTTTATAATATTTTAAATATTTTAAACTAAATTCAAATGTAATAATACTTTTTAAACTTATCATATATGCAAGTGTAATAATACTTTTTAATATATTAAATAAGTGTAAATACAAAAAATAGTATTTGTTTACTTTTTAATATATTAAATAGGTGTAAATACAAAAGAATAGTATTTGGTTTTATGTATGAGAAGGTAGTTATGATACATAACTCTACTGTTGTCTTAAAAAGTGATCTCAAGCTTTAGTATGAAAGAGATGTAAAGTTATTGCCTCCGAAATGTGTAGGCCTTAGATGTAATGTGAAATTGTATGTGAAATTGTATGTAAACAATTTTATTATTGACTCAATTCTATTATAATCAATATATTTGTAATAATTATCCTTTTTGTCCTCTTAACTATATTTTGTTATATAATGTCATACTATGTTATGTAAACATTTTGACTCTGTCAAATTACATAACAATAAAAAAATTAATAAAATATAAATTAGAAAAAATAATAATAATAATTGACTAGGTAAAATTACATAAAAATTATATTAAATTAATAATTATAATTATTAATTATTAATAATTAAATCAGCCTAGATCTATTTTAACTGCGAAGAGGGATCAAGCGATATCAAATCTCAAATCTCTTGAGGTGCAAACCTCTTTTAGACTGAAAAGAGATTTGATCCCTCTCGGGGCTTGGTAGATCCAGAGTTAAGATGAATCTAGATTGGTTTAGATTCAATCATTGAAATATAACATAATGACCTTGTTAATTATATTAAAAATAAAATCAATTTTTAATCTTATTATATGCCCTATTTTATAAGATATCGACCTTCTTGTAAATACTTTTTAAAATAAAATAGTTTTTTAATCTTGCTGAATGACCTATTTCTGGTCAACTAAAAACTCATATTTCTTATATATAAAGAAAACCCAACCCAAAGCTCAGAAAGATCTTGTAAATACTATTTAGATTAAAATAGTTTTTTAATCTTGCTGAATGACCTACTCCTGGTCAACTAAAAACTCATATACCTACTTCTGGTATTTCTTATATATAAAGAAAATATTAAGAAAACCAAAAACTCAGAAAGATCCAGTAAGAGAAGATATCTACCCTTTTATAAGCCATAACAAGTTATTTCAAATTTTTAAGTTTTATTCACATACCTATATTTAAAATAGCCAAACCATGTACTACTAGTAAATTTTTCTGGTTTAAACAACCAAAAAATTTGCCAGGCCACCCATGTCGCAAGAAATTCCACAAGAATATTTCAACCAACAATACTCTCCACTTTTTATGAACTTTAGTCTTCGTTGAAATACAAGATGAGCAGATTTCACTACTTTCTTTGATATTTCAACTTTTTATGAACTTAAGTCTTCTTTGAAATACAAGATGAGCAGATTTCACTACTTTCTTTGATATTTCAACCTTTTATGAACTTTAGTCTTCTTTGAAATACAAGATGAGCAGATTTCACTATTTCTTTGATCAAATCTAGATAAGGGGTACATAGAATTCTCCACATTACTTCATATATGATCCATTGCCTGATAAACAGAAGGAACAGCACTAATGATTCTGGTGTGCTTTCGGCATCTTTGAAAAATGCTATCGTACAATATATCGAATTGTACCCCTGCTCTTTCTCGGTTGATAACGAAGTGAATGTGATCAGCTTCCACAATTGTATAATACCTGTCAATCTCACAAATTAGAAATCTTAATTAGGTCTTTCTCAAAGCTTGAGACAAGTTATTTTCTAGTCTTACCAAACACCTGGTTGCAACGAGTGACCATCTTTAAATTCTGGACTTAGCCAGCAGTGGGGATGGGGCTCAGGAAAGCGGGGATAAAGCATCGAGATTGTGTTTAATGCTCCATCATTGTCTTGCCAATCCTCGTCACTGTTAAGCAACTCAGGGTTAATAGTAGTAACAACATAACCAATTGCTCAAGCAAGCAGGAAAGAAATCTGTCTGTTCAATCATCACTCACTTGTAACCTTTGTAAGGAAGTGGCACATTGCTGGGATGGCACCACTGGCTCATCTGCAGCGTCCTAATAAAGAGAAGAGGATGAATTCCAAACAGACTTGAAGGTATGGTGACTCCAAACACTTTTCGTGTCTTTCTCGTGGCATAGCTGTTTCAAGCAAAAGTGGTTTGAAACATCAATATTTAATCAATCATTGAATTCGAATCTTTTTACCACCACTAATGCTTATTATATGCATTCTACATAAAACTTTAATTGCTTCCAGTGAAAGAGGAAAACTAGAATGTAACAAGTTCTATAGGCTTTGAACATCTCTATCTTATTTTCAAGCATAGACTTGTCTTTATCAAATGAGGGCCAAAAAAGCAGTTCCCACCTGAAATAGTAGGTATTTGGAAAAGTCCGGAGTTTGGTATTGAGTTCAACTGAGACCTGTAGAGTTGAATCTAGAAGAATCCAATCATCTGAAGCAAAAGGTCCAACATTTCCTAGAAGACCCTGTATAAGCCCGGAAATCCCAACCTTTCGCCAAGTCAAGTTAAAATGATCAAACCCAAAGTTGTAGTAGCTTTTCAGCCAAGCAACGTCCAACCAATCATATATAGTAACTCCCACACGACACAGCTGTAACAGAGAGATGGGTTTGATTGTCTTTCCATCTTCTGGCCTAAAATGCCCCAAAAGAGAAGGGCGTTTAGGCATAGGTATCAAAATAGGTGACATGGAAACAATTATGTCAGAAGAAACAATATACAAGCCCAATAGGCAATCAATATGCACCCAGCAGAAGAGTAATGAACGCTGCGTAGAAGGCTGAGATATACATCATTTGTTAGTCTACTCCTATCTGCTGCTCCAAATTCAACATTGTATATCCCAGCCTATACAGCATTTATTACTCTACCACTAGGCATATATTCATTGCCCAATACTAATACATAGTTTGGGAGTCTGAAATTCCAAAGCAGAAACAGGGTTACTCTGAAATGAAATC
The DNA here is from genome assembly GCA_034641835.2 of Pinus albicaulis. NCBI lineage: Eukaryota > Viridiplantae > Streptophyta > Pinopsida > Pinales > Pinaceae > Pinus > Pinus albicaulis. Next base: position 1,345,204,536 of record CM076582.1, on the reverse strand, counting down.
ATAAAACAAACAAGCAAACGATTTCTGAGAAACTCACTGCACTCCGTCCAGGTAGACACGAGTTGTTCCATTGAGAGCACCAGATAAAGAGGTAACACTCAGCACCCAACCTTCGGAACTGTTATCATGTCCTTGGAATTTCTGCATAAAGATAATTCTAGCATCGTAAAGGCAAAACTTGTCAACTTTCAAGCATTGCTACCAACGGGAAAGCAAATTTAGGCTGAATTAACGAGTCACTGGATTACTTTTTCAGCGAGCATATTGTGCAGGACCCTCACAACTTGAACACCACAAGAGTGCCCAACAAAGTGTACTGGATGATTCTCATCCCATTCAGGATAATAGCCTGTAAAATTTCATAACAAAGCAATAAATGCTTCTAGTTTCAACCAAGATATCTTGTGGAAGACATTTGTAAAATTTCATACCAAAGCAATGAATGCTTCTAGTTTCAACCAAGATATCTTGTGGAAGACATTTCATAGTTAAAGGCTGAACTGTTATATTCGTTTACCTTGCTCATAATTCTTGCCAAAGTGGGCATGGCCATATTGGGCACTGTGTTCTTCACCATAATCTACTGTTCCACCTTTCAGGTAGTAGAAAAGCTCTCGAGCCCTGCAAATCCACAAGCAAAGAAAGTTGCAAGTTAGTGCCAGTATTAAAGAATTTCAGAGAATTGTATCATGCCATAGATCATAATGGAGCTCAGGTCTCAAAGGAAAAATTGAAGATGGAATGAAAACAAAGTGCCATGATCCATCCATTAAACCAGACCAGAAATTTAACACAAAACCCGAATTAGTCTGAATATCAACTTTACTGAGCACCCAAATGCTGTCATACCTAATGTTGTCTTCAGCTAAACACAAATGAATTGATTTAAGGATAGACTTAAACTGAGAACATGGGTTGAGTTAAAAACGAGTTTAAAGCTGAGCCCAAATGCACCACTGGGTTAAGACAGAACCAAATAGAATGTTATAGCAGTTTACCTAATTTTCTTCTGGCATTTTAGCTTTTATAGTACTTTAGGAAACATCCTTTTTGGAGATGTTGCTTATGGTAACTTGCAGCTGTCCAGCTAAGCAATCACAATATGAGAAGCATTTCTATGGTGTTAGTTTTTGTAGCATCGGATTCGGATGGTGTTCTAGTTTCAAACTTTGTGGAGAGGCTAAAACACGAGTTCTCCAAAAATCATTTCTAGAAATTCCACCTAGAGATAGCTCAATTAAATTAACTGACTATCATTTAAATATTTTCTAAATGTAACTTAGGAAAATTGGTTAATTAATAGTAATTAATTGAGAAATGTGAAAATTCTCTAGAAACTCACACGGATCGACTTGGAGATGATCTTAGTCATCGATTAAGTTTTAATCTTAACCATTGAAGTAACAACTAGAGATTATTAAAAAAGGTCGATGGCTAGATGGAAATGACATATAGAGTGAGAGTCAGTAGTGTGAGTTCCTTGGCAGATCGAGCTATCCAGCTTCATAGGTCGAGCAAAGGAAGAGAGTTCGAGCCAAAAGGGATAAAGAGGGGCAGAGACAGTGATTTCGAAGAAGGATTCTAGTTTTGGAGTGTCAAGAGAGGAGGTCAAGTTATTCCTTCGTGAGGTTGCGCGGCGGCTACGTAGAAGCCTCAAAAGAGGCAGTTTGATTTAGCTGCACTGGAGAAGGATTCAATTGCCAGAGGCTAGGAAAATTCCCAAAAGGTCAGGAGTATCGTATCCAGAGCAGCAGTAGGCAAAACAACTTGAGTAGTAGTAGTCCGAGTTGAGCGTGTGACAGGCTGCACAGAGGTGACGCAAAAGCCTGTGCATAAGGCTTGGATAGCTTACTTGGAGTTGTAAATTTGTATCGTGGTTGCTTGGAGAGGAGGGTAATTTCCCTCAATTGATTTTGCCATTATTTCTCTCAGATAAAAACGCCAATTTGGTGTCATTTTATTGTATTCAGAATTTTATTGTTGCATAATAATAAAAACACTCCGCAGTTGCACCGGTTTTCCCACATTGGCTTTTTCCGGTCCAAAAATAATTGTCATTTTTATGTGTGTGTGTGTGTGTGTGCTAGCATATTTCTCACTTTCCAACATTTTATTTTCCGCAGTGTTTTATGGTGAAAATTGCAGTTGTGATTTTATTTGTTGTTTTTCGTAGCAAATAAACTGCATAATTAAATTTACAGTTAGAAGAATAATATTCAGTTGTTGCAATAGAGTTAAAATATTCACATGGTATCAGAGCACAGTTGATGGACAAGAAGCCCAGAGTCGAAGAGGAAAAATTTTGTTGTTCAGAGGGAGCAGCAATACAAATTTTTCATAGGTTGTGCAATGCCTAGCCAGGCAGTGTGAATTGCTGGACATGGATCAATTTTCCAGTGGCAGAAAGCACGAAATTTCAATTTTTCCCTGGAAGTGATTCCAGTAGGAAGAGGGAGCAGCAACTCAATATTTCGCAGAGCATATTTCTTGTCTAAGCGTAGTAGGGTTTTGCAGCAGTTTGCAATAGCAGAATCAGCGTCGGGTGGAAGAGAAATTGGGAGATTTCTCTCAAAAGGATTTCTAGTTCAAAAATATGAAATTCCAATTGCAGCAGGCAGGAGCAACACACAGATTTTCTCACTCCAGGAAGGAGTGTTAATAGCATTGCTAACAGCAGAGCAGGTGAAAGAGGAAAATTTTTGTATTAGTTCAAGTTTTTGTAGAGATGGCATCAGCAGGACTCCGAGATAGGACAGATTAGAGGGTGCATCCAACTATTGAATCTGGAAAGCCAGGATGTCCTTCCTGTTGGACGAGTATGGTCTGAAGACATACGCAAAAAGAGTTGTCACGGTACCTACAAATGCAGACCAACTAGAATATTACAATAACAAGATGGCCCAAGGCGAAGCAGTTGATTCTCGATGGTGTTCGAGACCATATTGTCTCACAAGTGGCGGCCAAGAATACAGCCAAAGAAATGTGGGACGCTATTGCCTCACTATATCAGAATCCTTCCGAGTAGCGTAAAATGTTCCTGAAGGAAAAGCTGAGGAATATTCGTATGCAGAAGGGTGAAGGCATTGATCCCTTCCTCACCAGAATTCAGCACATCCGGGATGAGCTTACAGCCATAGGAGAAAAACCTCAAGCTACAGAGCTTGTGCGTTTAGCCCTCAACAGTGTCACCGAGGAGTGGGAGACCTTCGTCAAGGGTATTTTGGGACGAGATCGATTACTTGGGTGTGATCGAGTGTGGGCAGATCTAGCGCAAGAGGATATGAGGCGAAATCTAGTAAAGAGCTCCATCAACGCATTAGAAGCAAAGGGTTGAAGGGATTGAAGGAGGAAGAAAATGTGGCCCTTGCATCGAAGGAAAAAGAAAAAGGTCTTAGTCAGGGACAAGGCTCACAAGGAGAGAAAAAGAAGAAGAAGGATCTATCCAAGATCAAGTGCTTTAGGTGTGGCGAGTTTGGCCACTACAATACTCAGTGTCCTCGAAGGAAGAAGGAGAAGCAAGATCAAGATCAGGAGGCAGCATCCGCAGAGATAGACCAAGTGTCCTCCAAACTGGAAAATTGGAGGAATAATTTGCTTTGTATGCAGTTATACCTCCACGAGAGAGGTGGGGAGACATAGAGTTCTAGACTCTAGAGTTGCGCAAAGCTGGGCAGGGTCCATCGGGGTAAGCATCGGATGGTGTTTTCTCTTGGATCATTAATCTTGTACTAGTCTTTGCACAATCTACTGGGAAATCTACGTTGTTGTTGACTCTGCATTGTGCCCTCTGCATTGCTACAAGGGCCCACAGTATTCAGTAGCGGGAGGAGTAGTGTCAGTTGGTGCAGTTAGTTCCAGAGTGACAGTTGCAGACTAGTTGTAGTCAAATGTTGAGAAGCGTAGAGTAGTGTTGGTAGCAATGCAGATGGCACAGTGCAGAGTCAACAACAGCGTAGATTTCCCAGTAGATTGCGCAAAGACTAGTAGCAGTCAGAGACTCAAGAGACAGTTGCAGCACAAAGATAGTTGATTCAATATTTTGGATGTTTCTCAGTTGCAATAGTCGCAATAGCAACAACAACAGTGAGAGGAAGTGTTAGTTGGGTTACAGTGCAAATGCAGAGTCGGCAGCAGTACAGGTTGTACAATGCAGTGTCAGCAACAGCACAGATGCAGGATGGATCAGCTATAGTTGATAGAAAAAAAATCAGAGTTAGCGCAGTGGTTGATGGATAGTTGTCAGACATTAGCAGTGTGGGGAGATGTTATGGACACAGTTGGAGAACACCTTCCTGGCTAAGAGGGTGTGTTAGTTTTTGTAGCATCGGATGGTGATCTAGTCTCAAACTTTGTGGAAACACTAAAACACGTGAGTTCTCCAAAACCCAAAAATCATTTCTAGAAATTCCACCTAGAGATAGCTCAATTAAATTAATTGGCCATCATTTAAATTTTAATTTTTTCGTAAGTGTAACTTAGGAAAACTAGTTAATTAATAGTAATTAATTGAGAAATGTGATAATTTTCTAGAAACTCACACGAATCTACTTGGAGATGATCTCAGCCATCGATTAAGTTTAATCTTTGTTGTTGAAGTCATAACTAGAGATTATAAGAAGAGGTCGATGGGTAGATGGAAAAGACATATAGAGTGAGAACCAGTAGTGTGAGTTCCTTGGCAGATCGAGCTATCCAGCTTCAAAGGTCGAGCAGAGGAAGAGAGTTTGAGCCAGAGGGACGCAGAGGGGCATAGACAGTGATTCCAAGGAAGGATTCCAGTTTGGGAGAGTTAGGAGAGGAGAACAAGTTATTTCTCCAGAAGGTTGCACAAGGGCTGCGCAGAAGCCTCAAAGAGGCAATTCGATTTAGCTGCACCGGAGGAGGATTCAGTTGCCAGATGCTGGGAAAATTTCCAAAAGGTCAGGAGGATCGTTTCCGGAACAACAGCAAGCAGAACGACTTGAGTGGCAATAGTTTTGTGTTGAGTGCGTGAGAGACTGCACAGAGGTGACGCAGAAGCCTACGCAGAGGGCTTGGACAACTTACTTGGAGTTGTCAGTTTGTGCCGAGATTGCTTGGAAAGGAGAGTAATTTCCCTCAGTTGATTTTGTCAGTGTTTCTCTCAGATAGAAATGCCAGTTTGACGTCATTTTATTGTACTCAAAATTTCACTGCTTCATAATAATAAAAACCCTCAACTGTTGCATTGGTTTTCCCACATTGGGTTTTTCCACGGACAATTGTCAAAAAATAATTGTCATTTGTACGCATGTGTTCTAGCATATTTCTCAGTTTCCAGCATTCTATTTTCTGCAGTATTTTTATGGTAAAAATTGCAATTGTGATTTTATTCGTTGTTTTCCATAGAAAATAAACTGCATAATTAATTTTACAGTTAGAAGAATAATTTCCAGTTGCTGCAATAGAGTTAAATTTTTCACATATGGCATCCAAATCACCCACATGATCTCATCCACACCTACTCCAGATTAAACCAGGGTCTCCGTGTTAACATAAGCCCAATCATCTCACTGCTTGCCACTAGACCACACACTTGTGGGGGCCTTCAGGAAACTTAAAATGTATATAGCATATTTAGAAAGTAAAAAGGGAGAGAACGAGAGAGCAGGACACCCTATACTTGTTATAGGCAGAGTTAGAAACAGAATTCAACAAATTGTGGGAAATCAATAAAACTGTATTTCAGCTCACTTTATTTGATGTATTGGTGGCAGAAAACAGAGCACAGAATTTAAACCACAGAGCAGAAAATCAAACAAGCCAAAACATAACGTACTAGCATTAAACAAAGCTTGACAGATCAAGGCACTTAGATCATAAATCAGTGAATTACACATCAACATGAAACTTATCTTCACAGCATCAAATATAGAATAAACTCAATTTAATAAAACATGCAATAACAAAGGTCCGATATTTCGCCAAAATGCATTAAGATAGATAAGTAGATTTTTGTAAGATGTCCACAAGATCAAGCACCTAAGTGATGAAAGAGTCACAGCTTGTGGCAGCCCACCTTTCTTGACTTACAACAGATATCTATGAGAAACAAGAATGGAAATTAAAAAAGTAAATCATAATTGGCATTACAAAAGAAGAATACTGCATATAAGAGCAGGTTGAGCAAGAGTGAAGGAATCACTAGTAAAAGACAACAATGGGGACTTCAAACCAAAGTCTAAATCATACCATACACAGACTTCACTACAAACAATGACTTGTCGCTCATACATGTAGGGCCTGCTCACTCTTCATGACATGCAAAGGCAGACTATCTGGCTTTTATCATTTACCTCCCACTCCACTCTTTCAAGAGATTTTGTTGGACTTATTTGCAAAATGTGATTTGCGAAGTTTCTTTGGTCAGAGGGACCACCATGAGCTAAAAAGTAAGCGGAATCCATATAGACAGACACAATAAAATAACTCATTGGCGGTTGATTCAAATCTCGCAAGCCACAGAGAGGTGTGCAAAGGTGAATTGATTAACTTTTCTTATTCTTCAACCTCCCCAACCAGTGAAGACTTGATCAGCCAAGTTAAGTCCTGATCAACCCATCAAATCACTGATCCTCTTATGTAACTAAAATAAATAATGTAAAAACATCAAAATAATGTAAATTACCATTTGCTTGCTTGTCAGAAGGATTCATCCTGAAAGGTGAAGAACAAGGTTTTGAAAAATTAGTAGATGATCCTCTAGAAAATTGATCTCCTCTTTTCAACAACTTCCTCGGATCCTTTTGGAAGGGGTATTTCTGAGAGTACTCTGGGTAACCTGGACCACTATGAGTAAACTGATACTCCTGGTGCAGACCTCCTAAAGCACGGTGAGCATGTGGGCAGCTAATTAGCATGAAGTTAAGTTTGAGCCCCCCAAGCTTAGCCAAATCAAAATCAATAAATAACTCAAATGCATCACACTTAAAGCCAAAGCCCATGTGCTTTCAAAACACCATAGACTGTGAACAGGATCCAGAAGGAATCACATCAAGTTCCTTGAAAATGAGTTGAAAATGCATCAAACTCTACAAAAGCTTACAATAAAATGCACATTTCTTTAGGCATCTGAAATCAATTTAACTAGTGAGTTGATAAATGAACAAATTCAACCTTCTAAGTGAGTCCGTGAGTTGATTGATAAGTGAACAAACTCAACTTTCCAAGTGAGTCCTTTTTTTCCGGATAAGGGAAAGCTCCTCCCTAATTCATTTATTTTTTTCGAAATTCCTGCAATCTGGGTAGTCTTAAAATGAAAGAAAAACTTTTGAGAGCAAAGTTTCATGATTAAAGCTCCCATTAATCAAGTGAAAGTATGAAGTCTGGTAAATTCCTACTGGATTTGGGGGAGAATTTATGTTTGTCCACTTGTTCAGTTACATCAATTAAATTTACGAAATCCGAAGATGCATATTTGAATGCGAAATCAAACATATACCTATCATAAACGCTTGTCAGAGAACCCAAATCAGGGACAAGCACGCGATCATCCATCTCTTCAGCCCCTCCCCAGTACGACACAACACCCAGTTTCTGCAACCAACAGCATCCGTTACTCAGAACCCCAAAACAGAAAAGACAAAAACTGAAACCAGGTAAAGGCCCGAAATGGCCGATAATAAGGTCTTGATGAATCCTTTATGTAAAGTGCTAAAAACTAAGTTTCAGCCAGTAAAGTCCTAATCACCAGGATTACTACATCGGAAGTTCAATGGTTGATTCTTCGAACTTAAGTTCCGAAAGACGTTACAGTTGGTATTAAAATGCTTTCTTAGGGTTGGCCTTAAAATGCACCTCATTGGGAATCGAACTCACCCCTTTTCCGAAGCCAAAAATCCCATGAACCAGCACAATGGGAGCCAGTTCATGGCCCTCAAAATAGGGTCCAGTTCCTATATGTCTACTCTCTTCAGATAACATAATATTTGCTTTGCTGTAACTCTCCGCCACTGCCCGCAATACCCTAAGCCTCTTCAGACAATGATTATTAAGAATTTCCACAATGTCAAACGCCACTGCAATGCCGAATAAATAAAGCCCGTAACCCAAATGAACCGCAGCGCTGATCAAGAGCTCTGCCAAGCACAGGCCCAGCGACATCGCTGCCCATAACCGCATCTTCAGAAACCAGGATAGTGCCGTCGATGTAGTCGAACCTGGAACCCAGTGTGTCACTTTTGGACGCGAAAGTCGATCTGCAGCTGGTGAAAATGGAATTGGATGCCCAGATAATCAATTTGGGTGTCTTGAAAATTCATATGGCTAACGAGCAACCCATCCTGGCGACGACGGATTGCTCCCGGACATCATTGATTGCCGCCACGACAATGGAATATGTGGGACGTGGCAGGTTTCCTGTAATGAATTTCAAAGGTTTTGGAAATAATGGATACTAGCCACCAACAACCAGCTGTGCATGTTTTACTGGCAGAAACATTCCTTTCTATTTTTCTCGTTGCTCACGTCTAAATTGGGTGAAGTTTTTCATAATATCATGTGCCAACACATTCTCGTGACCGAAGGATATGTTGAATTGCAGGAATCCACCGCCCAGAAAATCAATTGGACAGCACAACATAAAGCGCTTTTTCATTTTTTTCAAATTTGCTTGAAATTCTGCCGAAATTTGTTGTAATGACAAAATTTAATCGGTAAACACTGTATAATCAAAGTGTTTAAAATTTTAAAAATATATATATTTATACATTTAAAAAATAACCATAAATTATTTGACCATATTCTGAACCTAAACTCTCAAACAAAATAATTAAACAACTCCTTATATAAATCTGTTTTCTTTTTTAAAAAATCGATACATTGTAACTCTACCTTTGAAAAAACCATCCATCATCCAATCTATTCAATCTGTAAAACAATGCAACCAAATCCTGTGCTTGTCTCAAGTCAGGATCAGAATCCTTTTAGCCTTCCATTCATATGAACGGGGCACATGGAGGGAATGGCCTAACATGAATTATTGAAATAAATGGCTGGTTTTTAACCATTAAAATTATGGAAATTTTAACAATATTTTATAAAAATTTGGGACTTTTGTAAATTTAGGTTATAATTATCAAATTTCAATATTTTGTGTGCTTTCTAGGTTTTTGATGGTGCTAATCTATTTTCACCATCAAAAACATGCTTCAAACATTGCTATTACAAAATTTCTTAATTTTGTTAGCTCATATTCCAATCACTTTTGACCGTCTCCATAAAAAATTATTATAATTTTGTTTAAAATAATAATAATTATTAATATTAGTAATGATAAAAAAAATTATATATGAGTTATATATACATATATATATATATATTTGGATAGATTGATTTTTTCAATTTTACTAAAAATAACCACATTAGATGGTTAGAAATGTGACCAAATTTTAACGATGTGATTAATGTGAAAGAGAATCTCACTATCAATATGGATCGCAAAGATATAAGATCTAAGATTCAAACTTCTTTATCATAGAAATTCTTAATTTCACTTGGAATAATGCTTACATTAATATATATGTAGGATTGGTTTGTTGAGTGGAGTGTCTTGTTGAGATATTTTCTCAACAATAATTTCATTGTTGGATCTCACAAAGTAGTAGCATTGATTTGTTGAGTGGATTGTCTTGTTGAGATATTTTCTCAACAATAATCTCTCACTTTAGAAATAGTTGGATCTCATAAAGTAGTAGGATTGTCTTGTTGAGATATGTTTTTAACAATAATCTCTCATTTTAGAAATTGTTGGATCTTATAAAGTATTATTTATAATATGAATTGTTTTTTAGCAATCTATGCACTATGTTTATTCCTCTAATTTCTTTCTATTTCTAAATAGACTTTGTTACGATACCATGGTTTATTAATACCATATATCCAAAAACTATAAACATTTGTTATATTTTTTAATTAATAAAAATATTTGATTTATATATATTACTAATAATATTATAAAATATTCTATAAAATTCAAATCCATATCATTAAAAAAAAAAAACTTATTTCAAAATAAAAACATATTTATTTAAAAATTATAAATTTAAATAACATGATATTTAAATTAATAAATATCACAAGTAGTTTATAATGTTCACAAGAAACCTTTGTGGTTGGTATTCAGTATTCCAAGAAATCAACTTTTGTCTTGATTTTTTTTGGATTTTTAAAAAAATAAAGTTTTGATATTGACTATGTAACTTTCATCAAAAATCGGTTTTTGACTTTATTGCTGGCATCAGATGCCCCGAATATGCAGAGATGTGTGGAATTGACATGTTTGAGTTTTGTATTTTACCCTTGGAATGTTAATGTTCTAAGAACTTAATAAATGAAATTTAATTTAAAAAAATTATAGATTTATTTAAATTTTAATTTAGAGATTATATTTTTGTAAATATAAATTTTTCTTTAAATTTTAAAAAGAAATTTATCATTTATTAAAAATATATAGATTTATTTAAATTTTAATTTAGAAATTACATTTTTATAAACATAATTATTTCTTTAAATTTTACATTTAAAAAAAAAAAATTTAAATTAATCTTTTCACTTTTAATAAATCTATCTCACTCCACTTTTAATAAATCTAGAGTTATGAATGTAAACTAATACAAATAAATATCAGTTATACATTAAATATTAACATTATTATAATAAAATATCTTCATACAATTTCATATATATCATTTATTCATTCTTTAAGTGTTATTTTGTTTTTTTATTTACTTTTTAATTATGGTTAATAGATATGTGTATTTTGAAATAAGATTTTTAGAAATATAATTTAATTTAAATAAACGGTAGAGATTTAACTTCTATAAAATATTCTTAATAATAGTCATAAATCAAAAGAGAGGTTATCTTAAAACTAATTACGACGAAAGGTGTTTTCTTTGTTGGCTTTGGGTGAGCAGACATTGTTCACCCCAACCAATGACAAGCGTTTCTTATCGCCCTTCCAGCCAGTGAAAACCAAACATTTGCCACCTCCTCCAATCAATCAAAATCTTCCATCTGTCACCCTCTTACCAACTAACAGTTTGAAAATTAAGTTTCAATTTTAAATAGGTCAATTCATGAATTCGAGGAATCGCTCGGATATGGAAGATATGGAGTATAATATATTGATTAGACCATTACTGCTCCCTCATTACAGCTTCATATATCGTCGTACATCTCCTTAATGCTCAAAGATGACAGCAAAATCGGTCGGATATGGAAGGTATGGAGTATAATGTATTGATTAGACCATCACTGCTCCCTCATTACAGCTTCATATATCGCCATAAGTCTCCTTAATGCTCAAAGATGACAGCAACTGCTGTAGTTACATGCATTCGTCTTTATTGTTGTTTCTGTCGTCTGCCAACAACCAAGGAGGGTAGTTGGTAAGGCCATTCAGCAATTAAAATATGCACGTTGCAACCTTCTTTTCATTCAGGCGTGGCCAGAATTAGTAAGACAGAGTGTTCGATTTGTTCACAGAATATTGACCATTAAGAAACAGGAGACCACCTCACCATTTTTAATAGGCGAATTCGTCAGCCAGTTTTCCGATTAGGGAGATGCCGCTGCACTTACCAGCTGGTTGATGAGACATCTGACATTTCTTCAAATCTTTTCACACTGCACAATACTCAGTTTTCCATATTGCAATACTCTGCCCATGTCTTTTCATGCCTCCCGTCTGCTGCAGCCCGGTCACTAGGCTCACCCTCTTCATATCTTCACCCTCCCCTGCCTTCCTTCCATTTCATCGCCTCCCAATTGAATCTCACTGCCCGACTTCCACCTTGCAGCCTCACCAACTTGCGAACTTCCAGCTTCAAAGACTTGCGATTTCAGAATAACCGGTAAGCTTCTGTCTGTATTGTGCCCATTTTCGTTCAACTGTTTGATTGTTCTTTTTGTAGTTGCCATTGCGTCCCAACTGATCTTCATATCTGTTTCGAAGTAAAAATCTATTCCTAAGGTACCTCCTTCTTCTCTGAACAACGCTGGTCTGCCCTATTTTATTCTGATGTGCGATGGCTTTTTTTTAAAGTTTTCGTGCGCTTCATGTTGTTCGATAGGGAAAGCCTCAAATACTAAAAACTTGATAAAGAACAGAAAATAAATTAAAATAACAAAAAACAGACAAACTACTAGACTTATTAAACTTAATTCACCGTTAGTAATTGCGTGTACATATATGTTATTTGATATTTGCCTGTACATTCATGACCTGCCCTTTCAGTTGTCACTCTTTACTAATTTTAGGCAATTCTAATTAACCATTTCAGAATTCAGTATCTACTATTTAGTATTTACATGGTACTATTTACAACTTCAATCAATCTATTCCATTTTCTTATACGCTTACTTTTCAGATTCTCGTGTGCATGTGTCATGTCAACTATGATTAACAATGAGTTAAAAAAAAAGCCTAGAATATTAAATATATACAGTTGCAACTCACTCTTTACTAATTTTACCCAATTTTAATTTACAGTTTCAGCCTTCAGTATCTACTATTTAGTATTTAGTTAGTAATATCTACAACTTCAATCAATGTATTCCATTTCTTTATACGCTTACATTCCAAGTTGTCATCTGCATGTATCATGTGAAATATCATTAACAATGATATACACTTGCGAGTCACTCTTTACTAATTTTAGGCAATTTTAATTTACCGTTTCAGGCTTGAGTATCTCCTATTTACTATTTACTTAATACTATTTACAACTTCAATCAATGTATTCTGAATAGTGCTACTGATCCTTATGTGGTAGTCAGCCTGGGTAATCAAGTCAGTGCTAATTCTCACTTCATTTTTGCTTCAATTATGAGCGTTCTGCATATTACCCATGGATTGTGTGAACACTGATTTGACTGATAGCTGGGTTGGGTTCCATAACTTTAAATTCGATTCAGTGGTGTTCTATTTTTATATTTATTAAACATGTAAAGGAATAAAAACACCAAGAAATTCAGAAGTTTCGTTTCTTGATGTCATTTTTCCACCCTCAGCAATACAAACATTTAAAATTTAACAAATTCATTACTGAATCCAAACATATTACAGGGGATTTTCTTTCCTTTTAGCAGAGAAGTAGAAACACTAGTTAATTTCCCCCTTTTGAGTTTGACATGGCTTGTCACAGACGGTCAAAACAAGAACGGTAAAGAAGAATCTCAATCCAAAATGGAATGATGAACTGACACTTGCTGTTCCATCTCCCAATATAGAACTCAAAGTGGTATGCTCTCACAAGTTCCAATTTTGGTATGGCTTTTGCAAACATATCAACTATTTCTTCAGTGTTCTATAGTGTTACAAGGTCATGTTGCATACTTTGATTCATTTTGGGTATTTCCATTCCTTGTTATGTAACAGCGTTATGTTGCTACATATGTTTATAAATGAAACCGGATATATATTAGTTTATATATATATATATATATATATATATATATGTCAATGCAGTACTTATAAGGTACCAATAGATTCGATGTCCAATCTTTCAATCCGCTTTTCAGTCTCTGTTAATTTTATAAGTTTTGTTGTCTATATATGGAGCTTAAGGCATTCTTTGAACTCTGTTTTTTGCATGGAGTTTCGGTCCATTATGATCCTGCTGGATGTGGCTTGATTTCACATGGTATTAAAGTTGCAAGGCATCAGCCTATTCCATCTTCCTTTGCTGCCTCGGCTTAAATTTTGGACATTGCCGGGCTTGCTGGGCTTTTATGCTGTGGATGTCTTTGCCCTTTCTCCTCTGCTGTAATCGATAGGTTATTTTTTTGTATATTTATCACATTGCAAATTTTGATTTTGGGGATATATAATAATGTTCGTTGGAAAAATTGAGAGGTGAATCAGTCTTTGGTGTTTTTTATCAATTAGTAAATTACTTCAAAAAATTGAGAGCATTAAGAATAAGTAAAACATCAACTCTTCAAAAGAACAATGCACCAGAGATTTTTAGGTGGGAAAAAAACCACTAAATGCTTATCTATTATTTGTATACTAATTTCAGGCAATTTTAATTTAATGTTTCAAGCTTCAGTATCTTCTATTTAGTATTTACTTACTACTATTTGCAACTTCAATCAATGTATTCCATTTTCTTATACGCTTACGTTTCAAATTGTCATGTGCATGTATCATGTGAAATATGATTAACAATGAGTTAAAAAAATTTGCTTGGAATATTACAGATATACAGTTGCAAGTCACTTTTTATTAATTTTAGGCATTTTTTATTTACCGTTTCAGCCTTCAGTATCTGCTATTTAGTATTTACTTAGTACTATTTACAACTTCAATCAATGTATTCCATTTTTTTATACGCTTACGTTTGAAATTGTGATGCGCATGTATCATGTCAAATATGATTAACAATGATTTAAAAAAAATTGCTTCGAATATTAAAGATATACACTTGCAAGTCACTCTTTACTAATTTTAGGCAATTTTAATTTACCATTTCAGGCTTTAGTATCTACTATTTAGTAATTATTTAGTACCATTTACAATTTCAATCAATGTATTCCATTTTCTTATACGCTTAAGTTTCAAATTGTCATGTGCATGTATCATGTGAAATATGATTAGCAATGATTTAAAAAAAATGCTTGGAATATTAAAGATATATCGTTGCAAGTAGCATACTTCAAAGCTGATTTACAAATATGGTTATTTGACATTACTATTTTCTTTCCTTTTATACCTACAAACCAACATCCTCTCCTAACCTATTTTGTGCCTATGCCTTCTTTACCATGGAAATAATTCAACTGGGCCTATTCCAAAATATATGTTCCATAGGGAAACCCTGTAAACTACTCATTGTCAAGAATGTATTTACAATACTGCATTTGTACAACTTCTAGTAGCGTTTTCCGTAAAACAGATTTACCACTATCAATTGAAGGGTGGAAATCATCCAAATTAACAATTCTACCCTTCATCTCTCGCAAATTAGCAATGTATAACTTTTCCTTCGTTAATGTACACATCTTCTTCTTCACTTTCTTGACCTTAATATGTCTATTCGCTTGCAGCATCTTTTTTTACAAGCCACCCGTAGCGCCATGGAGACATCATTATCTCGCAATTCTCTTCCTTCTCTCCTAGCTGGTGCTACTGCCCAACAACCAAACCTCCAGGTCGTCGACCTTGAACAGATCAACTCTACCCAGACTTCAACAACTCGGTACCGCATGTCACTTTCTGATGGTGTTCACAAACACGCTGCCCTGCTCCCTTCTTCGCATACTGCCCTCGCGCAGAACGGGGACTTGGGTGTAGGCTCCATTTTTCTCTTGAAGAGAAGCTCGTTCACGTATTCGCATCAAACATTGTACGTTTAATGCAAACCGCCTCCCGCCTTCCTCCCCTATAATGACTTTTCTCTTATGTCCCTCTTTTTCCTTTCTTATTTCTAACATTCTACTTCGCCTCTTCATTAATAAATTGCTCGTTCTTGCAGGTCACTTTCTATTCTCGAGCTCGAAGTAGTCCAGCGCGTTGCCCCATTGGTTGGTGACCCATGCCCTCTTACTCTCTTTGCTGAACAAATGCTCCAAGCCACATCATCCTCCTCTTCTGCCTCTCCCTTTTCATCACCACCCTCCCTTCACATTCACTCACTGTCCTCCCAAGACCCTGCCCCAGCATCTTCAAGTACTCTCCCTTTTAAAGCACTCTCCCCTACTAGAAAATCTTGGTCCATCCAGGGCCGAGTCCTTTCAAAAACACCCCTTCGGAAATATACCAATGCGCGTGGCTCCGGAAAATCACTAGGGTTTGACCTTGTCGACCAAGAAAACGATCAAATCCACGTCTTTGCCTTCAATGAATTAGCTAAATCCCTTCATCCTCTCATTGAATTTGGCCACATCTACAATGTTACAAATGGCACCATAAAGGTCCCCAACCCTTCCTATAACCATCTAAGACGCCCATTTGAAATTCTCCTCTTCTCTTCATCAACGGTGTCTCAAATCTTCACTGATGACCTTACAATTCCTTCCCACACCTTCCACTTTGTGCCTATTAGTTCCCTCAAACTTTCACCTCCTAACTCAATCGTTGATGTCATAGGTATTGTCACCTCACTCTCTCCTGCCTCTGTTGTTCGCAAACGCGATGGCTCTGAGACTCCAAAAAAGACAATTTGTCTTCGTGACATGTCCGGAAGCAGCATTGATGTGACCTTGTGGGGGGAACACTGCCATGCTGAAGGGCGAGAGCTCTCTGAACTTCGCATGGCTCGTGCAGTTTCTGTCCTTGCAGTTAGGGGGGGCAGGATTGTCGAGTTCAACGGCCAGACTATCAGCACAATCCCTACCACCTCCCTGGTTATAGATCCAAAGATCACTGAAACAATGGAACTAAAGCAATGGTTCGACAAAGAAGGCATTCAATCTTCTTCACCCTCGCTCAGTCGCAAATACTCGGGCATCAGCAAGAAGCCACTTAATACAAAAACAATTGCTGACATCCTCTCAATTCCGCCTGGAGAAAATGTCCCATGGATATCACTCCGTGCTACTGCTACCTCAATTGACTTGCATGATTTCTACTTCCTTTCATGCCCACTTACCATTGATGGGATGCAATGCATGAAAAAGGCTATACGACAAGATGATAACATTTTGCGTTGCTCAAAATGTGAAGGCTCCTTCACCAAGTGCGATTACTGCTACATTCTCCGCCTCCAGCTGCACGACCACACTGGCCACCTCGAAAATGTTGTCACTTTCGACGAGGCCGCAAATGGCCTCCTAGGCATCTCTGCAAAGGACCTTTGCCTCCTCTCAATAGATCCTGGAGTTGTCCTTGACATATATAGCAAAATCAAAGGGCGACAATTCCTCTTCACACTATCTTTAAAGAGGGACACCTTCAACGGCGTTGAACGAGTACGACCAACTCTTATGCACGCCGAAGATCTCCCTTATGCTGATGCATCGAATATCCTCCTGCAGGTCTTGCAACCTTCCGCTGCCCCCCCGAACAAAGTCTGTCGCCGCCTTTAGCCATACATTCCTGCCTCTTCCCTGTTTCTCCCCTCCTCTTGTTCCTTACATCATTTTCCCCTAACCTTCCTACTTAAATGCCGACCCTGCCCCACACATTCTCCATTGCTTCCCATCATTCAACTTTCAGTATTTTTTTGCCTCACTTGCCATTCATCATCGATTTTGCATGCATCTTTTGTAATTGTTACTATATCTTTACGGCCCCTTTGCCTTTCTAACAGTCCTCCTAAACGTATGGGCACCGACTCGTTTCTTCATTGCATTTTGTTTTTATGTCATTCCACTATGTTGTAATGGGTCTTCTTAATATATGAACATTTACACACGTGGTTTTCCCTTTCCTCCTTCATGCCTTCATCTTGTTTGCAGCACACACATTTTGTAAATGCAAATGTCAATATGCTATGCTTAGTATGGAATATAATACAAAAATTGCTTCTTCTTTTTTGCAAAAATACAATATATGCCTTTGGTTTGCTCTAGCCAATACATGCAACATGTTCTTGCTTTCAAAACACATCTTTTCCCATTTCAAATATCCAACACTCATTTTTACACAAACCATATTCAATACATTTCCACTTCAAAATTCACTCGCACCATTTCCACACTACTATTTCTATGATGAAATACATAACACAACAAAAAATCTCACCAAAAACAATAAATAACAAAACAAATAATATGAAATAGAGTGCTACATCTTCATGCTTCCCTCTTGTTTCATTATACTTCATGCATTTGACATACCTTTCCTTATTTGCAACAGCTATGCCAACCATACCAGAGAACAGTCTACAAAGGGAACAACGACACCGCCACTACGCGCTTAACAAAGAAAGAATTAATGCACGTTGTCGCCTCCTCTTTGCCAATCGCCAAGCCAACCTTCTCTCTCAATCCACCGCACACCAAACTCCCATTCCTTCACAAAGTAGCCTCCTTCCACTACATCCCAACCAAAATTTCCCATTTACCCTTCCATCTCCCCTCCCTAACCAGCGCTTTCCAAACCCTACAATTCCTTCGCCTCTCACCTACCCTGTCCATGTCCCGCACCATCTTCCCCCTTGTCCACCTGCCCAACAATTTCTCCCCATCCAAATCCAACATGCACATCTTCACTTTCGTGACAAAATCGATGCACTTTTCCCCATCCAAGTTTGCTCAATTTTTTATGAATCTTACCCATCCATGAAAACAAAAACAAATAACGGAAACATTTATCGTACCCATTGTGCTGGCAAACGAACAACCCACCGTTTCTCCTTCACAAACAACATGGACCCAGGTATCCAACCACATGTGCTCTCCTGCCTAACTCAAGTTGAAGAGATGTTGATTGCTCATGTCAACCCCATTATTAAAGTCACCCATGCACGTGGTGGCCAACTAAAATATTCCGGCCACACTATTAGCTTTCCTCAAGATATCATTAATGTTGTCACCTCTCTTCCTCGCATGCTATCAGAACTAGACATCCTTGTTGTAAACAAAACTGGTTATGACGAAAAATCGTATGATTTTTTTGTTAGTAGATCACGTGTTCATGCAGCATTGCAATTCAAACTACAAAACGATCCATATTACAAATATGTCCATATTAACCAAATTTCCCTCAATGCTTTGCCTATTGCGCCCACCAACATTTCCAACATGCTACGCCATGCCAACACATCTTCCATCCCACTCCAACAAGGCATTCTTGAAAATTGTGATTCTGAACTTCCCCAACCATGCCCGTCTGACCTCCACCCATCCTCCTTTGTTGCAAATCTACCAAACTCTCATTCAGAAATAGATGAAATACTTGCCTACATAGAATCCTCCAATCCCTCACCCACCCATTCACTTCAGTGGCCCATCATTGGCCTCTCCCCAATCAATGAATACAACACAGAGGGCCTCTTCTCCATGGCCTTCCCCACCCTCTTCCCCTCCGGGTCTGCAATGATTAACCAACCAAGAATTGCAAAATTCAATATGAAAGAATACACTTTGCATCTAATACGCTACCATGACAACCGTTTTGCACAACATCCTCGCTTCCGCTACTATTTGTACAACCTCTTCATGCACCATCGCAGCCAAGCAACTGCCTCTGTCTTCATGAAAAGGGACCTTTCAAATACCCTTCCAACAACAATCGTAGACCTTTTCCACCACCTTCAGCAAATTCCCCCTTCCACCA
Source organism: Pinus albicaulis (assembly GCA_034641835.2). Taxonomy (NCBI): domain Eukaryota; kingdom Viridiplantae; phylum Streptophyta; class Pinopsida; order Pinales; family Pinaceae; genus Pinus; species Pinus albicaulis. The sequence goes on along the minus strand of CM076582.1, from coordinate 1,345,185,293 downwards.
TCCCAGACCAGATTATGCGCTTTGGCTCATCCTTGCGTGGCAGCTGTTCATTCTGGACTAGAGCTAGAGGGGAGCTTGCCGACATGATCATTCAACAAGGTAGCCCTACCATATTCTTCACACTCAGTGCAGCTGATACCAAATGGACTGACTTGCATAATGCCATGCCTTCCAACCCTCCATCCCATTCACATGATCAAACTCGTTGGAGAATCCAAAACGTTGTTGCAAACCTTCACCGTGCATCTCAATACATCCATTGCAGATTCACAATATTTCTCAAACAGGAGCTACTTAAAGGATTCCTTGTAAAGGATTACTGGTGCAGGTATGCATACTATTCCTTCCATCTCTTAGCTTTCATTAATTTCACTTCCACGCATCCATCTTATTTATTTTCCCCTTTCTTTTTTAAAGTATGAATGGCAACATCGCAACTCCGCACATATCCATGGTTTCTTATGGCTTCCAAATGCACCTACTATGGACACTTTGGATTTGACCAACGTTGCTGCTATCCGTGCAGCTACAGAATTCTTCGATGCATACATCACTGCTTGGAACCCTCGTCCCGTTCAAAACTGGGCTCCTGGGATAAATCATTCATCTCTGCAAGACCCATGCCTCCTCCAGACACATGACATTTTTACAGCCAATCAGTTGCAAGACTATGAACAGCTTCCCAATTCCGTTCAAAGACACACAACTTGCCACTCCAGTACATGTTTGCGCAAAAGAAATAACACAACAAGCTGCCGCTATGGAGCCCCGTGGGAAGTTCGGGACACGTCATCTCTTCACATTGATGATATTGGCCGTAAATTGTACGCCCCTGCTAGAAATGATCACAAACTAAATGTGCACAACGCTCATCTTCTTGCAATATGGAGGGCCAACATGGAATTTCAACCAATTCTGTCACGCCATGCTGTGTTGAACTACATTTCAAAGTATGCAGCGAAAGCAGAGGCAAAGTCTGAAAGCTACTACCAAATGCTCTCCTGTCTCTCCCAATGTTCCCCACCTAATGCTCCTACTATTACTGTCGTCTGCAAAGTTCTAACCAAAATTGTCGGTGACCGAGACATTGGTGCACAAGAAACATGCCACATGCTGCAAAAACTCCCACTAGTAAAGTGCAATCGTTCTTTTGTCTCCCTCATTGTAAAAAAACAAGTATTCAAACGTGTTTCACAAGATTTGTATGGTCATCCTCCATCAACACCTTTCATCGCCTCATACATGCAAAGACCACCTGCACTTGAGGATTTGCCTCTTATTGAAGTTGCACGCTCTTGGACCTTCTCCTCTCGTCGCAAAAAAACACCCTGGAAACACATCTTCTCTCCTATGGTTGTACGTGTCCTTCCTCGTTACACCTCCATCCCACTGGAAGACTCATCATCCTATGTGGACTTTTGTTGGAGCGAACTCCTTCTATACTGCCCTTTCCGTACCCTCCCTAACAACACCGACACATCCGACGCGGCCATTGTTGCACACTGGGAACAAACTAGACACACGTATCAGGCTTGGCATGTTCACCGCACCCCGATCGACCCTACCCATGCTGACTCTTGCTGTTCATCTCCTGATGCCCCTCCCCATGCCCCCACATTCAACATGCCTGAATGGCAATTTCTCTCTCAACTCCACCCAAGTAACAACATCCTCCTCAATGAACTTGAAATGCTTGGCTATCGTGACTTTGATGCAAACTATAATTGGGCCGACTCCATAATCCCTTCACACTTACAAGAAACAGCCATCCGCTTCATAAAATTCAACCTCTCCTCCACAAGAATCCACCAAATCCAAACTCCATGCTCACATTCACTTTCCTCCTTGTCCCCAAGCCAAACCATTGCATTCAATATCGTTTTTTCCCACTTCTGCACACACAACGAAGCATCAATTTTAAAAATGATAATCCAAGGCACTGCTAGTACCGGCAAGTCGTTCCTGATTGAGTGCCTAAAAAATGCCTTCCTTGAAAACTCCACCAATGGACCAAACCCTCTCCTCTTGCTCGCTCCAACCGGTGTTGCATCATTCCACATCAATGCATTGACAATCCACTCTGCTCTTCGCATCCCTATATCCTCTATGCAACCTTTAGAGGGTCAAGCCCTCATAAACCTTCAAGAACAGCTCTGGGATGTCAAATACATTCTAATTGATGAAATGAGCTTCATTGGTCCTAAATTTCTTTCTTAAATCGATGATCGCTTGCGCGAGGCATTCCCATCAAATAAAAACAACCCTTTTGGTGGACGTTCTATAATTCTCGTGGGGGACCTTACGCAACTTCCACCTGTTAAAGACACACCAATGTATGTAGGCACTTCTCGTGGAACTGCACTATGGAAAAGCTTTGATACCGTGGTTACACTTTCAACAGTTTTTCGACAACAAGGAACTAGCCCTGCTCAAGTTTCCTTTCGCAAACTCCTCTCCAACCTTCGCAATGCAACACCCACTATTGATGATTGGAAGCTTCTTATGACACGCTAAAAAACAAACCTTCTTGAAGCCGAGGTCCAGTCATTCTCAATTTCAATGCATCTATACGCAACAAATGAGGCTGTTGACATGCACAATAAAACAATGTTGAAAAAACTCAACCAACCAATCGCACGTTCCTACGCTGCCCAAAGGAAGGAATTTCGCGCCAACAAACTGGAAGATGACCAGCTAGCTGCAAAAATTATCCTCTGCGTTGGACAATGAGTTATTCTAACAAGAAATTTGTGGGTTGAGGCTGGCCTTGTCAATGGTGCACTCGGAACCGTCCCTGCACTCATATATGCACCAGCATCTAAACCACCCGAACTGCCATCATTTGTTATAGTCGACTTTCTTCACTACAAGGGTCCACCATGGGATCCTTCAAATCCTAAATTTGTACCGATCCCCCCCATAACAAGGGGTTCGCGAACACAAATATTGCTCCGCATGGCATGGGCCTTGACAATCCATAAATCACAAGGCATGACACTAGTTAAGGCAAAAATCGACATCAGAAACATTGATCGACAAGGTCTAACTTTCACAGCAGTATCAAGAGTCCGATCATTGAATGACCTTTGCATCTCCCCTGATTTCTCCTTCTCACGCTATTCGTGGATGAAGGAGAACCCTTTCGTCATACGCAGAAAAAAAGAAGAGGCTCACCTTGCCTCAAAATCTATTGCTCAAGCTCCTTGAAGACCCTCTACTATTGGTACCTTACCATCCGACTAGCTCTTCGCTATTGTGCTTTCCCATGTGACTGTCTATTCTGTACATTGTTCACTAACATGCTTTTCATTTCCTTGCAGGAACAAATGGATCATAAATATATCTCACAACTCCAAAAATTTTGCGAAGAAATCAATGAACAAGAAGCTTCACTTCTCAATGTACAAGAGCGGTTCTTGCGTCCGCCTACTCTGCCTCTCTACCAGTTGCGCCCCAAAATACAACTACTGCAACGGATAAGAAATTGGATGAATCTCCTCATCCATATTCATGAAAGGGATGCACACAAAGAACTACGAGCATACTATCTTGACTGTGTACCTAATCTGGACGTCAATTGGTGCTCTCGTTGTCGAGCAACACCTTGTGTATACGACTAGTATTTCCCCCTATTGGGAAACCATCTCCAACCACTATGCTACACATGATGCAATTCTGTCAATACATCTTATTTTCTCTTCGAAAAAAAATACAATACATCTTATTTTCTAAACTCTTACTACTCAGAAATTTCTTTATATAGAAAAAAAATCGCATCCTTACATGTTAGATAAATTTTCACGAGCTTCAGCAAAAGACTCAGTTGAGTACAGTTGGTTTTTTGAACATACATTTCTCTGAACTTTAATGAATGACCTCTGTTGTCCAGCTGATTACTTTGAGATAAATTTTAGCGATTTTAATGAAGAATCTCTGTTGTATACACCTGATTATTTTGTGCAAAATATAATGAACATTTCAGGAAAAAATCAATACAAATTTAAAAAAAAAATCCATCAGTATTGAAATTTTTAATGTTTTGTACTGATATGTCAAATTCAATGAAGAAGCTCTGTTGACTGTTGTTGGTTATTTATAGATAATTACTGAACATTTCACTTTATTGGTTGTTCTCAGAGCTGCTAATATCAGGTTAAATGTGGGTACACATCTAAATATTGTTAGTGATTTCTATCTTCATTGTTAGTGAATGATCTCACTGCTGGTTATTGTAAGCTATTAAATATATATTTACCAATAAAAATATAACTCGCTGAATGTAATGAAATGCTTTCATTTTCATACATTTCAAATGAAGTAAGTCTATTTCTAATATCCTACTTTAACATAATTAGCCTATTTCTAACATCCTACTTTACTATAATTTCCAGAAGAAAAAGTTGGAAACCTTTCATTTCACATCCTGTCCAGGGATTCATTCGATTCATTCACTTACTGGCTGCGTTCACTTACTTCAGCTTCACTTCGCATGAAGTCACCAATTTTAACCATATTACTCATTGAAAAATTGATAAATGTATGTTTAAATAATTATTGATGATACATTTAAGTTACTCATTGCCTTTGATGAACACACCAATTTTACCCATAAATCCCTTAGAAACAGATTTCAGTGAAAGGGAACAAGTAATCCCTGAATCAAGTTCTCATAGGCCATTATCATTCACACGACCATGGCAAGAGTGACTAGTTTCCATTGGGATCTAATGGATAATATTGCACAACCTCATAATAAACACACCCGATTTGACAATGTTATGTGTGTTACTTGTAATGTTTGTAATGTTTTTTATACTACTATTAATGATCATTTACTCACTATGAATATGGTTAAAAACAAAATAGAGTATATAATACTTTAAAATTTTGATAATAAAATCATTACATCAAAGTAGACCCTTAACACATAAATCAAAGAAACTACTCATGCATACACCAAATTTGCCTGGGCATAACCTTGACAGTGATTATTATTATAATTATGCCAACGAATATAGAGCCATAAACATTAACCAAAGAAGTACACAATCTATTGATGCATGGGCATTAGATTCTAGCCAGCAATGTGAAAGCTTGTTCACTTGTTGTGGCTAGCTGAGTTAAAAATTCATTCACTGATGGGTGAAAGTCAATGTTTAATGAGAGGATTGAATTCCTCAAACAAATTCATATTATTATTTTATGTAATAAATTAGGAGAATATTTAGAGATAAGTAGTTTTAATAGGCGCTAAATTGTTGAGCATATCTAGCAGTAGTTGATAGATTTTAGGAGGATATTGGGCAAGTAAGATTTTCTCTCAATTTAGGAAATCCAATCCTAATTGAGGAGGTCTTTGTTTTGTAATAAAAGTATAAATTGTAAACTCTGTATCTGAGAAGTTCGGAGTTGGCCGAGAGGAATCATTTGTGAGGATTTGTGTCAATAAAGATTGCAATATTTCTAATTATTGTTTATACTGGTAATCCCCGGAGGATTCCGCCTTCGTGGATTTATTGGGTTTTTATATGCTCTGGAAAGATAAATTGGAATGGTTCTGCATAGAAAGTCAAGAGAGGCTGAAGGTTTTTACTTTGTTAATTAAAACAGAGTCTCTGTTCATTTAAACATTTTATACTCTGTTTACAAGGCCATAGTATTAATCTGAATTCTTTGTGGAAATCGATTGAATGGTGTATGATTGTTGGGTTATAAAAGAAGGACTGTGATGAATGCATTTCAAATATAAGTAATAAATTGTTGTATGAGAGAAGCTCCATAAATCATTTGCGTTGAATTAAGTGGGTTCGATTCACATGAATCGATATCAATTCTGCTAATCGATATCAATATCAGCGTTTACCTTTGAATAAACATCAACTCAGATTGATAATTTTCTATCAGGGTTAAGACATGTTTGAAAGGAAACAATTTACTCTGGTTTGCTAGAATCCATTTCTGTTTATTTATAGCGCTGACTAAGTTGATGTGTAGAGGTCGATCCAAGTTTTGATGCAAAGGAAATCATGTTAGAAAGGAGCGATGAACTTCTGGATTGAACCAAGCTACAATTCCGTTCAAACCCAGCGTCAATGCAAATCAGAAATCAAAGTCTTCAAGAAAGTGGTTTTGAAGGAGTATTTCAGCAGTATCGCATGCCTCTGGAGCTAAGGAGTGGTATTTAAAAAAAATCACGCGATCCAATTAAATGCCAACACGTCATCAGTCAAAAACTGCCCATATCGCGTAGCGTTGGAATGTTAAATCTCTGCGATGAAACCAACGTGATATGCATTTGATCCGTTTGATCTGGAAGGCAGAAGATCCAACGTTGATCGCTAGTCAAGCTGTATGAGTTTTAATATCACGTATCGCCCACTGGTTTTTTACTTTGGTAAATGTTTAAAAGAGTTGGAAATTGAATTGTGTGGGACCCATAAAAACTCAGCATCATACAAAGTCTTGTTCATTGAGTTAATTTTGGTTAAACATACAAGTTTGAAGTTGCTATTTGTATAAAGCTCAAGGGTTTAATATATATTTCAAAGGGTTGAAATATAATTCTTTTAATACTATGGTGAAAAGTTTAACCATCACCATTAATCAATGAAATAATTAACATAACAAGCGTATACATATCTCAGTGTGTGGGCCTATGTTATAAAATGAAATTTATAATAAAGTTCACTAGATCTCCATAAGGTGAAAGCCCAAGCATTTGGTTGCGTGTTTAATGAAAATCGAATGGGTTTCAATATCTCTGAAGTGGGGCATATAATATGTAATGAGCGTTTTATAACCTTTGAAGAAACCGGTTCCACACATTTTTGGAATGGTTGCATTATTCAATTGTCATAAGAAGGGGTTAATTCCAACGTTCGAACATTTGCCCAAGTAGTTATAAAGTGGGTTATAACCTTACACGTATTCAAAAAAGCTTCCCAAGTTATATGGTGAAATTGCCAGACTTGGTTTGGATATTCATTTAATTTTCCAGTTCAGGAATTTAGAACGCAATACATTGCAGGAAACGTGTGGAATGAACCAGTTTTATTCCATGTTTCAGGGTGATTGTATGTACAATTGATGATCTCGTTAATTTCACAGATAGTTCGAACATACCGTGGAATAGAACCGATAGCAGAGTAGTAATGAATCTGGGTTAACGTTAACCACGACCATGTGAAGTGGAAACAGTAGAACTCACAGCGATGACCGGGAATGAATGGTGTGTCCATCGTTTGTTAAATTTGGAGGACCTGCATAAGATGGTAGCACAGTAACCGTGGATCCAAAAATCAACGGACGAGGTAAAAAGACAAAGCCAAAGTAATAGGAACCCTGAGGGCGGTTTTCAGAAAATCTAAACTAGCAGTATCGCGTAGCTCTTCAAGTGGTAACCGGTTTTGCCTTTTCAATGAGATAGTATTTAATGGTGGACGCGTGGCAAAGGGTGGTTTTTAAAAACCATTTTTATCGTGTGATTCTGAGACATTAACATGCGTGCAGTTCTGTTGTGTGATATCTGTCGGATATCCACCTAAATCGGTCTTCAAGCGCGAGAGCAGAATGACCGTGGGATCATAGCTGAAGTTGCATAGTCAATAACCAAGGTAACGACGCTGGGCCCCAGTTTTGCTTTAAACCCTCGTTCACACAGCTCCTCCTTTCGGCGTTCCCTTGCACCATAGGTGCAATTGCTAGTTTTACTCTTTTTTTTTTGTAAGTCAAGGTCTTCTATTAACTCATAAAGTTAAATTTTGCAAAGTACATCTCCAAAATTCGATCAACCTCACTTCAACAAGATTTGTTGACTAATAGATAAAGACCATATACTTAGACAACATACAAAAAGCATACGACCGTCAAAATTTTACATACCAAAAGTACCAAAATACATGCAAAGTAAGAAAAACTCTCACAGTCATCACTAATCAGTTGAGTTAACTGGATTAGGGTTATCCAGACCTGCCCCCGGAGATGGGGGTGGTTTGAAATCACAGTGAACATGGCCCTACATGGCCCTCCATGTGAGCCAAACTTGCTTCCAGTCTCTCTAATTTTTCTAGAGTGAGAGGTTGACCGTGCCACAGACTCACCATCCAATCATGTAATTTTCATTGGTTATGTTGGATATGACCATGGACCTTCATGAATTCCACATGATCCTCCTAGAGATTTTGATTCAACTAATCCAATTTTGGAAGCAAAGAAGGAACCAACATATCCAAAGTAATATGAGATTGGGAATCACCCAGAACACTTGATGATGGATGAGGTGAGGATGGGACAAAAGGTCCCCTTTGTCTCATTGAATCCTAATGAGAGGAGACCATTTTCCCTCCTCATCCTACTAAGTCACACCAGCCACCACACCAAGGAGGCATGATATCAAATGATTTTAAATGAGTGACTAACTTGTTATGCTATGCAAGCACCTCCCACTCAGTTAAAACAAATTAAAGATCTTGCTTATACATGCATGTGCAGAATTGCATTCTTGATTTAGGTGTATGTGCTTTCATTGTTTTAAGGCTTTATGTGTGAGGAATTAAACATGTGTTTTTTCCGATTAAAATCATGTACAACAAGCATAATTGCAACAAATTAATCATCAACACATAACAACATACATAATAAAGGAGTTCACCTGAATGTCTTGGGCTACGTCTCCTTGCGTCTTCATCAATTTCCTTGGTTCTTTGGGATTAAGATGGAAAAATTATTTTACAAGTTGTAGCTCAACTCCAATGGTTGTTTGGACTATACCAATGGGTTTAGAATACCATCATACCCCTGGAATGACTGCTTAGTCTCTGTAAAATGGACCTAAGCTCCCTTAGACTTGACCTCTTCTCTCGGTGTCCTTAAACTTCCATGAGCTTCTCTATGGCACAAACTCTCTTAAAAGTCCTCTTTTGTCCCTGAAACCTTTTCTACTATCTCTAGCACATATTAGTCATCCAAAACAGTCTGTTCATTTTCTCCAAATGAACTATGGCTCCCTAATTTAAGCCTCCATCCACTGGTGGCCCTAGGCTCCCCGAAACTTCCTTGTGGCTTCTTCGACTCTATAAGTCTCCAAATGCTTCTGCAAACCCCGTCATTGGATTTAGAAGGTTCAAGATAGTCCGAATAGACTATTGGTTTGCTGAGAATGGCCTCTGGCTGCCCTGGCTAGGCCTCATTCTCATGTTGCGGCCCTCGTGGCCCTTGGAACTTCTCTAAAGAAATATCATGCTCAAAATTCCTCAGCTAGCTCTACAAACCTCACCAATGGCTCTAGCATGTCCAAAATAGTTTAAATTGATTATTCACACCTGAAAAATGGTTGAGTAATGCTCCAGTTATGGCTCATTGGATTTTTCTACCTAATGTCCCCCAATTTCCTCCACTAAATGTGGGGCAACTGCCAGTTAGCCCAGCTAAACTCGGCCTAAGCGCCAACTTTGGCATGCCTCCAGAAATTCCCGTCAACTTAATCCTGAGATTATCTTAGTGTTAATCCGAAATTAGTGGTCGGATAAGCGTGTTTTAAAATGGATAAGTGCTTCTTAGCGTTAATCTCGGCTTATCGTGGGTAAACCATGTTTTAACGCTAATTAAGCGTCGTTAGATTTGTATTTAGCACCTAGTCCTGGACTAAGGCCATATGGGGAGGGGGTTGGCCCCCTCCAACCCCCAAATACGAATTCATTAAACATTAAGTATAAGTCGTGACATAGTAATGTTAAGAAACAATGCATAGCGCGGACAGTTGTGTCGTGGGTGTGTTCTGCTGGAGATCCAGGGTTCAACTCCTGCGGCCTCACCACAAAATTTTAACACACAGTTTAAGGGCCACGTGGCGACCTCAATGCTGGCCACGTGGCGGCTTCAATGTTGGCCACGTGGCACCTCCTGATTCGCTAATAAAACACAACGTACAACAAACTATTTAATAAGATCACGCCACTTGTCAGCATCTAATTCACCCGAAAAGAATATTTTGGGAGAATATTCCCTGAAATATTCTTTTTTGCTGACTATACCTTTGCCTAGTCAACCCTGGTCAAATGTCAAAATTTACAGTTTACTGGACTTTTCAAAATGTGATAACTTCTTCATACGGTGTCGATTTTTCGAATCGTTCACGGTGCCGGAATCGGGAAGATGAGATCTATCTGGTCGCTCAGGTTTGGCACACTTTTGAACACTTTTAATTTGAGCTATCACTTAGGTCCTGATCCAAATCTAATCACTCCTTCCCATTGAAGAGATTTTGGACCCACAAAAGATGATGATTATCTGCCTTAAGCTTCAACACTCTGTTGCTTTCAAGTTATATCAACTGATTTACTTGACAAGCATCTTTGACAATCACCCTGACATGCCTTGCACCACAACTGACTATGTCTCTCAACCACTGCTCTTTGGTTCTTGCTGACACACTTCAGCATTGTTGGATGTTGTAAACTGATACACTCTTTGTTGTACCACTGATCTCTCTATGTGCTTGGAAAATTTTTAGCCTTCCCACTGAGATTGAAGTCCCTCTTGCAACTATGGCATACAAGCTCTGTCTTGGAAATCCACTTTCCAAATTAAGCTCACAAAATGAGTGAACTTTTGGCGTTTAAAAAAAAAAAAAAAAAACTAGCTTGTTATGTAATGGCTGCAAAATATTTTTCATCTTGTCTTGAATGGACCACAAACTTCGTGCAACATCTTGTCACAAGAACGCACATCAATCTTGAAAATAAAATCTTATGCAAGAATTTAAATTTAGACCACCTCTTTTTTCTTATTCAAAGCATTTATTGTCACCTTCCTGTAACATCAAATACATGCGGTTCCTCTTTGCACATTGGTGTATCCATCTATCAATCCACAATTGACAAACACCTTTGACTCAAACATAAGTCGTGCAATATGCGACATCAACAACAAGTCGACATGAAATGTGCAATACAATTGACACAAGATGATATGAAAAGTGTGCAACACAATCGACACAAGTCGACAAACATGTGTGCGACATAATCGAAACAAATCGAGAAACAACATGATACATTTTGAAAACACTCGTCCATGTATCTATGTATAATGAACCTATTTACAATTTCACTATTTACACATACAAAATCTCATGCACATGTACACTTTCAACTCTCCCTTTCAAGTACAAACAAGTACATAATCCCAAAAACACATGTGGGCGACTATAAGAGATGAACTGAATGATGTTGCTGCAACATAAGTGAGTAAAATACCCATCTTTTACACCTCCACGGCAAAATTTTGTAGCAACAAAGAAATGCCTTCAACTGAACAACATTCACATGCAATCTTGCATCATACAAGTTTTAATCCTTTGCTACAACTTGTCATACTTTCAACAGAAATTCATGCATACATGACTAAAATTTGCATCTATGTACAAAGGAATGTATGTCTTACTGAGTTAAGAAATCAAACCACTTCTTACCAAGCCACTTCCATGGCGATTTTTCCTGCTGAAAATCTTCTTCTTGTGAATCATCTAGACTCACATCGATGATGGAATCTTTGGTTCCATTCTCGCCAATATTTTTATCCTCTTGCTTCAAATGCTTGGGATGATTGGTTGGATGCAGTGTCCAACATTGGGCAATGAGATGTCCCTTCTTCTGGCAATGTGTGCAAATCTTTTGCATCTTCTATGCAAGTCGCCTTCGCTTTGACTGTTTCCTGTATGCCTTCATTCTCTTCCAGCATTTTGAAACTTCATGGTTACACAAACCACAATAAGAACAACAAATCTTTCTCCCATTCATGCGTGCAGAATTTTCATGCTTAACATAATCATAAACAACTTGATTATGGGAAGAATTATACCTCAAATGTTGCTTTGCATGTCCATATTTTTTACCTTCTTGAGGAGATGAACTTGAAGAGGTTCCAGCTCTCTTTTGAAGACCAACAACAGTGTTCATGTCTTGATAGTTGTCAGAACTCTCTTGCTCGCCACAAGCTGCATGTCTACATACATCTTGTTGCAACATGGGTTTCGAACATTGGAATTCATCTTGAATACAAATTTGATATATTTGTGGGTTTGAACCTATAACAAAAGTTCTTCTTGGAACTGTCTCAATTGCCTTCATGGCTGTAGAGTTTTCTCCATAAGAGTTAACATATCCTAGACCAAACTTCTTAGGCCTTTCCTCAACCATAATAGGCTCATTCATGCCTTGTGCATGTTTTCCTAAACCCTTGCCTTCATAGCCCATTTTTAATATCAATTTGGACCCTATACCTCTAATGTGTTTTTAAAATGATCCTACACATCTATCTGTAGAGGAAACTGAAGACAAATTTGAATGATTTACCTCTGCTTCAAGCATGTGCTTGCTTAAGGCCTTTTGGGCATAATGGAGTTGCATCTCCATCTCATGCATTCTTTGAAGAAGTCATTCTTTCTCTTGCTTCATAGCAACCAATTTCTCATGAATTCTAGTGCTTTCCCTTACATCTTCACACAAACTTTGCACCATATCCTTCAGGATGTAGAAGTCCTGCTTCATCTCTTTATCAAAGAGTCTTGCAAAGGAGGAGGATTTAGAAACATCACTTGATGAAGTTGTCATCACTATTTAAATGAACTAAAGAACTTCAACAACAATTCTCAAAGCTTAAAAAACAGTTTGGCTATATATTCAAGCTTTCTTCTACAACTTGTATCTCTTCTTTAAGTAGCCACTTTTGCAAACATTTAAACACCCTTCAAGTCAAACAAGCAACCTAGTGCTCTGTCAAACAAGCAACTTTGTGCTCTAACAAAAAAGAAACCTGGCTTTGATACCAACCTGATCTGAAAAGGGTGACTAACTTGTTATGCTATTCTAGCACCTTGCACTCAGTTAAAACATATTAAAGATCTTGCTTATACATGCATGTGTAGAATTGCACTCTTGATTCAGGTGTATGTGTTTTAACTGTTTTAAGGCTTTATTTGTGAGTAATTAAACATTTGTTTTTGCTGATTAAATCATGTACAACAAGCATAATTGCAGCAAATTAATCATCAACACATAACAACATACATAATAAAGGAGTTCACCCGAAGGTCTTGGGCTACGTCTCCTTGAGCCTTTGTCAATTGCCTTGGCTCTTTAGGATTAAGATGGAAAAATTCTTTTACAAGTTATAACTCAACTCCAATGGTTGTTTGTACTGTACCAATGGGTTTAGAATACCATCATACCCCTGGAATGACTGCTTAGTCCCTGGAAATGGACCTAGGCTCCCTTAGACTTGACCTCTTCTCTCGGTGTCCTTAAGCTTCTCTGAGCTTCTTTATGGAAAAAACTCTAGTATAATTCCTCTTCTGTCCTTGAAAACTTTTCTACTATCTCCAGCACATATCATTCATCCAAAATAGACTTTTTATTTGCTCCAAATGAGCTTTGGCTCCCTAATCTAGGCCTCCATCCATTGGTGGCCCTGGGCTCCCTGAAATTTCCATGTAGATTCTTCGGATCTAGAAGTTTCTAAATGCTTCTGAAAATCTCGTCATTGGATTCATAAGGTTCAAGATAGTCAGAATAGACTATTGGTTTGTTGAGAATGGCCTCTGGCTGCCCTGACTAGTCCTCATTCTCCTGTTGGCTCCTGGTGGCCCTTGGAACTTCTCTAAAGAAAAATCACACTCAGAAGTCTTCAACTGGCTCTGCAAACCTCACCAATGGCTCTAGCATGTCCAAGATAGTCGAAATTGACAATTCACACTCGAAAAATGGTTGAGTAATGCTCCAGTTATGGCTCATTGAATTTTTCTGCCCAATGTCCCCCAATTTCCTCCACTAAATGTGGGGAAAATTCCAGTTAGCCTAGCTAAACTCGACATGAGCGCCAAATTTTTTGTGCCTCTAGAAATTCCTTCCAACTTAATCCCGAGATTATCTTAGTTTTAATCTGAAATTAGTGGTCGGATAAGCGTGTTTTAAAATGGAACAACACTTCTTAGCGTTAATCTCGGCTCATCGTGGGTTAACCACATTTTAACGCTAATTAATCGTCATTAAAATAACCCCATCGGATTTGTATCAGGCACCTGGTCCTGGACTAAGGCCATATGGGGAGGGGGCTAGCCCACGGGGTTGGCCCCCTCCAACCCCCAAATACGAATTCATCAAACCTTAAGTATAAGTTGTGACATAGTAATGTTCAGAAACAATGCATATCGCGGGTGGTTGCATCATGGGCGTGTTCTGTCAGAGGTCCAGGGTTCAATTCTTGTGGCCTCACCACAAAATTTTAACACACAGTTTAAGGGCCATGTGGCACATCCTGATTGGCTAATAAAACACAACATACAATCAACTATTCAATAATATCGCGCCACTTGTCAGCATCTAATTGGCCTGGAAGGAGTATTTCGAGGGAATATTCTTTTTTGTTGACTGTACCTTTGCCCAGTCAACCCTGGGCAAATGTCAAAATTTGCAGTTTACTGGAATTTTCAAAATGCGATAACTTCTTCATATGGTGTCAGCTTTTCGAACCGTTCGTGGTGCCAGAATCGGGAAGACGAGATATATCATGTCGCTCAGGTTCGACACACTTTTTAACACTTTTAAATTTGAGCTACCACCTAGGTTTTGATCCAAATCTGATCATCAAAGGAACTAACAACTAAAGAAAAAGACACCATATAAGACCACACATCAAAGCACTGCACCACCCTTGAGGCCAAAAGAGAAGGGAAGAGAAGAAATTTCCCACAGAGCCACGAACTCTCAGCTCCTACATACAACCCACCCACGACAATACAGGCTCAAGGAGCCAACAAGAGGGAAAACAGAGGAGCTAGCCAAGAGAGCCAACCACCCAGAAACACAACAAATCCAGTAGAAGGATCCCCCAACAACAAACATACCATAGCGAAAAAAACTACAGATCATAAGAAGCCAGAGCATGAATACAGGAAATATAGGGCCTCCCAAACCCCAATTAAGCCACATGGAGAGAGGAGCCACTACAATTAAGAGAAAAGACCCACTCTCGACCTCAAAATTCCATAGAAGTAAAATTATGTTTAGAGGAGAGACCCAAGCACCACCAGCGAACCACCTGAGCTTAAA
This sequence comes from Pinus albicaulis, assembly GCA_034641835.2. Taxonomy (NCBI): domain Eukaryota; kingdom Viridiplantae; phylum Streptophyta; class Pinopsida; order Pinales; family Pinaceae; genus Pinus; species Pinus albicaulis. Next base: position 1,345,170,189 of record CM076582.1, on the reverse strand, counting down.
TTTAACATGAATAACCCGTAAAAGAAGCCAAATAATGCTCAGAGGAAAACAGACAACAAAAATACCTTTCAACACACTTTGAAATTACTCGATCTGTCGAACGAACACAGAGGAGAATCCACAAGACATCATGCCCATACAAACCCCCCAAAAACTGACATTAGAGAGATTGGTGGACCTAATACCAAGCGCATCTAAAACAATTATCCTAGGGTCACCTCTTCCCTATATTTTCACACCAAGAATACCTCCATTGCTCATTGAGAAGAGCATGAGGCTCCAAATCCATAAATAAAGAGAGAAAACCTCACCAACCTCTATATCACTGACCATAGAAACAACTTGAATGGAGCACAATAAATGTCACTTGTTGTAAACCATCCGACTCCCATGCTCCTGCATGAGCGAGCGTTGCAACACCATCAAGCTTAAAAATCATTCATATGATCATAAGGGTGGTGTACCACCCCCCTATACTCTAGTTCTCGATGAATTAGCACCCCCATCGGGAGGCTCTGCCATTGGCCAAGATTTTTTCCATCTCTTTTGACCAAATAAAGCTCTAACTAAGAGGCGATACCAAGGAGAAGTCTAAATCGATATATCCACTTCCCAAATTAGGCATAAGATTTGTTGCTTTATTCCCATCATGAAAAGTATATGAAGCGATCACATATCGGAAAAGAGAACCATAGCTTGTATCTGGGAGACCAAAAGATCTAAACACTAGCTTCTGACAAGTTTTAAGGTTGAGGTCCCATCAATCAGTTTTTTTGTAATGGCTATAGCAACTCGAGAGTCACTTGTGATATGGATCATGGAGAACCCCTACTCTGTTGCTGTCCTTAGCCCTGTCTCCATAGTAAGGAATTATGCCACATTGTTGGTCATATGTCCACAAAATCCTACCTAAATTCTTATGAATCTACCTCTATCATCCCGAAAAAGACCACCAAACACCGCAAACCTCCCAAAATGCATGATCCTAGATAATAGACCTGTTCTTATGTGCCATATTCCAAATCGATGATGCCACAAGAAATTCTCTTTTGTAGAGTTTATCCTCCATCGTAGAGTATAGACTATACTTGAAATTCCAAATTTATGTGCAAATATTTGAGTCCCCTTGTAACCATCACCATTAGAGCTTTTCCCCCATAACGCAGGTTAATGCTTCAAGATATCTCAAACCTAACCATCTCACTAACTTCAAGAGACAAGGTTTAGCTCAGGCTACTAAGATCCATTTCTTCTCTCCTTTACTTGGACCCTCTCCACAGGAAGTTCTTGAAATTTGATATGATTTCTTTATAGATGGCCTTGCGAGCAGGGAGAGACAAAATCTTTTACAATGGGTGTGCTTGGAGAACAACCTTCAGAAGAGTCACTTTACTAGGAAAATTTAATGCTCTTAAGTTCCAATTTGACAATCTCTTCATGATGAGGTTAAGTATGTCCTAGCAACAATAAATTTTGAGAGTTTTTGTTACCAAAGGAATACCTAGATATTTAGCTAGAAGGTTGCATATCTAAAACCCCAAAAGGCGGGCTATATGAACCTAAATTATTCAACTAGTATTAAATAAATATATGTTACAATTTTCCCCATTGATCTAGGTTCCAAAGGAATCCTGGAATTCCTCTAGAATAAGACCAATTATCCTTGCTTCTTGGAGTGATGGCTCCCCAAAAATCATGTTATCATCGACAAATTGTTGGTGAGTTATTGGGAAGCTTTGAGACCAACGTCTCAAACGGGCGTAATTTCTCCTTGCCCAACAAATGCTTTAATATAATGAATCAAAGCTTCAGTGACAATAATGAAAATAAAAGGGATAGGGGGTCCCCATGTCGAAGACCCCTTGAACCCTGGAAGGTACAAGTAGGGGATCTATTCAATAGGATGGAGAAAAAAGGGGTGGATATGAGAGACTTGATCCACTTAATCCTTTGGGGGGAGAACCCGAAATCTTCTAAAACATTAAGTAAATAATTCCAATTAAGGAAACCATAAGCTTTTGGAAAATCTAGATTGATAATCATACCTATTTTCCTAGATTGTCTCAGTGAATGGATCAACTCATGCATAGTGATGATGTTGTTAATGATTTGAAGTCCCTCCACAAAGCCTGACTATTTAGGGTTGATGATTTTGTTTAGCAGAGGATAAGCCACATGGATATTACAATGGAGATAATCTTATATATCACATTGCATAATGCAATGGATCTAAAATCACTTGAATCAATTGATAATCCATATTTAGGAATGAGAGTTAAGAAGGTTGCATCGATCCCTGACCAAAATTTTTAAATCCGTTTAGACTCTTCCACCAGTGCATGGATTTCATCTCCCATAAAATGTTATCCTACTTTAAAGAAGTCAATGGTGAACTAACCTAGGAGCCTCGTTACAGGGCATTTAATTGACAACTTCATCCACTTTGGCATATGATATTTCCCTGATGAGCGTCGATTTTTGGTCATCATCAATCATACACGAAATGAAATGTTTGATTCAAGTTATTGCATATTCATGGTTGGAATCTGGCTCTAATAATAGATTTTTATAGTAAGATATTAGTTCATCCTCAAATTCCTCTTGTTGCAATAAAAAAATTCCTTCTGAATTTGTAATTTAGAATATCCTATTATGTTGTTTTTGTTTGATCATGGTGCTATAGAAGAAACAAGTATTTCATTCTCCATATCTTAGCCACTACATCCACGATTTTTGATGGCATAGTATCTCCTCTTGTTTGCACCTTTGTTCTAGCTCATGAATAAGCCTTCCTTCATTTTCTACTAGAGACTCTCCTTCTGTGATGATTTGTTGTTGGAGCTCCTTTATGCTTGATTCTAGTTTTATTTTCTCTTGGTGGATGTCATCGAAATCCATGTGATTCCAGACCCTTATTTTTTGTTTATGAGTTCCTTCAATTTCCACTGAAAGGTCTCCATCATGTTTATCCCCACAATTCTTCCAATTTTTGCACAAAATCTGGGTGTTGAAACCAAAAGGCTTCTAAATTGAAAGGTCTATTCTTGAAGGCTATCTTGAGGTCAATTTCTAGTCGAATGAGACAATTATCAGAACCCGAGAAAGGAATAATAGTTGCTTCGAAGAAAAAATCTCTTATCATTAAATTCCATAAGAGAAATAATTTGTCCAGATGAGAGGCTACTTGGTGTTTTCCTCCACGACGATTATTTGAGGTGAAGGTGCCATTAGTAGTGTCCACATCGTCTATTTGAAGTTATTGGATAACCTCCTTGAAGGACTATGATATTGGATCTAGATGTATAATCTATCATTTATTCTCCCCTATGCGTCTAATCATATTAAAATTCCCAACAATTATCCAACAATATTCTTGGTGCAACCTTGTTAGTTGTAGATGCTATAAAAACCCCTTTTTCTCTCCCGGAGTTGAGGGTTCGTAAACTACCAAAAGGAAGAGGACCTAGGATGCTCCAAGACATCGAAACTTTACAAAAATGATATTAGGGAATGTGATCCAGTCCAGGAAAGAAATCACCCTAGGATTCCAAATGACTTCCAAAGCTCCCGCACTCCCTCTGACATCCAAAACCATAAATTCAACACCTTTTCAACATTTGTCCACAATATCAAACAACATCTCACTAGAAACCTTGGTTTCATGTATTATCATGATATGTGATTTCTCCTTACCTATTCTTTATTTTAGGTACCTCAACTTCCCTCTAGTGTTGAGGCCCCGAATGTTCCATGAGACAATTTTCATTGAGGATTGGAAGAAACGACATGGAAATACTCTGCTATCTCATTGATTTGACTAGAGTTGATGAATAATTCACCCGCTTCTCTAATCACCTCCTGATACAACTTTAACCCTTTCTTCCCATGTTCTCCCACCATATTACCCTTTATTCTACTAGGATGAGGCGATCCTTCTTGGATGATAGTGATAATTTTCAAGTATCCCTCTAATTTTTTTTTTTTCACTTCTCCCATCCAGTATACAATTGATAGAAGTGTTAGATTTTCTCTTCTAGAATATCTTTGGCTCCATCCTTCACCCATGCTTTCAAAAATTCTACCATTGTCCTCTCATTGGGATTTAAGTTTTCTAGTTTATCGTCTACTTCCAGGATGACTTTGGTATGTGCTAGGAATTAACTCAAATCTTGCTCATCATTTTTTTTCTCTAAAGTTTTTCATTTTGGAATTTATCTCTCCTTTTAGATCTCCACTTGCTTCTCCATATCCATAGGCCGAGACTGGGGGACAAGTTCTAGGGACAATGACTCACCCTTTTCCTCCATTTGTGTGAGCATGGAGAACATATCTTGGTCAGATCTGGCCTATATTTCATGCACATTGACAAATGGCACTCATGTTGTTGGACCTCTATTACCATGATTCCGCCTAGTGCTAACCTCTTGAAAGTCATTGTGGGTCACATTGGGGGTGTTTACCGGTTCTTCTTTGGATCTCGGGGGAAAATGCTGATCAAATGCCCATATTCATGGCACAATCAAAATTTAAATGGTACATGTTCATAATCCAATGAATGAGTCCATACATCATCCCAGTATTCGATTTCTATGGATTCTAGCAAGGGATTGGAAATGTTCATGTAAACACAGATTCCTGCATAAGAGGTTTGTCTTTGTATCTTGGTAATTTCATAGACTTGCGCAAATTATCCAATGGAATTTCCTATTTTTTATAGAATGTAAGGTTCCCAGAAGTGCTCTGGTAGTGAAAAAAGTTGAACCCACACTAAGGTTGCTAAAAATTGTTCTTTCTCAGGATTATAGGAACCTTCCCAAAATCTCATGAATAACCCCACATTATTCATTGGTAATCTCTCTCTCTCTCTCTCTCGGAGTCATTATGGATTCATGGTATTCTTTGAGCATCTTAGAATATATTTTAAGTATAGGGTTAGGGTTTATCCCTTGAAGGTTTTAGGTTAGAGTTTTTTTCCTCTCTCTCTCTCTCTGAGTCATTATGGTTTCATGTTATTCTTTGAGCATCTTGAATATCTTTAAGTATAGGGTTAGGGTTTATCCCTTGAAGGTTTGAGGTTAGAGTTTTTTTTAATAAAACCTAGGGTATATTTAGTGAAGACAAAGAAGAGAAGAGGATTTATTGAATTGGAGGATTTTTTGGAGGGATCATTGCATGTTGAACCTCCTTGGTTGAGTTAGGGTTCTTCTTGGTTTTCACTAGTTAGGGTTTTGAAGAGCTAGTAACTTGTACTAGCCTTAAGAGAAGGATATGGTATGTACATAAAAATTTACTTAACCATATCAATGAAATTTATAGATGTCCAAAATTTGTGCAATTTCATATTTTATTTTCATTCATTTATTTTCTTCATGTATTGTTATTTATAGGCATATATATCTTGTTGGTTTGACATAAGTAAAATAACAACTTTGTTGAGTGATTTGACGTTATCACTAAATAGTTTTTGGGCTATTACGTTATAGTTATATTTTTTTGTTTTTTTGTTATTATATCTGCAATAAAAGTTGAATTTCCATATTTGGTTTATGCTTTATACGTTACCCTTGAGATATTAAACTTATCTAGATATTGAAAGTCTTCTCTCCTTAGATTTCCTAGAAGATTGGGTAGTTAGAGAGTGAAATATTGTACATTTGATGTTGTTGTTTCATATTTTATTGTGTAATAACCCTAAGGATGAAAAAAAGAGTTAATATCCAGGAAACCTCTAGTCAAAGAGGTAAAATTTTTGTTCCTAAGTCGTAGAAGAATCTTCTTTCAGTTCTTTATTATTGTAGTCTAACAAGTCTAAGGACTTTGGATATAAGGGTGAGATAGGGTGGATTTTAAAGGCTACTTGTATTACCATTGGAACATATCCATTCTAGTGAGAATTTGGATGAGGCTTTTATTTTTAGGAGGAGAGCATAGAGGAGCACTGAGATTTTTAATGGGGGAAAGTATACCTCTTAGCTTGACATGTTAGCCATATTGCATTGGTTTCTTCCATATATGAGCCTTAAGAATGTTAAAAGGAATATAGATGTGGTACCTTAATGGAGGATGGTGCTAATATGATTCTAAGTTTGCATCTGATGAGAGTATTTTAGATTGCACAAATAGAGTTGATGGATTCTCTCAAACACGAGGAGTTGCCTATGGATTCTCTCAAGTAGATGGAGTCACACATGATGATACTCTTTCTTAATGATTCTCTCAAGATGAGGGAGTTAACCTAATTCAAGGTGTTTCAATTGATAAATGATTTGAAGCATGTGAGACATATTCTCACGGTGATAGGTTAATGATATCCTTGCATGGATTCTTTTTATCTTTGTGACTTTCATAGATTTGATCTAGTTGTCTTGATATTGTATAGAGATATTAACTTTGCAAGTTGTCCTATACAACTTATGATGTGGTGTCCATCGATGTTGGTCCATGATGTTATCTTGGAAAATTATGGAGATTTGATAGTTTTCATTTCTTCCAAGCTTACATTTTTATTATTCTATGAAGGATTGGACGTTGTGATAACATGGGTGAATTTTCCATAGAGGTGAGTATTATTAATTGGAAAGTCCGATGGATTTATAAATAGAGTATATAGGTATCGATGAAAACACTTTCCTCATAAAGAGGGAGTGTTAACTTTTAGGTTGCTCTAAAAAGTGTTTTTATCATGATTGAGGGGTGCTTCATGAGTTTTTGGCACATGATGTGTGTTTTTTCTAAGATGGATTGGTACATGACAGATGATCCATGGTAGATTTACATAATGGAGAAAAATTTCTTAGTGATTACTTGACCTCAAGTGAGTTCTTGATTGGCGTTCTTCCCTAGGGTAGTGGAGCTCTATTGCTTACTTGGTGACTGCTCTTGATTATGGACACATGTAGAGACCCACTTTCTTAGGGAATCTCTTCCTTATGAGGATGAGTGTTTTGCATCTTGGAAGAGGACATCATGTCCTAGATAGCATGGGATAGCTTAAAACCTTGGATGGAGGCTTGAAGTTGGGTTAAGGATGTCTAGGTTATAAAATTTTCTTACAAGGGTAGTTGACCCAATGAAGTACATGGATTAGGAGGAGAAATGCAGTCTATGTGGGTTTGGAATGGAGAGGCATGTAAAAAACTTGAGTGGATAAACTAGATTGGAGCTTTCATTTTTTAATACATTGTTAAATTCTAAACCTATCACCTAGCAATTATTTCCTAAAACATTATCACAAATATACTAAATAAAAGCACCACTAGGTTCTTAACAAAATATTCAATGAAATCACAATTACACAACCAATACCAATCACATATGACACATATTATATCTGATCAAAAACTCTTCATTAATAGTAATCTGAACCAACTTGAGCTCCCATCCTAGGATAATGGCAGAATTGAGGAATTTAAAAATACAACATACCCTAGATATCATCCAATTGATAAAGCCTAGATTTATCATTAATTTTCTTAGTTGATATGGATCTCATATGTTTCACCCCTGCACCTTCCTCAAACCCAACATACTTGAGTATCTCACTCCTCGCTTGAGAGAATCTCTTTCTCAATGTCTTATGTTGTTGTATGATGTGTCTTTCTCCTCTCCTTAGGCTTGATTTTATAACTTCTCATTGAGATAAATCCCTGGCCATTATCTGCAATGTTATGGATGGAAAATATTAGATATCACCTCACTTGAGATCAATGGTTGAGATTAAAAAATAGTCACTAAAAATAAAATACTTTAATTTTTCTAGGTTTATTTAGCTTAATAACCAACACAATTAATTATGTGATTTTCCTAAGTTAGAATTAGGGTAACTTACAATAAAATTAATATTTGAGCAAGTAACTAAAGAGACTTTGGGTGAATTTTTCATGCCTAGACACCTAGGCCTATGAAGAAGTACCTGCCCAAGTTACAAACGTCAATACTCTTTCATAGTGAGGGAAGTACTTTTGGCTCCTAGAATTAGAGTCTACCTTTGATCCTAGAATTGCATCCGCTACCATGGTTTCTCCCTATGAATTAGAATACTTCCTTTCCACCTAGTTCAGAATCATCCTCGAAGACTTACTACCTTTGGATTTGTTTCTAGAATCCTCCTGCTCATGAACATCCTATAAATTTATCTCACACCATCAAACCATCTTGACATACTTGAAGGATTTGTTTATGGTCCTCCGTACATGAACTTGTAGGTTTACTCCATCTATTATTCTTAACCTTCAGAGCTTCCCTTTCCTTGTTCTCTATCATTTTTCTGTTTCTTACCATTTCTTGAATAGGTTGGCCCTTTATCCTATACAAGTTTCCCTCTTTGACTCCAATGACATTATCACTGTCAGATTTATATCCCACGAGTTTGATAAATGTCCACCCATCCTATAATGCTACAATAATCCCCTTCTTCTCTATCATATATATTGGTAACAAAATTCTCATAATTTCTAGCACCCATATCAGATCCTTCACTTTCAACACACCTCCTAACTCAAGATGGAATGACACTATCTTAATTTCTTTCATTACAAGTTTAGTATCAACACCAAACTCCACATGCATCTATGAGTCCCAATTTATCAGGATGTAAAAAAACTCCCATGATCCTATCATATAACATGTTCTTCCACTATCTAATAGCCACACGACAGTTGGTATGGTGCTCAAGGAAATGTAGAAAACAAGTGTGAATTCCACCTCAAACTTCCTAGAAAAAGTTTCCAACTGATCTTCTATTGACACATCTATAACTGGCTATGTACATTTTCCACACTTCTTCCTCCTTAGACATGGTGAAGCACAATGTCCTATCTTATGACATGTAAAACACTTGACGTTGGTCAAGTCCTTCTTATTCTTCAGCTATGAGGTCAAATCCCCATTGTCGCTCGAACCTTTTCCTTTTCTCTTCATTGTCTTACCAACAAGAGCTTGGCCCTCATCACCTTCTTGATTGTTGGCCTTGGCCTTTGAATATTCCCTCAACTCCTCCTAGATGCAGCTATCCCATATCCTGTTTGTGGGTTGGTTATACCAAGAACTTATTTCTTTGATGAATGGATCCCATGTCTCTAGGAATCCACCCAATACCACATTCACTCCCTCTACATCATCCACCTCTTCCCCCATTGTTCCAAGTTGATCACAAATATGAGTGATATTCATTAGATCATCACCAAGTCAGACCTAGTCATCTGCATATACTAGAGCTTGTCCCTAAACATCATTTTCTTATTAACAGTATTGCTTTGGTATATACCCACCAAAGCATAAAACCTATCCTTGGTTGATTTAATCTTGGAAAAGTGAGGGATAAAATGGTCCTTCACTACATCATAGAGTACCCTTTGTTGCTTTATATCCCTTTTTCTAGAGTGGCCTTCTCCTTGGAATTTTTCAGCTCTAGGTTCACCTTCTCAAGAATATCCTAGATATTTGTTTCCTTAAGAATGAAGGTAGCCCTAGCCTTTCAAGGAAGGAAATTTGAGGATCCATCCAACATGTTTTCAAAACAAAGACCCACTCTTTGCAATCATCTTCACCATACCTTTCTTTAAGGCCTCCTTTTCATTCGGGTTTCCTTTCTCCTCTCAGGTTAAAATTTACACAAATATCATCTCCATCACATAAAGAATTAATACATACTTCAAAGGAAGACCAAACACCCTGTTGATGGGCCTCCAAATTAGATACAATTTCATTCCTATCTAACCATCCTTCAACACGTTTAACCTATCTCTTTGCATTTTATGACATTTTTTTGAGCTATAATGTGTTCAGACAATTGCATATTATGTGCCTAATATTATTTATTTTTGCAGAATATTGAGATAATACTGAGTAAATTCAGAATGAGATAATGTAGGGACTTGCTCCCTGCTACAGGATGGAAAAATATTGGATAATAAATGAACATGATATTATGAAATTACTGAATAGATTCTAGAGCTCCAGTAATTGAGAAAATATAGGAATGTGCTCGTTTTCATTTAATGAATATTCCTACTATTGGGAACTTGATCCATTTTTTGAAGGATTTTGGAGGGGAAAGTTGTCTCCTTTCAGGGAATATTCTTTTCCATCAATTTTTATAAGTACCAATTTGAATTTTCCTCTAGGGTCATGTATTTCTTAGTCTTCTTATGAAGAAAACTTGTTATATAACAGCTCTACTTCCATTTCTTGTAGGGATATACTTGGATTGATTCAAATAATGAAGTTTGGTGTCATTTTTAGCTTGTAAGGCCTAGTTTCCTTCATAGGACTCTGAGTATCCTTGGGCTTGGACATCCCAAGATCCTCAAAGCCTTGATGTATAATTTTTTTATCTCCTTTGAATGTTTCGTTCACTTGCATTCCTTATTCTTGCATTTCCTATTCCTGTAGTTAATATTTATGCTTCATTTGTTGTAGGTTAGATTGGTTAAATGGTAGAAATAAGTGGTTTTGTAGGTCATTTATACATTTAAAAATATGATCCAACTTTTCAAAGTCATATTCATCATTGAGCTACTTGGATTGGTTTATTAGTTCACAATTCTGGAATTTCTGGAAGTATCCTGTAGCAAAATAGTAGTATTTTTTTGCAAAATTTTAGCATATGTTAATGAGATTATTTAGGTTTTATTTCACTTTGATTGAAGATTAAAAAGATACAAATTAATAAAAAAATTCACCCCACAACATTTTCACTTGATTAACTTAGGCATCTGGGTACTTAGATCAACTTACTAGTTCATTGTTCTAAAATTTCTAGTTCTTAGTAGTAATTTTCTGCTGAATTTTAGCACGTGTTAATGAAACTCTTTCTAGTTTATTCCACTTGGATTGATTCCTAATAAAATTATTATTAATAAAAAAAATTACCCCATAGCATTTTCACTTGATATGGTTACGCATTTGGTAGGTTAACTAGCTCACTGATTCTTGAATTTCTAGTTTTTAGAGTAGTAATTTTCTGTTGATTTTTAGCATATGCGTTAACAAGGGTATTTTTGAGTGATTCCACTTCGATTGGAGTCTTAAGGCATCCTAATTAATAAAATTTTTTACCTCATCTCATTTTATTTTTATTTTCTTGGGCATTTGGCAAGTTAGCTCGAGAAACAACAACCATGTAGCAATCCTGTAACAATTTGTTTTCGAGATCTTCCTTGCCCATATTCACTCAAAATTCATGGTAGAAGTATATTTATAGTCTATGAATTCTCTAAGGCCACTTTGTTCGAGTTGTGTCTTGGTTACGTCGCCATTTATCTCTTAAATTTCTTGCTTCTTGAATGTTGACTTTTGCAATTAGCCTAGATTTTATTTTTGCAATTTACTTTAAGCAAAGTGTGATTTCCTTCCTACAAGAGTAGTCTAGGACTTTCCTTTCCTGAAAAATAGAATATATTTCCTTTAATTCCATTTCCTTTCTAGCAAGATATATTAGATTTTCTTGGTTTCAATTATGGTTTACATTTTTGCAAATAGAATAGATTTCCTTTGTGTCATTTACTTTCCAGCAACAATAGGATAGGTTTGCTTATTGTTATTTACCTTTTGCAACTCAGGATTGGAAGCTTACCTTGTTCATTGATCATTTGAAGTTGTTTCATTTCCTTCTTTCACTTGCATCAAAGGGAGTCAGACTAGGAAGATGAAGGTGTTTGCTGCACATATAGTGTCGACCTGTTAAGAAGTTTGCAGAAACCTTGGGTTGATAATTTAAGTTGGTATCCTTGGGAGTTGCAACATTCTTATTGCAAAACTAGGGTTAATCACCTGTATCACCAAATCGAGAACCAATAGAATTTATGAAATTTCTCCGGTTAAAAGTTCACAACCATTCTTACCTCTTCAATCAAAGAAATTTCCAAGATTTAGCTTGCTCCTTCCTCCCATTGCCTTAACCTCCAAAATTTAAGAACGATGAACTTATCTAACTGCTTTCTCACATAATTTTTAAAACCTCCCTGAAATTAATCATGCATCATGTCAATTATTTTAGTGACATCTCCCTTCAATCTTTCATGCAGGCACAATCTTTTTGATCTAGGTCAAGCCTCCTTAAACATATTTCCACTAATTCTAATTATCCCTCTTCCATCATTAACAAGCTAGGGATCCCACACATGCATAGTCGTCAATCTAGCCTGGGTAAGATCGAGGTTCATTATAGTAGTGTAAGTCCCAAAACTTGAGCTTGACATTTCCACTCAACACTCTAATTTTTATGAATATCCTTGCATGCTTTTTCTCCCTCATATGTGTTGCTTGGCACCCCATATTCTTAAAAAAATGCATCATGATGTAAGATAAAGACCTTAAAACTTGAATATTATGTATCTGTAATGTTACTTGTTCTAATGAGTTCCAATTTTTTTTCGAATGAGAATGCTAGGTTGTTGTTTTGTCTCATTATATGACGAAGCTCATAGGCATTATTATTATTTTTTAATTCTCCATGTCTTCTTAAAAATTTCCATTAAAGTTGTATCTTTCGACAAAGCCTCTTCAATTAAATTATGAATGATAATTGGTGAATCCATAATGATCAAGATATTGGTAATTTGTCTTTCCATAGGAAGCATTAAAACTTAAAGAAGGGCATATGCTTTTGCAATATTATTTGTTCAATTCCCCAGCCCCAAGAAAGTGTTATTTGTATTGTACTTAAGATGACCATTTAAATATGGCTGACAATTAAAATGTTTTTTATTATTAATATTTTTTATAAATGCCACGTGTTAAATGCCACATTGAGTATGGAAATAGTTATACATATCCCTTGCACTAGGATATAGAATGCATCTTTCATAAAGAAATGATTTATGCCATGCCCATCTAATTTAAATAGCTAGTCAAATTTATTCACTTTTTAAATTACTATAATATAGTTTTTTCTTTTTAATTACAAATTTTTTAAACGACCTTTTTTTATTTCACTTTTTACTATAATAAGTTATAAATAATAATTACAAAGGATAAAATATCTTGTTAAAATCCAATAAAATCATTTGAATTTTCAAATATATGTTATATATTAAATATCTCTATAATATGTCAAAAAAATTGTCAACATAAAGATAAAATAATATTCATATTAATTGGACTGCATAATTGAATATTTATATGAAATGAACCACATAATTTAACCAACTTAGATGCACCTTATTCTCATATATATAAAGGTATGAGGGGATCAAATGTCAAGGTGTACTAAACCTCTTTCTAAATGCAGAACTTGAGGAAAAGTTTTGATGCAGGAGCATTAAAGTAGAGCCAACAATGTGACAAGTTGGTCACATGTTGTGTCTTCGGAAGAGGACTGGCAGTCCAAGGAATTTGAAGACTATTTTTTTTAAAGTATTTTGTTTAAGTTAATTTGGGCTAACACAACCATTGTAATTTTCAGTTTAAAAGAATAGTAAAGTTAGGACTAGTTAAGTATTTAGTTCAATAAACTATTCTAAAATTGAATACAATTTCCCAACCATAAGGGGATTTTGGAAAGACATAAAGCCAGACCAAATCCACTATCGGGGGGTTCTGCCATCTGTAGAGAGAGAGAGAGAGAGAACAGGAGGGGAATAGGCATGTGAGAGAGGGGTGAACAGAGAGTAGAAACAAATGTAAAAACCAGCCAACCCTGGGCTTGGTTCTGTGTATTAAATTAATTCCAAGTGTTTTTTATTTGGACAGGTCTCACTGTTTTAACCCGTTTGTTTTATTTCCCTATAAAAATCAGGTATTGTATTTAAATCACACAGTAGGAATGTTAATCTAGATTTTCTTTTTGTATCTATGTGTTTTATATATGCATACTCTTTCTGTGAATGAATACACAGATTGAGCGAGAAGACGAAGTTCTTATGAATTTCGCATAGACAAAGCTATGGTATAGATCGAGGGATGAGAGACGAAGAAAAAGCTCAGGAGGGATCCACACGTTTACAGACTGAATGAAGCTTAGGAGAGATATCGTTGAATAATTCCGAGGAAGCTCAGGAGGAGTAGCGTGGAGGAAACATTAGTGTAGAGTGGCGACCACTGAAAGAGGAGAAATCAACTAAAGACAGAAATACTTAGAAGAATTCCGAGAGAGGAATCGACAACGAGGATTGAATCGTGTTGGAAATGTTGTCATTGATGGCAAATGAGATGGCAAAGGAGTAGCACCTGAAATAGAAACAAGCAAAGGAGAAGACAGGAGCAACAAATTGAAGTAGAGAAGAGGAGCACAGGTTTTTGGTGAATGGTGTAGTAACATTTACAGGAGAATAGAGGGCTCTCAGTTTGGAGCATGAGAAGAACAGAGTGAGAATTTATTTGCACTATAGCAGCAGATATAAGGTTATTAGAGACAGAGTGAGAGGTTATTCGCACTAGAGGGATCGACAATCCTATAGAAGGACTGGTATTAGTTCAATCCAATTTGAATACACGACCTTGGTTAAAGATTGGAACAAGGATACATTTGGACGCAGAGTCTGTGCAATGCGAGGCAGAAAGGAGCATGAACCCATGGACAGTCAGAATGGTCACAAGTCATAGAGGTATTAAACATCAAAGTAATGGAGAAAGTGGAGAGGATATTATTGAGCAGATTGGTTCTATGAATGAGTAGCAGAGGCACCATTGAATAAAATGGAAGCATAAATATAACACACGCATGAAGAATAGTAATGAAAGAGGCAGAATTGTAAATGACGGTAAGGAATGGAACCTAGAGAGGAACCGTGAATGTGCAGTGAAAACCTGATGGAGCTGGGCGTTAAACATATGGAAGCGTCGTGTTAAAATGTAAATGAAATAGAGGTCAACAAATGAAAAGGCGGAACCTTGTACTAGACGGAACCGGATCACGGAAGGACGTGGAACCTTGAGAAAGAAGAGCGGAATTCATACATAATAAAGGCGGACGGAACCCTGAGGGAGAAAGCAGCAGAACCGTGACTGGAGTGAACAGTAAAGGCAGGTTTCCGATTTTGATCGCACCGCCTTCGTCGGGCAAGTGGTAATTAGAAAATCAGCGCGATTCCATACGCTGGGCGACACGTGTCCCTGAGCAATTTTGGAAAACCATCCCTCATCGCGAGTTAAAGTTCGTGTAGTTAACACGAGCGATATCCATCGGATTGTATGGAGCAAGGCTACGTGCTCTCCGCCGTTGGATGTGGAAGGCTGTTTAGGCGCTAGGGTCCAGTCCATTATGCAACTATTGAATATTAACCCTCGTGCAAGTTAACCGCGCGATTTTCGTAGGATTAGAGGGTGAAAGAGCGATGAATTATCCACCATTGGATCATGAATGAAGTTTCAAGGTGACAAACAAGGTATGGGCCAGCGTTTGATTGTTGTATAAATGTGTGGGCCAGCGTGGGTGAAGTGGTTATGCCAAAAGGAGAATAGGTGTTAACATTATAGTCTTTTGACTTTCGAATGTATTCAGTCAAAATTGAATAGAGGATTCAATAATACAGTGTGAAATGCTATGCGGCCAGAAGAAATTATATAAGCGTTCTCTGAGGATTTAAATATGAAACCAAAGGGTTCATTATAATGTTGAAAGCGTCGTATATGATAACATATGTGAATAGCGAGAATTTATTATTGGATTGTTATATGTAATATAGACCAACAAATAATATGAAGAGTTATATAGTGAACACTATATATGTGCTGAATGGATTTTAAAGTCACTGAAAAATTTGGATGAGTGCTTTAAATGTGCAATATAACAGAAGAGTGAGGATAGCCCAAACATCAAGGAGATTCTGCACTGAAAATATTCTTCCCAGATATAAAATTAATTGGGTCACAACAGTGATTGTAACCTCTGATGGAGCAGCTTCAACATTGATTCAAATTTCCAGTGCATAAATTAAAAAGTATTGAAATTGCACAACAGTTATATTAAAAGACAGTTATATGTACAACAGTTATAGAACTGCAATGAAGAAGAGAGCCTACAAGAACGAAAGAGAGAGAGACAACGACAAAAAATTGTACAGGGAAAAAGATGAATTGAAATTGTAATGTGAATTTCAACCATTAAGTTTAAGCTCATATATGAACAGAGAATGTAAGCAGGTAGCCCGAGAACAGAGATTGGTAATGAACAAACATCGCCCAAATTCATATGTATTTGAGAATAAAACCTGAAAAGAATTTATCTATGTAGTTGGTGCACACAAGTACAGTGAACAGATGAATAGAAACAGAGATGAACCAAAGTATACAAAACAATCACTCAACAACAACAAAAAAGACAAATCCAGTAAAGCCAAAATCCAGAAAAGGAGCTGAGTAAAATTGAAGTGTGTAACTGAAAATGTGAATGTAAATGTTGTAATTAATTTTTATTGTTTGTGATGCACTGGAAAGTCTCCGGTAGGAAAACAAAACTCCCACTGTAATATTAAAATTAATGCATATTGTTATATTTTTGAGTGAGCTAGAAAAGAAATGAGAAGGTAGAAGACTAAAGGGTATGGCTATTCATTCCAAATTCCTTGTGGAATACAAACAATCATGTGATGAACTCTATATATAATATCAACCTGATATGCAAGGAGAGCTTAGAGAGAGTAAGGATAGAGAATGAAAAGTATAGAAGATTAAGGCAGAGAAGATAAGGAAGAGAGGAGCAGAAAGAGATGCTACAGAACAGAGCTAATATTTGAGGTAAATCAACAAACATTTCTTTTGATAAATTGAGGAAGTTGGAGCTTCCATATCAAGTTGAAGCTTGATAGCTGTCAATTGTAGCTGACTGAGGTTGGAGCCTCATGTAGGTTGGTGCCTATAGAAAATTGAAGGGAGTTGGAGCTTCCTTGCAAGTTGTAGCTTGCAGAATTGAGGTTGGAGCCTCCTGTAGGTTGGTGCCTGCAGAAAATCAGTGGTGAGAAGGAGTTGGAGCTTGCCTTTGCATCACAACAATAATAAGATGTGGTTTTCTCCCTTTATGGGTTTCCACGTATATTTGCTGTCTCTATCTGTGTTTCCTATGTACTGAGATGATTTACCAAATATGTTTAATGTTTGATGCTCTCATAATAAGTTTGATGTCACATTAATTTAATACTTGCTGCAACATATTAAGACTGTTCATATACTAAGGTTGATTATAAAAGTAAGCTGTAAATAAGCTGATGAAAAGTTTAAAAATCTCATGTATGTGTTAAATTGATTCACCCCCCCTCTTAGTTTAACTAAGGGTTCAACAATTGGTATCAGAGCTGGTTCCTTTGTACCCGTTTAACAACTGAAAGGAGATCCTAGGTTCTCAGGATGGCTAGTAAAGAAGGATGCTCAACCAATAAAGCCCCTTTCTTTACGGGTGAAAATTATGCTTTCTGGAAAATCCGAATGAGGACATACATAATGTCTCTAGGAATAGAAGTTTGGGCTGCTGTGGAATTAGGATATGCCCCAAAGGAAACTGACACAGAGAAAGAAACCAAACAAGATTTTGTAGCTAACGCAAAAGCCATGAATCCCATCTTAAATGGATTGTGTGAAGTAGAGTTTATCAAAGTAATGCACAAAGACACTGCCAAAGAAATGTGGGATACTCTGGAGAAAATCCATGAAGGAGACAAGAAGGTTAAGACTACTAAACTTCAAGTCTATAGAGCCCATTTTGAGAACTTAAAAATGAATGATGATGAAGACATTGCTAGCTTCTTTCTAAAGGTTGCAAAAATAGTAAATAACATGAAGGCTCTAGATGAAACCATAAAAGAAGTTGTAATTGTACAAAATATTCTAACATCTCTTCCACCCAGATTTAATCCCAAGGTGTCTGCAATAGAAGAAACAGTTGATTGGGAGACGTTGACCATGAACCAGCTACTTGGAAATCTAACAACATATGAAATGAGGCTCCCACAAAAGAATCCAAGTACTAGGGAGGCAGCCTTTAAAACAGAAAAGACGAAAGAAGAAGAGGAAGACATATGCTCTTGCTTAGATGAAGAAGAAGAAAATTTCGTCAAGAAATTATATAGAGGCTCAGGTAAATACAAAGGTAAAATTCCTTTCAAATTCTTTAACTGTGGAAGATTTGGACACTATGTAGCTAAGTGTCCTCACAAGAAAGTAAGGAATCAGGCCCAAGAATCAGAGAAAAATACATCAAAGAAGTGGCGGAAAGGAGATAAGTTCAGCAGAAAATCCTTCTATGTTCAATAAGACAGCGGTACATCTGAAGACTCAGATGAAACCTCAAGTGAAGAAGGAACCTCTGAATTTTTGTTGATGGCCATATAAGAAATTGAAGGACTCCTGCTAGAAGATGAAGAAGAAGAAGGTGAAGTCGACCTTGAGGGGGGGCTAAGAAGTGCTTTGGAGGAGATTGACAGACTCAAACTGAAGTGCAGAAAACAAAAAGACATTCTCCTCAAGTATGTAAGAGAAGAGAAGAATTAAGAAGCCTTCATGCAGCTGAAGGTAGAGCTTGAAGAAGCCAAGAAGATAGAAGATATGTTACTTCAACAAATCAAGGAGCAAAATATAAAAAGAGAAGTCGGAAGAAGAAGTTGAAGGTCTTGAGGAAGAAATTAGAAAATGATCAGAGGAAAATATCAGCTCCCCAAACAACAACTCTAGCAAGTTGAACGAAATTTTGATGCTCAGCAGACACCTCATGATAAAACTGGAATAGGATATGAAGGAGAATCAAGTAAAGGCAAAGAAAAGGTTGACAGAGAGATTATTTTTGTAAAAGCAAAGAAGAATGATGAAGTAGCTCAAGCAATTCCTACAAAAGAAGAAACATGTAATGAGAAAGACAGAGATCAGAAGAAACCTCTAGTAACAAAGAATGCAATAAATACTAAGATAACAGAAAAAGGATCGTATGCCCCTGAGTATGTCAAATTTGGAAGCTATCAAAGGAGATTCTTACCTCCTATGAAGAATTCCACCTATTATGTCTGCCACAAGCTCGAACACATTGCTGCATATTGTTATGCAAGGAGGAGTAATTCAAACCTGCAAAAGATGCAAACAGTGAAGAGACTGTCTCAAACAAACAAGTGGAGAAAACAACCTTACATCAGGTATGCAAATAATTTCTATGGTTATTGTTTTTATTGTAAGGAATTTGGCCATACAGATCACTGAGGTAGAAAGTATGGACGAAGACTGATGTTCAACACCTCAAGGAGGTTTATGAATCAAAGAAATTTTGTTCATACTCACAATTCTGCAAAAATTATGATCAAATGTTGTGTATGCAATCAAGTTGGACATATGCCTTCCAAATGTCCTCTCAGAAGAATTAGTTCATCATCTCACAAAAGATACCAAACAAAAGGATGCTTCTAGTGGATAAAGAAGGTGAATAAATGTGACTTGGCTCTAACTGCTCAAGACCTGAAAAGCCAGTCTTATTTGGACAGTGGCTGCTCAAAACACATGATTGGAGACAGAAGTAAGTTTATAGCTCTTGATGAAAAGAAATCTGGCAATGTTACTTTTGGCAATGATAAATCAGGAAAAATAAAAGGAAAAGGCTCAGTCAGTCTAGACAATGGCAGAGGAAAGGCCCAAGATGTGCTATTTGTAGATGGGATGAAAGCAAATTTGCTGAGTGTCAGTCAAATGTGTGATAAAGGCTGTGAAGTTATTTTATAGCACAAGATTGTGAAGTCAGATCAAGCACCACAGGTAAGACTCTACTTAAAGGAGTTCGAACAGAGAGTAATGTTTACATTGTAAAAGAGGAAGAGGAAGCATGTCATCTTAGCAAACTTGAGGAGTCATGGTTATGGCATAAAAGGTTGGGGCATCTCAGCTTCGATCACATCATCAAAATAAGCAAGAAGAAAGCTGTCAGAGACATGCTAGAAATAAAAAGGCCTTCTAATACCATATGCAAATCTTGTCAATTGGGAAAACAGACCCGCACATCATTTAAGGCCAAAGATGAGTTATCAATAAGAAGACCACTCCAGCTTGTGCACATGGACCTATGTGGACCTGCAAGAACTAAAACTCCAAGTGGAGAATCCTAATTCATGCTGATAATAGACAACTTCTCCAGAATGACATGGGTTGCATTTCTCAAGAATAAATCGGAAGCTCTGGAAAAATTTAAGACATTCAAAACATTAGCAAAAAATCAAACAGGATGCAAGCTAAAATGCAACAGATCAGACAGAGGAGGTGAATTAACTGATTATGACTTTGCAGACCTATGCAATGATCATGGCATAAAGCAACAATTTACTATTGCAGGGACACCTCAGCAGAATGGAGTAGTAGAGAGACAAAACAGATCTGTACAACAAATTGCTAGAGCCATGATGCAAGAGAGTAATATTCCTCAAACCTTCTGGGCAGAAGCAGTACACACAGAGGTGCATATCCTTAATAAAGCTCACTTAAGGCCAAGCAATGACAAGACTCCCTATGAACTATGGCATGGAAAGCCAGCTTCAATCAAGCATTTTAGAATTTTTGGAAGCAAGTGTTACATAAATAATAATGACGAAAATATTGGGAAATTTTATGCAAGAGCAGATGAAGGGATATTTCTAGGATATGCTTCCAAAAGTAAAGGGTACAGGTGCTACAACAAGACTCTTCGAAAAATAGTAGAAAGTATTGACGTGCGATTTGATGAAGAACTTCCAAATAATACAAGAGATACAAACTGTTGCAGTCCATCAGACAATCATGAAGAAGAAAACCAAAATGATGATGAAACAAGCAAGACAACAGAAGATGCAGAGCTGATCTCGAAAGCCCCCTCAAGATACACTCAGAAGAATCATCCTGAAGATCAGATCATAGGAGACAAGAAAGTAGGGGTCCAGACAAGAAGGCAACTAACTGAACAGACATAAGAGGTATACATAGCCATGTTATCACAGATAGAGCCAAAGAAATTTGAAGAGGCCAGCAAGGACAAGTCTTGGGTGAATGCTATGAATGAAGAATTGGACCAAATTGAGAAAAACAATACCTGGGAACTAGTTTCTAGACCCACTGGGAGAAATGTCATAGGCTCAAAATGGGTATTCAAAAATAAAATGAATGAGGAAGGACACGTAATCAGGAATAAAGCCAGACTTGTCTGCAAAGGATATTCACAAATCGAAGGACTTGATTACGATGAAACATTTGCCTCTATAGCCAGAATGGAAGCCATCAGAATGTTTCTGGCCTTTGCATGCTACCAAGACCTCAAGGTATATCAAATGGATGTAAAATCTGCTTTTTTGAATGGAGATCTAGAAGAAGAAGTCTACATGGAACAACCAGAAGGTTTCTCTTTAACAGACAAATAAGACTATGTGTGCAGACTGAAGAAGGCTCTATATGGACTGAAACAGGCTCCTAGTGCTTGGTACTCAAGACTAGATAAATATTTTAAAAAACAAGGCTTTAAGAGAGGTGGAGTAGACAACAATCTATACATAAAAGCCCATGAAAATGAACTCTTGATTGTTGTAGTATATGTTGATGACATTATGTTTGGAAGAAACAGAGATGAACTAGCAAAAGGGTTTGCTGGGGAGATGAAATCAGAATTTGAAATGTCCATGATTGGAGAACTCAGTTTCTACTTAGGACTTCAAATTCAACAAAAGAACACAGGTACATTCATCTCACAGGAAAAATACTTAAAAGAGACATTGAAAAAGTTCAAAATGGAAGACTGCAAACCTGTGTCAACTCCCATGATCACGGGATGCAAGCTGTGTGCTAATGATGGATCTGCTGATATAGATCAAAAAATATACATTCAAGTGATAGGAAGTCTCGTTATCTCTGAGGAAGATCAATACTAGACATCATACAAGTAGAGACTAGTGGCTAGATATCACAACACTCAAAACAAAACCACCTTCCTACAACAAAAGAATATTTAGATATCTACAAGGATCAACACAATATGGACTTTGTGTATACTAAAGGCAAAGTTTCACTTGATGTGACACATGGTATGATTAAAGGTTGGGGATGATATGAAAAGCACAAGTGGAGGTGGTTTATCTAGGAGGAAAGTCCGGGGAAGGATAAGGCAAGAAACAAACATCTATTTTCATTCACAAAGAGTATAAAATACATAGCAAAGAAAGAAAGACAAATGTACACAAGTTATGTGGATGAAGCAAACACTCCAAGACATGAAGGTAAATATTGATGAACCTATCTCAATCAAATGTGATAATACAAGTGCTATAAGTATATCAAAAAATCCTGTGCTTCATTCAAAAACTATACATATCCCAATCAAGTATCATTTTCTTCGAGAACAAGTGGCTCAGAAGGTAGTAAAGCTGGAATATGTACCAACAAAAGAACAAACAACAGATATATTTACAAAACCTCTTGATAGAAAACCATTTGAATATTTGAGAGATAGACTCGGGGTAGTATCTGTAGATGCTACTCTCTGATATGAAGAGAAAGCTATGTCTCCGGGGCCCACCATGCTTCCGGAGCTAGCAACAGAAGGAAGGGCCCTAAGAGGAAAACAGAGGAAGTATATTGCCATCAATGCCAAAGGAGGAGACTGTTGGAAATGTTGTCATTGATGGCAAAGGAGATGGCAAAGGAGTAGCACCTAAAACAACGACAAGGCAAAGGAGAAGACAGGAGCAGCAAATTGAAGTAGAGAAGAGGAGCACAGGTTTTTGGTGAATGGTGTAGTAACATTTACAGGAGAATAGAGGGCTCTCAGTTTGGAGCATGAGAAGGACAGTGTGAGAATTTATTTGCACTATAGCAGCAGATATAAGGTTATTAGAGACAGAGTGAGAGGTTATTCGCACTAGAGGGATCGACAATCCTACAGAAGGACTGGTATTAGTTCAATCCAATTCGAATACACGACCTCGGTTAAATATTGGAACAAGGATACATTTGGACGTAGAGTCTGTGCAATGCGAGGCGGAAAGGAGCATGAACCCGTGGACAGTCAGAATGGTTACAAGTCGTAGAGTTATTAGACATCAAAGCAATGGAGAAAGTGGAGAGGATCTTATTGAGCAGATCGGTTCTATGAATGAGTAGCAGAGGCAGCATTGAATAAAATGGAAGCATAAATATAACACACGCATGAAGAACAGTAATGAAAGAGGCGGAATTGTAAATGACGGTAAGGAATGGAACCTAGAGAGGAACCGTGAATGCGTAGTGAAAACCTGATTAAACTGGGCGTTAAACATATGGAAGCGCCGTGTTAAAATGTAAATGAAACAGAGGTCAACAAATGAAAAGGTGAAACCTTTTACTAGAGGGAACCGGATCACGGAAGGACGTGGAACCTTGAGAAAGAAGAGCGGAATTCATAAATAATAAAGGCAGACGAAACCCTGAGGGAGAAAGCAGCGGAACCGTGACTGGAGTGAACAGTAAAGGCGGGTTTCCGGTTTTGATCGCATCGCTTTCGTTGGGCAAGTGGTAATTAGAAAATTAGCGCGATTCCATACGCTGGGCGACACGTGTCCCTAAGCGATTTCGGAGAACCACCCCTCATCGCGAGTTAAAGTTCGTGCAGTTAGCTCGAGCGATATTCGTCGGATTGTATGGAGCAAGGCTACGTGCTCTCCTCCGTTGGATGTGGAAGGACGTTTAGGTGCTGGGGTCCAGTCCATCACGCAACTATTGAATATTAACCCTCGTGCAAGTTAACCGCACGATTTTCGTAGGATCAGAGGGTGAAAGAGCGATGAATTTCCACCATTGGATCATGAATGAAGTTGCAAGGTGACAAACAAGGTATGGGCCAAAGTTTGATTGTTGTATAAATGTGTGGGCCAGCGTGGGTGAAGTGGTTATGCCGAAAGGAGAATAGGTGTTAACATTACAGTCTTTTGAATTTTGAATGTATTCAGTCAAAATTAAATAGAGGATTCAATAATACAGTGCGAAATGCTATGGGGCCCGAAGAAATTATATAAGCGTTCTCTGGGGATTTAAATACGAAACCAAAGGGTTCATTATAATGTTGAAAGCGTCGTATATGTTAACATATGTGAATAGCGAGAATTTATTGTTGGATTTTTATATGTAATATAGACCAACAAATAATATGAAGAGTTATATAGTGAACACTGTATACGTGCTGAATGGATTTTAAAGTCACTGAAAAATTTGGATGAGTGCTTTAAATGTGCAATATAACAAAAGAGTGAGGATAGCCCGAACATCAAGGAGCTTCTGCACTGAAAATATTCTGCCCAGATATAAAATTAATTGGGTCACAACAATGATTGTAACCTTTGATGGAGCAGCTTCAACATTGATTCAAATTGCTAGTGAAAAAATTAAAAAGTATTGAAATTTCACAACAATTATATTAAAAGACAGTTATATGTACAACAATTATACAATTGCAATGAAGAAGAGAGCCTACAAGAACGAAAGAGAGAGAGACAGCGGAAAAAAAATGTACAGGGAAAAAGATGAATTGAAATTGTAATGTGAATTTCAACCATTACGTTTAAGCTCATATATGAACAGAGAATGTAAGCAGGTAGCTTGAGAACAGAGATTGGTAATGAACAAACATCGCCCAGATTCATATGTATTTGAGAATAAAACCTGAAAAGCAGTTATCTATGTAGCTGGTGCACACAAGTACAGTGAACAGATGAATAAACACAGAGATGAACCAAAGTATACAGAACAGTCACTCAACAGCAGCAGAAAAGACAAATCCAGTAAAGCCAAAATCCAAAAAAGGAGCTGAGTAAAATTGAAGTGTGTAACTGAAAATGTGAATGTAAATGTTGTAATTAATTTTTATTGTTTGTGATGCATTGGCAAGTCTCCGGTAGGAAAACAAAACTCCCACTGTAATATTAAAATTAATGCATATTGTTATATTTTTGAGTGCGCTGGAAAAGAAATGAGAAGGCAGAAGAATGAAGGGTATGGCTATTCATTCCAAATTCCTTGTGGAATACAAACAGTCATGTGGTGAAATCTATGTATAATATCAACCTGATATGCAAGGAGAGGTTAGAGAGAGTAAGGATAGAGAATGAAAAGTATAGAAGATTAAGGCAGAGAAGATAAGGAAGAGAGGAGCAGAAAGAGATGCTACAGAATAGAGCTGATGTCTGAGGTGAATCAACAAACATTTCTTTTCATAAATTGAGGAAGTTGGTGCTTCCCTATCAAGTTGAAGCTTGATAGCTATCAGTTGTAGCTGATTGAGGTTGGAGCCTCCTGTAGGTTGGTGCCTGCAGAAAATTGAAGGGAGTTGGAGCTTCCTTGCAAGTTGTAGCTTGCAGAATTGAGGTTGGAGCCCCCGTGGGAGGCAGCCTACAGAAATCACAGAGAAGGAGTTGGAGCTTGCCTTTGCATCACAACAATAATAAGATGTGGTTTTCTCCCTTTATGGGTTTCCACGTATATCTGTTGTCTCTATTTGTGTTGCCTATGTACTGAGATGATTTACCAAATCTGTTTAATGTTTGATGCTCTCATAATAAGTTTGATGTCACATTAATTTAATACTTGCTGCAACATATTAAGACTGTCCATATACTAAGGTTGATTATAAAAGTAAGTTGTAAATAAGTTGATGAAAAGTTTAAAAAGCTCATGTATGTGTTAAACTTATTCACCCCCCCCTTTCAGTTTAACTAAGGGTTCAACAAATCGCAGAGTCGAGGGTTTAAGATTTGATGGCAGATATTAGAGTGGGCAGAAGAGGAAAAGAAGAGTCACGAGAAGGTGAAAAAATGGGCACAATTAAATTTCAAATCCGAGGGTGAAAGATGAACGGTCGTGATGACTTCGCAAGTCAGACAATATGATATGTGATGAATTGGCGGAGACAAAGGTGAGCCGTCAGATCGTGAAATAGATCAACGACAGATGTTGAATCGCAATTTCGAATTTCGCAAATAATAGTGGATACCGTTAAGAGTTCGCACAGTATGTTAAATGGGTTGTGATGCGATGCGAGAAGGATGAAGGATGCGATGTGAGGAGGGGGAGCTATGTGTCGGCTTTGCACAATAGCGCACTTCAAAATTTTTGTGGTTTAGCGTATTCACAAAGAGTTAAAAATTGTGGGTAGGCAATTGCGATCGCTTGTGATTGGTTCGAAGTATGGTGGGACCCTCCAGCAAGAAGTTCGTGTGTATGTAAAGTGTTTTGGGTTATTTGCATTCTATTATAAAGAGAGATGTCTGATCGCTTCGCGTATGTATGTTATTTAACTCTGAATTGTAATTCAGCTATCTATAAGGAGTTTATGTGGGTCCTAACCCACAAGTCCATATATTATATTTAAAGTGCAGTTACGGCTGCATCAATTGGTAATAGAGCATACAAGATCTGAAAGGCAGTGTGAAAGACTTTGAACTAAGAAAAGTTGAGAAAGATTGCTCATTGATTCTAATAGAGTGAACCTTATGAGGTAAGACTGTGGACTGAAAGCTTATGAAAAAGCATAAGAGCTACAATAGCATGGATGAAGTAGTAGCACAGAAAATAAGGTAGCAATAGGAGTGAAAACATCTCAGCAAGAAGATCACAACCTTAAGGGGCAGTGATGAAGGAAGCTAGCAAGGGTTTTCTAGGAAGAAGACGAAGTGTGGTCAAAACCTAGTATTTCAATTGAGGTTGAAATATAAGAGGACAATAGTGTTCTCAGTGCAGATGAGTTGTGAGGGTGAGCCTAGAAGGAGCATAGAGGAGTGCTCAAGGAGGGTTCTAGATTGAGGACTAGTACTTACCAAAAGACCAAGCACAAAGGAAGTTTGGTGAGTTAAAGTTGTAGTAGGAGGAATTGTTACTACAGGGGTTAGTGCAACTCATACAGGGTGAAAGAACTCAAGAAGATGACTATTGAAAGTCATAGCAGAGGTTCAGGAGGCAACCACAAAGTGAAGAAGGAAGATGCCAAGACAAATGGCATATGGAAGCAGATGACTAATGAAGAATATAAGAGAATAATAATTGATATGAGAACCCATCTTGATCTATTGATGGAGTTGCTACAGAGGAGTGATGAAAACCAGAGGTGTGGATGGACTATGAGGAAGAAATTGAAGTGGCATGGGCTGCAGATGAAGAGTGAGCTTAGGTTGAATGCTCAATAAGAAGAAGCATTACTCAGAGAAGTAGAGTATGAAAGGAAAGTTCTTGCGTATGAAATGGAACATGGATTATTTTATGAAGAAAATAATAATAATACTAATAGGAGGCCTATTGAAGAAATTGCAGGTATAAAGGATGAAGGGAGAGGACAAAATTTTAATTATTTTCGAGAAGAAAACGAGACAGCTGAGTCTCATGTACATGAAAATGCACAACTAAGTGAAAGCAATGATTTCCAGCCTACTATGAAAGCTAAAAACAAGGAGGACTTGGCTTATGATGATGGCCAAGAACAGAAAGGGGCAAAATATGATATCAAGCATTCATATGTTATGCTTGAGAAAGCTGAAAAGAAGACTAGTGAAGACTTTCTGAGTCCTGAAAGAGAATTAGAACATCAAGAGAAAGATTTGGTGATTGAGTCATCAAATAAGACCACTGGGTCTTGTGAGTTTAATGCTGACAATTTGAATGTGTTTGCAGGTTGTGTAGAGACAATCCATCTTTTGGAATTGTCTCAAGTAAAGCTGAAGTTTATCTAGAAAAGAATAATGAAGAAGAAAATTGTCAAGCAAGGTATGATGAAGAGTGTCTTTTTGATGAAGACCAAGTTGAGTTGTTGTAGTAGAAGGAATTCATAAATTCCTTATTTAATGGATTGAGTAACTTTAATGGAGATGAAGTAGTAATGCCTCATGAGATGAAACTTGTTCTTGATGAGGACAAAGAGGAATTGACTTGCTTAAATAGCCAAAGGAATATTGTTGGACAGACATTTAGGACTGTCATAGAAATAGAGAATCATGATTTTATTATGATTAAAGATGAAGAAGCAGTGTCACAAAGACGTTTTATTAGTAACAAGGAAGAAGAAAGCCATAAATATGAAAGTGAGGCAGTTATGTCTCAAGCTAAAGGGAAGTCAGTCCTAGAAGTGGAAAAGACTGAATTGACTATTAGGACTAGTCAAGAAGCAGAAGGACAACAATGGAATGTTGTCAAGGAAGAGGAAGAGAGTTATGTTTAAACTATAATACAACATACTGAAGAGGTACTTGAAGGGAATCAAGTATATAGTGAATGGTTGAGTTGCTTGCTAAAAGCATTTGAGCAAGAGAAAGATATTGCAGACAATAAGATGGGACCGTTTCAAACTGTAGTTGAAATATAGATAGGTATTAGTTTCCAAAACTTAATTATGTTAACTAGTATATAGGAAAGAGTGAAAATATATATTACTACAGTCAGAGAATTAGAAGGAAATTCACCTTTTGACAGTAAATTTGCAAACAAGGAAAAGAAGAGGGATGTTGCAAAGAGAGATATCTTCATAGATATTCAGGAAGTTTGGGTGGTAGCAATTTCTGGAGTAATATTTGCAGCAGTATCTTGGACAGATTGTAGTAGAATGTGTTGGTAGAGGATTGGAAATAAGATTAGATTATAGCAGAATATTGAATTTCAAGAAACCATAGATGAACTATGGGAGTTAATGCAAATACCTAAGAAGAGTTACATCAAAATGAAGAACGAATTCCACTGTGGAATTGGTTGGAAAGTGAAGAACAGTGAAGGTAGAGGCAGTGGAGCACTACAGTAAAAAGTATGGAAGCCTGTAAGATTGCAGCTAAAGAATGGTGAAGACAATGCAACTCACGGACAACAGAAAAACAGAGTTTGGGATCCTGGAAGATTCAAGCATTGAGGACACACGACTAGGAGGTCATGAATTCTTTTACCTTGGGAGTCTAATGCAGGAGCATTAAAGTATATCCAACAATGTGACAAGCTGGTAACAAGTTGTGGCTTGGGAAGAGGACTAGCAGTCCAAAGAATTTTAAGACTTTGTTTTTTTTTAAAGTATTTTGTTTAAGTTAATTTGGGCTAACACAACCATTGTAATTTGCAGTTTAAAAGAATAGTTAAGTTAGGATCAGTTAAGTATTTAGTTTAATAAATTGTTCTGAAACTGAATACAATTTCCCAACCATAAGGGGATTTTGGAAATACATAAAGCCAGACCAAATCCACTATTGGGGGGTTCTGCCATCCGTAGAGAGAGAGAGAAAAGGAGGGGAATAGGTGTGCGAGAGAGGGGTGAACAGATTGTAGAAAAAAATGTAAAAACTAGCCGACCTAGGGCTTGGTTATGTGTATTTTCATTTCTAAATTAATTCCAAGTGTTTTGTATTTGGACCGGTTTCTCTGTTTTAACCCGTTTGTTTTATTTCCCTGTCGAAATAAAGTATTGTATTTAAATCACATAGTAGGAATGTTAATCTGGACTTTGTTTGTATCTGTGTGTTTTATATATGCGTACTCTTTATGTGAATCAATAGACAGATTGAGCAAGAAGACGAAGTTCCTATGAATTTCGCATAGACAAAGCTATGGCAGAGATCGAGGAATGAGAGACGAAGAAAAATCTCAGGAGGGATCCGCGCATTTATAGACTGAATGAATCTCAGGAGAGATAGCGTTGAAGAATTTCGAGGAAGCTCAGGAGGAGAAGCGTGGAGGAAATGGCAGTGTAGAGCGACGAACATTGAAAGAGGAGAAATCGATTAAAGACAAAAATACTTAGAAGAATTCCAAGAGAGGAATTGACAGCGAGGATTGAATTGCAGAGTCGAGGGTTTAAGATTTGATGGCAAAGATTAGAGCGGGTAGAAGAGGCGAAGAAGAGCCGCGAGAAGGTGCACGGACGGTCGCGATTAAATCATAGATCTGAGGATGAAAAATGAACGGTTGTGATGACTTCACAAGTTAGACAGTATGATATGCGATGAATTGTCAGAGACAGACGTGAGCCGTTGGATCGTGCAGTAGATCAGCTGTGGATGATGAGTCATGATTTCACATTTCGCAAATAATAGCGGATACCGTTAAGATTTCACACGGTATGTTAAATGGGTTGTGATGCGGTGCGAGAAGGATGAAGGATGCGATGTGACAAGGGGGAGCCACATGTCGGCTTTGTGCAATAGTGCACTTCGCAAGTTTTATGGTTTAGCGTATTCACAAAGAGTTAAAAGTTGCAGGCAGGCGATTGCGATCACTTGTGATTGGTTCGAAGTATGGTGGGACCCTCTAGCAAGAAGTCTATGTGTATGTAATGTGTTTTGGGTTATTTGCATTCTATTATAAAGAGCGTTGTTTGATCGCTTCGTGTATGTATGTTATTTAACTCCGAATTGTAATTCTGCTGTGTATAAGGAGTTTATGTGGGTTCTAACCCACAAGTCCACAAATTATTTGTAAACTGCAGCTACGGCTGCATCAAGTTTGTACGTCATGAAATTTGACCCCTCTTGGTACTATATAGATCAGAAGTTCAAATGGATCTAGGTTGGTTTTAGTTGAGAGTTATCACACAAAATTTATAGATAATCAACATTACATATATGTCTAAGATTAACGAGATTAGTTGAAATTTACTCATTGGTTGAAAGTATAAAGGGTATTACGTAGAAGGATCAATGTAAATATATCTTTTATACTTTTTATTATGGTGATATAATTTATAAATTATCAACATTACATATATGTATATGTCTAGGATTAAATTTGAACATTTGAAATTTACTCACTTTCCTATGTTGGTTGAAAACATAGAGAGTATTATCGAGAAAGATAAATGTTATCTTCTTCAATTTTTAGTATAGTTACATAATTTGTAAATGCTTAATATATATATATATATATATGGGTGAAAATGTGAAGTTGGGTTACACTTTTTGCCCTTTTTTGAGAAAAAACTTTCACATTTTTTCTTTCTTCTTTTTATTTTTATTTTTATTTTTCTTTATTATTTTTTTTTTCCTTCAACTTTTTGCAAGCTAAAACAATTTTTCTGTTTAGAAATTCATTTTGCGATAAAACTAAAAGTTGTCAAAAATTTTGTTAGCTTTCTATTACTTATTTTTTGGAATTTTTTTATACACATTTGTTATGTCAACTTAGCGTTTCTTTGAGTGTGTGTTTTTTAACAATCAACGGATTCATAAGAAGTCATGTTAATACGCAATGTTGTATTCCTTTGAAAATTTGTGTTTTTGAGAAACAAAATGTGTTACAACAATCTAGACAGAGTCTACTTTGGTTTCGTCATATTTACAAAGCCAATGGATGTATATCGTAATTAATAGATTTTTTTGAACTGGTCCAATATGAAAAACTGCATATTTTGAATATGTTTCGTGACGCAAGAAATTTCTTAACATATAAGTTATAAACTAAAAATCTAAAAGCTACCCATTAGAGACAACAGACCAATGTAATGTACGATAATTTTTTCAATTTTGGTTACAATGTATTTTGGAAGATACAAAATTTTGATTTCACTGAATCACAATGACCTTCAGAAATTGTTTGCATCCGTTTTATTACAAAATTAATTAAAATTAGTAAATATTTATGAAATTCCATGAAAGTTATATTTCGTGAAAGTAGATTCAATTCTGAAAATGCTTGTCTTGGTTCCGACACTTAATTCAGAATGTTTCATGGAGTTTAGTCAGTCCAATGTTGCAGAAATGTATTCAGGGCTTGACTTTGCGTAACTGGTGATGCGTTAGTTTGGTTGAACTCTTAAACAAAGTTTGGCCGAACTGTTTTTTGCGCCGATGGCACATTAAATCAAACGACAAAGTAGTTTGGCCGAATTATTTATTAAAAGTTTGGCCGAAATTTTACTTAACTTTCCGTCGGCCGGAAAGTACCGCCGAGCCCCTCCAAAAAAACATTTCACGGCAATATAAATTGCTGCGATACCATTCATTATTTTCGCACTTTTGGTCTGATTTTACAAAAGTCTTGATCTGATTTTGCAAAGAATTGTTTTGGGTTTAAGGACTTTTCTTGGAAGTACATTCAAAGGACTTTTCTTTGAGACACATTATTTTCGTACATTTGATCTGATTTTGCAAGGAATTTTTTTGGGTTTAAAGAATTTTCTTGGAAGTACATTCTAAAGACATTTCTTGGAGGTATGTGATACAATTTTTGGGGTTTTTTTTTTTTTTTTTTTTTAAGTATGGATTTGGGATTAATTTCGAAAGGGCATTTTTTGGTTTTGGGTTGAAGTAAATCTTTTATAATGATTTTTTTAAAATGAGTTTTTGTGTAACTTTTTAAATGAAATTTTTTTGTAGGACTTGGAAGGAAATATTTTGAACTTCGTTTCATTTTTATAAGACATTTTTTTCCTGAATTTTTTTAAGTAAGTGTTTTGGATTGGATTATGTAATTTTTGCAAAAAATTTAAAATGAGTTTTTTTTTTTTTTTTTTTTTTTTTTTAAAATTAAATCTTTTGTGATGTTTTTTTAATTGTGTTTTTGTCTAAATTTTTGAAGGAATTTTTTTGAACTTCATACTCTATTATCATGGGAAATCAAAGGAATTGTAGAAGAAAATATGATCAAAAAAGAAACCGAGAGGAACGTAGAGAAGAGACGAGACAATCTCACAAAAGAAAGATAGAAGCACTCTCGAATATTGAAGTGGAAAATCAACCTCAACTAGAAGTTGAAGCGAGTATGTAAATGTAAATATTATGATTTTGATATATTTAAAATTTTCCTAGTGTAAAATGTGAACCTTAATTTTTATTTGATGAACTAATTTGAAAAATATTTTGCAATGTAAACAAGAGGAGGTATTCCCTCAAAAAATTGATGATGAGATACAAAATTTTTAAAGAGAAAGTGAAAGAGATATTGAACCAATGATTGAGGATGTTAAGAACATGGCGAAAGAAATTCACAACAAGAATTAACTGGCAAGGCGATATATATATATTTGTTGAACATGCCCATTATTGAAATTTATACATATATTTATTAATTTAGTTATTTATCAATATGTAAACTTGATATGCAAATTAATATCCATTCGAATATGTACAGAGGAAATCAGTATCGATAATGAGATGTTAGAAAATGTCGACACTCACACATATGGAGATAAAAAACCTGACTATATTATACGATATCGTGTCGATAAAATTTTGGAAATGTTTTTCAAACCTGAGCAAGTGACAGTTCAAGCTAAAATGTTGAAAGGTCTCCTATCATCAAGGGAATTAAAAGAAGCGATGACACTATTGGGTATTCGAAAATCAACCAAAGATAAAAATGGAATAGCAAGGATACAAAATATAACAGTTGGTAAATTCAATGAAAAGATCTAGACAGAAAAATGTTTCAGTTGTATGTAGAGCAATACATATGGTAGTGGTTTCATCAAGTACTAAAGAGAATCGCTTGGTAAAAACTATGGCACGAGTATTAGGAACCTCATAATAAACTTTGCACAAACATCAGAAAATTCGGTTGCAAATAGATGTAAATGATGAACTTGCTTGTTGGAGAGCTATTTGTAGGCAACCATATAAAGATAGACTTGGAGAAAATGTTAAAAATATAATATATGAATATTGGAAGAACAATTCGCGTGTTTCGCCAACTGCAAGGCATGTGATGCGAAGAAGAATAGCACGAAATTAGTATGAAGAACATGAAAAAAAATTCTTGGAAACCACTCAGATAGATTTTTTCAACAAGTTCAAAGAAGAGAATCATGAAATTTGTGTTTCAATCAGTGCTTTTGTTCAACAAAAGCCATGGTATGTAAAACCTATCACCGTATGCGACACTTGTTGTTGCCTTTATCATGTGGAATTTGAGTTATATTATGACACATTCCTTGATTTTGGTAGAACATGTTGGAAGGATTCACCTCCTCCTTCCACTATTCATGATTGGATATCTCAAATTCTATGTGAAAGAGAAAGCGATGAACTATTTTACGAAAATAAATGTGTTGGTGGTAAAAAATGCGATGATTGTGGAAATTTGACTAAATTTCAAAACAAATATCGTACTGATATAAATGATCAATCATTGTCCAACATGAAAGTGAAATGGAAGAGATATGAATATATCCATATATCGATTCAAGGTGCAAATAGTGTTAAAAGAATTGAATTACAAGAAGAAGAAATTTTTGTTATAGACTTTTTGAGAAATTTTGAGGCAGAAATTTACAAATACACCAAGCATTCCCATAGAGCTCGATGGCAAGACTTGCAATTCAAAAAATCCCGTGAATTTTTTCCACCAGGGACCATTTTGTCAGTAGTTGATTTTGTAGAAAACTAAACATTTGTTCCATAGAAAGAAATTCAGAGTGAATACTATCATTCTGACCAAGTCTCCATGCTCGTCCATATTCTATATAGACACGCTGAACAAAACGTCGATCATATATAAAGCACCAATGAAAATCGACATATTATTAAAGAATATCACTTTTATATCAGTGACGATCATACACATGATACATATTTTGTACAACATTGTTTTGGAAAAATTTATGATACCTTGAAAAATCATGGAATAACATTCAATGAGCATTGTATATGGTCAGACGGATGCGTAGGACAATTCAAATCTGCACGATCATTCTTTTGGTTGTGTTGTCTTCATAAGAAAACCTGCATTAAACATTGTTGGAATTTCTTGGAGACTGGCCATGGAAAAGGAGAACATGACGGTGCAGGGGCATTCATAAAACGAGCACTTCAAAGATATCAAATGAACCCCTCTGCAAGCCGACTTATGGACGCGAAAGAAGTTATTCAATGGTGCAGCGCTGCTCTAAGCCATGAGACTAACTGATCAAGGGAAGTGCGAAGGTACATTCAATTGAATTTTTATTAAATGTCTAATTAAATAAACAGTGTACATTTATCATAATGATTATATTTAATTGTATTTTGATATCATATTTACATTCTTCTTTAAATTTTCCATATAAAGGTTTTTTTGGCATATTGGGATCGAAGATGTAGATAGATCAATTGGAAATGATGTTGAAACAATAAAAGGGACTCGAAATTTGCATTCAATTAAAACAAAGTCGTCCAGAAATGTGTTTACATTGGATAAAAGAAAATATTCTTGTTTTTGTCCTATTTGCATAGACAACACAAAATCCAATGACGTTTGTGAAAACAAAATGTATGTAAAAGATTGGAAACATACAGAGCTAAATACAAAGGGAAAAATGTCCGTTGCAATGTTTGAAGAAATGCAATCAGAGGAGACTACAATATCATCCGATGGTGATCAAGTTTCTGATCTTGTTAGAGAAGGTAACATTTGAATTTCTTTCTAATGATAAAGATCTAGAAATAAATTTGAATATATGTATAATTTTGTCAAGTTTGTTTTATTGTACATGAGATGTTTTTGCTGTAATTGCACCTACTGAAAACGATGAAAATGTGAAGTATTATTTGATGCGTTGCACTGAACGAAAAATGAAATTATTAGAAGACTATAATGATCACGGATTTCCATATGAAAGAGGATCTATTATACTAAAAGGTTATTTTTTCAGACAAACTAATCAAAGTGGGAATTTTGTTTACTTTGAAGACTATGAACTTGATTTCATAAGTTGTCAATATAGTCAATTGGTGGGTGCAGTACGCATAAAATTGATTGAGGTTCAATCAAAGAAAAAAACGAATATTAAGAAATGGA
The DNA here is from genome assembly GCA_034641835.2 of Pinus albicaulis. NCBI lineage: Eukaryota > Viridiplantae > Streptophyta > Pinopsida > Pinales > Pinaceae > Pinus > Pinus albicaulis. The sequence goes on along the minus strand of CM076582.1, from coordinate 1,345,134,570 downwards.
AAATGTCAAAATCCGATCATGAACGGATTATTGAAGATGGCATTCCATTGGATTTTTTTTTATTGAACTGCCCAACAATTTATTCTCTTTGGATTATATGTTCTAGAACTTCCAGTACTCAATTAAAAATTGAGCTTCCTTGTTATGTTTTCTGTGCAAGTGTTTGCACATGTACAAATTGTTGTGGTACATGCACACTCTAGTATCAACTGAAAGTAGCTATTTTATACATGCATTGATGAAAAATGTTGCATACATATTGGACATATATGTATACGTTCTAGAATACAATTAACTATTCAAGTAGTTTTACTATGTGCATTGATGAAAAATGTTTCACGTACTCAATATATATGTTCTAGAATGCAATTAACTGAAAGTAGTTTTTCTATGTGCATTGATGAAAAATGTTGCATGTACTGGATATATACATGAACTCAATGCACACAGTTTTTCTTGTGGGATTTTTTGGTAAAAGTATCCACAATGTAAATAAATTATCCGCAGTATAATTTTGTATGAAGATTCCTTTCAGACAAGAGACTCAGAGCACTTCTTCGACTTTTGGTGGGATTTGACCTACATCTCTATTCCTGATTGAAAATCCAGTACAAAATTTGTCTGTCCAATGGTCGAATATGTTCTATGTGCATTAATGAAAAATTTACATACTACATACTATTGTTTGAGTGAATTTTTTTTTAAAAACTTACCAAATGTACTTCAACCATGTCTAAAACTTGAATTTTAAAAACTTTTTGATAAATATCAAAACAAATTACTTCACATGTCATGCCAATTGTAGTTCAACTATCCAATAAAAACATTAACCATTTAACATTATATCACATGCCAAATCTAGATTAAAATGGTATCCAAAACTTATTTTTAAAAACTTTTTGATTATATCACAACATTACTTCACATGATTAATGTACTTCAACCATCCAAAACTTGGGTTTTAAAAACCTTTTGATTATATCACAACATTACTTGACATGCCATCCAATTGTAGTTCAACTATCCAATAAAAACATTTAACATTATATCACATGTGCCAAATGTAGATTTAAACCATCCAAAACTTAAGTTTTAAAAACTTTTTGATTATATATCGTGCAACATTACTTCACATGCCATGCCAATTATAGTTCAACTATCCAATAAAAACACTTAACATTATATCACATGCCAAATGTAGATTGAAACCATCCAAAATTATAGATCACAAGATTACTTCACATGCACGTATTGCTTCACATGCCATGCCAATTGTAGTTCTTGACTATCCAATAAAAACATTAAACATTTAACATTAAATATCACATGCCAAATGTAGATTGAAACCATCCAAAATTATAGATCACAACATTACTTCACATGCACGTATTACTTCACATGCCATGCCAATTGTAGTTCTTGACTATCCAATAAAAACATTAAACATTAAACATTAAATATCACATGTCAAACGTAGATTGAAACCATCCAAAACTTGAGTTTTAAAAACTTTTTGATTATATCATGTAACATTACTTGACATGCCATGCCAATTATAGTTCAACTATCCAATAAAAACATTTAACATTATATCACATGCCAAATGTAGATTGAAACCATCCAAAACTTAACTTTTAATTTAACAAAAAATTATAGATCACAACATTATTTCACATGCCAAATGTACTTCAAGCATCCAAAACTTAAATTTTAAAAACAAAACAAATTATAACACATCATTACATAAAATGCCAAATGTAGTTTAGAAGCAAAACAAAAATTAAATTTTAAAAACAAAACAAATTATAACACATCATTACATAACATGCCAAATGTAGTTCAGAAGCAAAACATTAATTTATAGATGACAACATTACTAGTAGTTCAATTATCCAAAACTTAAATTTTTTAAAAACCAAACAAATTATATAACAACATTACTTCACATTCACATGCCAAAAGTACTAAAACCATCCAAAACTTAACTTTTTGGAACAAAACAAATTATATTAACACTGTAATAAAATATGTTCAAAACTTGTTACATATCTCACAAGTATCAAGTATCAAGTTATATATATATATATATATATATATATATATATATATATATATATATATATGACAATGCATCTAGATAATATATAAAAAAAGTAAATTTAAGACTATCTAAATCTTGAAATCAAATCTACAAATCATGTCCATCAAATAGAGATGGATGTAGTGTCTTTCCTATCAGAGTCTCAATCCACGCACTATCATGCGAAGCATGGGAAACCTGTACACAATGCACATGTACAAACATTAAAATTTGATGTTTTAAAAATGAGTGAGAATATATATAGAACTTCATGTATACCTCATGAGGTTCCCTCTCCATTTGTTCACCTGCTACAAGTTCCCCCATGGGAACATCTCCAACAGTAAACTGTACAATATACATGTACAATTATATATATATATATATATTAAAAAATTTCAGATGAAAATGCATGTGTACATATATAAACTTATTTTCAATAATATTAAAAAAAAAGTTAGACAACTTGTTCAAATGGTTGAAATGGTGTGGATGTTCCTATCTCCGTCGCTAGAGTCCATGGATTAAAGAAATCTTCTCTAGAAACCTAAAATTCAAAATTTTAAAAGTATAAAATAACTCAAGATCAAGATCTCAATTTATAATAAAACTTAAATAAACTTCAATTTTTAAATTATAACTAAATTTACAATATATATATATATATATATATATATAAGTGAAAAATTGAATACTTCTGCAGGTGAATTTGGGACATCTCCTAAGAGAGGCTCCAAATGAAAATCTCCAAGAACCTAAAATTCAAAAAATTTAAAATAACTCAACATATAGATATATATATCTCAATTTTTAATGGAAATTTTTGAGGTGGAATATATATATATATATAACTTAAACATAAATTTTAAAAGTGAAAAATTGTCCATACTTGTTGTGGATGTGGCACATCTCCTAAGGAAGTAGAAGGTACATCTCCCAAGGAAGAAGAAGGTACCGCCATCCCAAAAACATTGGACGTAATCGAAATCTGTTAAAACATTTTATCATTATATATACATACATGTACATGTGTGCACAATTATTTATTTTAAAATATCACTTAAAAAACACTAACATTTGCCAACATATCTTGATGGTGAGACCCATCTACATTGTTTGAACCAGAGGTCCCGAACGTGATATTAACATTTTCGTCATTCATCATGCGTGACAACTGCAAATGGTGTTTTAACATATAATGATACATTTTTGTTAGATTAATGTACATACAAATAAATGTATACATGTACATACACATGTATTTATTACAAATTGTACACATGTATGTGTTAAAATAATTGAACCCTAAGGTCATTAACACATACCGTTCCCGTTCCCTCTTCCTCGTGAAGAATTAGGTCTTGAAAACCGTTGCGACAATTCTTTGCATATATTCGAAGATCTTCAACATTCATGTTGTCAATCTCTTCATCTGTACAATACACAAAATTGGCACTTGCATTTTCACGTGCTCTTTGTCGATTTAGACAAACATTGACTCCACCCAATCTGCTGTAAACATTGTCGATCATGACATCCCTTGCTTCTCGACTTATTTGAGAAGTCGCATCCATCTCTGACCACAGAGTTTCGACCCGAAAAGGTCGACTCACCAATGGCGGCTCAGTGCGAGGCAAATCCACATCTCGCTTAGTGCCCTTACGGTCATACAATCGACCTTTCCCCAGACCAAAAAATTCTGACGGAAGGTCATTGTAGTTGGGTTTCATATTAAAAAAAAAAATTGTGTAAAACAATTGTGCAAAATAAAAAGGAACCTCGTCGTTCCATGGGAGCCTTCCATAGGCCGCAAGGTGCCTATCATACAAATAGTGAGCTATATTTGGGTGCTTGAAATATTGCACCTTCAAAATTTTTCTTTTTGGCCCTTCCTTGAAATTAAACATTGACTTCACCATATCTCTTGTAACTCTTTGTTTTACATCCTCCCATTTATCGGGACCCATTACTGTTTCCTTTCTCTTTCTCATGACTTCTACAAATGTATTAGTTGTTGGCCCAAGATTTTTGTACACATTTACTATTTCACCCAATGAATGTGTAACTATTTCGAGGCTTTGTCGACTCTCAGCAGGTAGAGTCAAAGCCACGAGATCTCTCCGCAATTTTGCATGAATTTGTTGACACCTTTCTAAGGTCCATTGCGCCATGTTTCTTTCCCATGCTATATTATAAATGTTAGATGGATAAGTTGTGGTGGGTAGACAACCTTATTCTTGAATGTAGCATTCTGCCCTGCGTCTATTTTGACCAATATTTGGAACATTTTCAGCCTCTGCATCAATATATATAAAATTTTGTATATTAGAAAAAACACATGTAAACAAATTTTTACAAATTCAATGAAAAAAAATATTGAAATTGATGGCAACCTCGACATGGTTGGTTAGCATCTTCTCCACCCTGAAACTGTTGAGACCCAGAACGACCCTGCTGAGAACCAGCAGTTGATTGGCCTCTGGGAGGATAAATATCACCCCCTTCATGCAACCTGCTACCACTTATTGATGGCCCTCTAAGGGGATTTGAACCACCACCAACCTCTCGAGAGGAGAGAGAAGCTTCATAAACAAATACGAATTTATAATCAATTGAAAAATACATTCATGTACATATAAATACACACGTACATATTCATTGATTAAATTGCGTTCAAACCATACCACGACTGGGTGAACCCTGGGCATCCATGGTTGGAGTAGAGACCCTTCTCTTCTTATTAGCTCCTAAAAAATAAAAAATGAAACTTATTTTAACAACTAATTTAACTCACAAAGTTGATAAAAAATCAATTCCATATGTACACACATGTATGGAGATTTAAGATTATATTTAAATTTACCATGAACAACTCTCGATCTCGATCCCTGATCCTCCCCTCTCGTAGAGATATGAGATTCCGTTGATCTTCGTCGTTCATCCTCCATGATATATATATATCTATGGTGGAAATTTACAATTAATTTTTTAAATAACTAATTTAAATTAAATTCAAGATAAATTTCAGAAAATTAATGTTTAATTTAAAGTGTAAACAAATTATGGTTGATGAATAAATTTTGAAGGAGAGCGTCTCAACACTATTTCATATTTAAGAGACGAATCTCAATAATATTTGAAGAATAGCGTCTTAAAACTAATTGGATGACTTTTCTGATATATTCATTTCCTTTGGACGACTTTGCTAGTTGCAATATTGGAAAGCAAATATGTAATCACTGCATTCCCTGGATTGGGATAGCAAGAAACTTCTATGCATAATCTCCATTTTTCAACCATATTTAATGGTTTTCTTATCCCTAAAAAAACAAATTCAATATATATATATATATATATATATATCTGTATATTCACATTTATTGCAAATGCATGGGAGAAATGAAAAACTTATATTTAGATCTATTCCAGAGATTTACTATAGGGGCATTTACTAGATATGTCACCTTTCATAAAAGATGAGATCCAGAGGCTACCTGGACCTTTACAGACTCTGCCTATAGAAATACCATGGATATGAAAATGAAAAACTTCTAATTAGAGAGATATTCTAAAGATTGAATGTAGAGGCATTTGCTAGATTAGGTTTTAAAAACTATATGTTTCGTATCAAATCACTTTTGGTTTCAATGGGAAAATTTTATGACTAATTTGTGTTTTACATGTTGAATATAAAAGGTTTTTTCTCTCTCATTGTTTGAGACCATGGATATGAAAATCAAAAACTATATACTTAGTTAAAACCTATGTTTTGTATCAAATTACATTTTATTTCTAAATACTATATACATGTTTACAGTAGGGGCATTTCCTGTAGGGGAATTTAGATCTATTCCAGAGATTGACTGTAGGGGCATTTACTAGATACGTCACCTTTCAGAAAAGATGAGATCCAGAGGCTACCTGGCCCTTTACAAACTCTGCCAATAGAACTACCATGGATATGAAAATGAAAAACTTCTAATTAGATAGATGTTCTAAAGATTGAATGTAGGGGCATATACTAGATTAGGTTTTAAAACCTATATTTTTCGTATGAAATCACTTTTGGTTTCAATGGGAAACTTTTATGGCTAATTTGTGTTTTACATGGTGAATATAAAAGGTTTTTTCTCTCTCATTGTTTGAGACCATGGATATGAAAATGAAAAACCATTACTTGGTTAAAACCTATGTTTTGTATCAAATTACGTTTTGTTTCTAAATACTATATACATGTTGACTATAGGGGCATTTACTGTACAAGAATTTAGATCTATTCTAGATATTGACTGTAGGGGCATTTACTAGATATGTCACCTTTCATAAAAGATGAGATCTAGAGGCTACCTGGCCCTTTACAAAGTCTGCCTATAGAATTACCATGGATAAGAAAATGAAAAACTTCTAATTAGATAATTATTCTAAAGATTGAATTTAGGGGCATTTATTAGATTAGGTTTTAAAACCTATATGTTTCGTATCAAATCACTTTTGGTTTCAATGGGAAACTTTTATGGATAATTTGTGTTTTACATGTTGAATATAAAAGGTTTTTTCTCTCTCATTGTTTAAGACCATGGATATGAAAATTAAAAACTATATACTTGGTTAAAACCTATGTTTTGTATCAAATTAACTTTTGTTTCTAAATACTATATACATGTTGACTGTAGGGGCATTTACAGTAGGAGAATTTACTAGATATGTCACCTTTCATAAAAGATGAGATCTAGAGGTTACCTGGCCCTTGACAGAATCTGCCTATAGAACTACCATGGATATGAAAATGAAAAACTTCTAATTAGATAGATGTTCTAACGATTGAATGTAGGGGCATTAACTAGATTAGGCTTTAAAACCTATATGTTTCGTATCAAATCATTTTTGGTTTCAATGGGAAACTTTTATCGCTAATTTTTGTTTTACATGTTGAATATAAAAAGTTTTTTCTCTCTCATTGTTTGAGACCATGGATATGAAAATGAAAAACTATATACTTGGTTAAAACCTATGTTTTGTATCAAATTAATTTTTGTTTCTAAATACTATATACATGTTGACTGTAGGGGCATTTAGATCTATTCCAGAGATTGACTGTAGGGGAATTTACTAGATATGTCACCTTTCATAAAAGATGAGATTCAGAGGCTACCTGGCCCTTTACAGACTCTGTCTATAGAACTACCATGGATATGAAAATGAAAAACTTCTAATTAAATCTATTCTAAAGATTGAATGTAGGGGCATTTACTAGATTAGGTTCTAAAACCTATATGTTTTGTATCAATTCAATTTTGGTTTCAATGGGAAACTTTTATGGCTATTTTTCTTTACATGTTGAATATAAAAGGTTTTTTCTCTTTCATTGTTTGAGACCATGGGTATGAAAATGAAAAACTATATAATTGGTTAAAATCTATGTTTTGTATTAAATTACTTTTTGTTTCTAAAAAAGTTATATATACATGTTGAATATAAAAGGTTTTTTTCTCTGTCATTGTTTGAGACCATAGATATGAAAATGAAAAAATTCTATTTAGATCTATTCTCTAGAGCTATGGCTAATTTGTGTTTTACATACATTGACTCTTAGGTTAAAACCTATGTTTTTTTATCAAATCACTTATGGTTTCAATGGGAAACTTCTATGGCTAATTCAAGTGTTTTACATGTTGAATATAAAATGTTTTTTTCTCTCTCATTGTTTGATACCATGGATATGAGAATGAAAAAATTCTATTTAGATCTATTCTAGAGATATGGCTAATTTGTGTTTTACATGTACATTGAATATAAAATGTTTTCTCTCTCATTGTTTGAGTCCATGGCTATGAAAATGAAAAACTTCTAGATATTTAAAACTACTCAAGAGATTGATTGACTTGTAGGGGCATTTACTCTTAGGTTATTTAAACCTATGTTTTATATCAAATCACTTATGGTTTCAATGGGAAACTTTTATGGCTAATTCTTGAGTGTTTTACATGTTGAATATAAAAGGTTTTCTTCTCTCTTATTGTTTGAGACCATGGATATGAAAATGAAAAACTTCTATTTAGATCTATTCTAGAGATATGACTAATTTGTGTTTTACATACATTGAATATAAAAAAAAATTTCTCTCATTGTTTGAGACCATGGATATGAAAATGAAAAACTTCTAGATATTTAAAACTATTCGAGAGATTGATTGACTTGTAGGGGCATTTACTCTTAGGTTAAAACCTATGTTTTGTATCAAATCAGTTATGGTTTCAATGAGAAACTTTTATGGCTAATTCAAGTGTTTTACATGTTGAATATAAAAGGTTTTTTTCTCTCTCATTGTTTGAGACCATGGATATGAAAATGACAAACTTCTATTTAGATCTATTCTAGAGATACGGCTAATTTGTGTTTTACATGTACGTTGAATATAAAAGATTTTTTCTCTCATTGTTTGAGACCATGGATATGAAAATGAAAAACTTCTAGATATTTAAAACTATTCGAGAGATTGATTGACTTGTAGGGGCATTTACTCTTAGGTTAAAACCTATGTTTTGTATCAAATCACTTGTGGTTTCAATGGGAAACTTTTATGGCTAATTTGTGTTTTACATGTTGAATATAAAAGGTTTTTTTCTCTCTCATTGTTTGAGAACATGGATATGAAAATGAAAAACTTCTATTTAGATCTATTCTAGAGATATGGCTAATTTGTGTTTTACATACATTGAATATTGAAGGTTTTTTCTCTCATTGTTTGAGACCATGGATATGAAAATGAAAAACTTCTAGATATTTAAAACTATTCGAGAGATTGATTGACTTGTAGGGGCATTTACTCTTCTAGGTTAAAACCTATGTTTTGTATCAAATCACTTATCGTTTCAATGGGAAACTTTTATGGCTAATTCAAGTGTTTTACATGTTGAATATAAAAGGTTTTTTTCTCTCTCATTGTTTGAGACCATGGATATGAAAATGAAAAAATTCTATTTAGATCTATTCTAGAGATATGCCTAATTTGTGTTTTACATACATTGAATATAAAAGGTTTTTTCTCTCATTGTTTGAGACCATGGGTATGAAAATGAAAAACTTCAAGATATTTAAAACTATTCGAGAGATTGATTGACTTGTAGGGGCATTTACTCTTAGGTTAAAACCTATGTTTTGTATCAAATCAGTTATGGTTTCAATGGGAAACTTTTATAGCTAATTCAAGTGTTTCACATGTTGAATATAAAATGTTTTTTTCTCTCTCATTGTTTGAGACCATGGATATGAAAATGAAAAACTTCTATTTAGATCTATTCTAGAGATATGGCTAATTTGTGTTTTGCATACATGTGAATATAAAAGGTTTTTTCTCTCATTGTTTGAGACCATGGATATGAAAATGAAAAACTCCTAGATATTTAAAACTATTCGAGAGATTGATGGACTTGTAGGGGCATTTAATCTTACGTTAAAACCTATGTTTTGTATCAAATCACTTGTGGTTTCAATGGGAAAATTTTATGGCTAATTTGTGTTTTACATGTTGAATATAAAAGGTTTTTTCTCTCTCAATGTTTGAGACCATGGATATGAAAATGAAAAATTATATAATTGGTTAAAACCTATGTTTTGTATTAAATTACTTTTTGTTTCTAAATAAGTTATATGCACATTGAATATAAAAGGTTTTTTCTCTCATTGTTTTCAAGTCCATGGATATGAAAATGAAAAACTTTTATATTTAAAACTATTCAAGAGATTGATTGACTTGTAGGGGCATTTACTCTTAGATTAAAACCATGTTTTGTATCAAATCACTTATGGTTTCAATGGGAAACTTTTATGGCTAATTCAAGTGTTTTACATGTTGAATGACTTGTAGGGGCATTTAATCTTAGGTTAAAACCAATGTTTTGTATCAAATCACTTATGGTTTCAATGAGAAACTTTTATGGATAATTCAAGTGTTTTACATGTTGAACATAAAAGGTTTTTTTCTCTCTCATTGTTTGAGACCATGGATATGAAAATGAAAAACTTCTATTTAGATCTATTCTAGAGATATGGCTAATTTGTGTTTTACATGTACATTGAATATAAAAGGTTTTCTCTCTCATTGTTTGAGTCCATGGATATGAAAATGAAAAACTTCTATTTATAACTATTCAAGAGATTAATTAAATTGTAGGGGCATTTACTCTTAGGTTATTTAAACCTATGTTTTGTATCAAATCACTTATGGTTTCAATGGGAAACTTTTATGGCTAATTCTTAAGTGTTTTACATGTTGAATATAAAAGGTTTTTTTCTCTCTCATTGTTTGAGACCATGGATATGAAAATAAAAAACTTCTATTTAGATCTATTCTAGAGATATGGCTAATTTGTGTTTTACATATATTGAATATAAATTTTTTTTTCTCTCATTGTTTGAGACCATTGATATGAAAAAACTTCTATATGTAGGGGCATTTACTCGTAGGTTAAAACCTATGTTTTGTATCAAATCACTTATGGTTTCAATGGGAAAATTTTATGGCTAATTTGTGTTTTACATGTTGAATATAAAAGGTTTTTTTCTCTCTCATTGTTTGAGACCATGGATATGAAAATGAAAAACTTCTATTTAGATCTATTCTAGAGATATGGCTAATTTTTGTTTTACATGTACATTGAATATAAAAAGTTATTTCTCTCATTGTTTGAGACCATGGATATGAAAATGAAAAAATTCTATATGTAGGGGCATTTACTCTTAGGTTAAAACCTATGTTTTGTATCAAATCACTTATGGTTTCAATGGGAAACTTTTATGGCTAATTTGTGTTTTACATGTTGAATATAAAAGGTTTTTTTCTCTCTCATTGTTTGAGACTATGGATATGAAACTCTTAGTTCTATAAGCTAATTTTAGTCTCATGAAGTTAAAATTTCTTTCATTCATAAATTCATAAATAAAAGGACAACCGAACAGTCAGCCACACAATGACAACTGTTTTACTGTTTTCTTGGAGACTTAACTATTTCTTGTAAAAGGATCTAAGGATCTCCTCTAATCTCTAATGAAAAACACTTATTTACTTTTCAGAGAACGACATGCTTGCACGCTTAAACGTTACTTGTTTAACGATCTAATATTCAATGAATCACAATGATTTTAATTTCCAAACTATTGTTTTCTTTGCTTCTAAACTCGTTTTCTCTGCAACTAAATAATGAAACACTCTGGTTCTATATTTCAGGGATTCTCCCGCATTTATAATGCAATGTTAATGTTATATAACAAAGATGAGCTGCCAAGGACACATGCCTCTACTGTTGTTCTGTGGAACAACATGAAGAAACTCTCCTATCATATATTCTGAAAAATATCCCCACATTTATGCTGACAATGTCACTGATCTATAAAAAAAGAGGAGCACCGTGCCTCAACAGCCACCGGCCTCTAATGTTTTGCTGTGAAACTACATGGTGAAACTCCCATAACCTAATGGCTGCGAGTCCAGCCCACCGCAACAGATCCTGCCATATTTGGTTAGTGATATTTTTAATTAGATCCTAAGTTGAATAAGAAACCATGTGAGTAAACCAAATTTCAAAGTGTTTTGATATTTTTCGGAAGTTTCAGATCACTTTCCAACCAGTTTTAGGGATTATTTTCAGGCAATCATGAAATTCATAATAAAGATAGAATCAAATTTCAGACATAACAAATCCAGTACATTTAAGTATATCTACAGTCCTAACAGATGCTGCTAATAATAGTCATAACAGAGGCTGATAATAGGACACACATTGTCATAACAGAGGCTGATAATAGGACACACATTGTCAAGTTGATTATAACAGGAAACACATTGTCAAGTTTTTGTAGGTTTAGTAGTGGATAGGAATGTTGTCATCTTCCCCCACCTAGTTCTAGTTTTGATTGTTTAGTATAGATTTGCATAGTTTTGATTGTTCTAGTGGATAGGAATGTAACCTGAAGTCGCAGCCAAAAAAATAGAGACAGGGCCAAAAAAATAGAGACAGCAAAAAAAACAGAGACAGAGCCTCTCTCATTCATAAATTCCCTACTGGACGCTAAAGATGATGAAGATGCTGAAATTGATGCAGAGGACGCTAAATTCGCAACAAAGGATGTTGAAGACGTCGCCGAAGACCTTTGCAACAAAAAAAATCAACATAAATTAAAAAATCAAACAAAAATTAAAACCAAATTACAAAATCAACACAGATTAAAACAAAATTAAAAACAAAAACAAAAAAAAACTTATAGAAATTAAAAATCTTACCTCCTTGAGCTGGAATGCGACAGATAAGAGCGCGCACGAGAATGCGACAGAACTGAGCGTGCGCAAGAATGCGACAGAACTGAGCGCGCGAGAATGCGACAGATAAGAGCGCATGACAAAATGACCGACAGATAAGAGCGTGCGAATGTGAACAGAAACCCGGAAATGGTTGCGGGCGATATATTTATAAAAATAATAGTTCGGTTGAACTTCTAGTTCGGCCGAATTTTTATTGCCGGTTTTCCAAACTCATGCGAAAAATCTGTTTTCCATTGCCGTCAGTACACCGTCACTGTAAACGGAAAACGAAGTTTGGCCGAACTAAATTCAATAGTTCGGCCGAACTCTTGAATTTTTCGGCCGAACTATGAGAAGAGTTCGGCCGAACTATGGAGGAAAAAAATTTCTGCCCCGAATTGTCACAAAAGTGTTACCCATCTTCGCATTTTGACCCATACATGAGTGTCATCATTTCAAATTTACTCAGTTTGTTAAACACAGAATATTATTCAAAAGTATATTTCAAGAGTTACATGATAAATAAGTTGAATAGAAATAAAGTAACAATTTTAAATGAATAAAAATGAACATTGAAATCAATGCATGTACGCTCATTTCAATACACATGTCAATTTATAAATGTGTTTACTTTAGTGTACATGTCAATTTCTAATGCATTTATTTCATTGCACATGTCAATTTACAATTCTATTCAATTCATAATGCATTGATTTTAGCGCACATGTTAATTTCTATTTATATTCAACACACACATACATAACTGTTGATTTCAATGTACATGTAAATTTATAATACACTGATTTCAACGTATATGTCAATTTCAATTGGAGTTGTTTTTAGTGCTACTTTTTGGACTTTCCAGTGCTGGAATCCAGTGGAAAATTTTGAGGTGAAATCTTGATTTGCGTTATTTAAACTGGGTTTTTGACTATATATATAGATTCAACACCCTGAAAAACCCCAGGGTGCTTTGATTGTGCAGGGGTTACCCATCATGTTTGTGATTTAATTAAATTCCTACTGGATTTTAGAGAAATTAGACCGAAAAAACTTCCAAAAAATCTCACTAAAGAAAACTCGATTTCAATTTCAATTTCTATGTTAATTTCTATTCAATGTAAATTTATATATATATATTTTTAATTTCCAACACGTTGATTTCTATGTGAATCAATTGGTTAATGATAAAAATGTACACTTAAATCAATGCATATATACTAAAATCAATATGTTGATTTTAGTGTATATGTCTTTTTTTGTGACTAGGTTGAGCTTAGGTTGGGCCCATCCCATTTAGGCTGAGTTGTTGTTATCACTAGGATTATTTCGACTAAACCCACTCAAACCAACTAGTCTACACCTCATGGGTGATCCTAGTGTATATGTCAATTATCTTTCCATTTCATTTTTTATTCAATTTCTAAAGCATTGACTTCAATGTGCATTGATCAATAAATGTTAAATTGTACACTAAAATCAATGCATGTACATTGAAATCAATATGTCCACATATCAATTTTTATTTCTATTTTTATTTCAATGTCAATTTTTATATGTATTTATATTTTAAATTATTAATATTACTCACATATTACGTAGACATACAATTATCCAACCAAATCAAACCACAACATATGAGCACCTCACTTCCCTCATTGCAAGTAGGAGAGGCATGTTAATTTCCTTTATTATTGTAGTCTTTGATTATTCCTCTTAAATTACAATGCATTATCAATATATATATATATATATATATATATATATATATATATATATATCCCAAAATGTTTTTTTTTAGGAAGTAGATCCATTTAAAGGATGACATTTTGTCGACTTATTAGTAGAGCCTAACCTATAGGGGGTTGAAGATAATTGACCCCGTGACCTCCCATTAACAAAGTGCTTTAACAACAAGTACTCAACCAATTGACCTAACTCTCTGGGCTTATCCCAAAATGCATTATTATTATTATTTTTTAAAGAACTAAGTTACATCATATTTGAACTATGCCCATAATATATAAGTGATATTATGAGCACAACTTTGTTATGATATCTATGAAGCAACAATATGGTACTTTCTAGTGAAATTTTAAGGTTTTGATACTCTGCAGTGATATCCTAGAATCATTTTGTTTTTTATACTCTATGGTGATATGAAGCATTGACATTCTAAGAATTTGAAGCAATGATATCAACAATTTTTTATGATGATATTTATAAAGTGGTAATATTAACAATTTTTTATAGTGATATCTATAACACCTCTAAGTTAATATTGATATTTATAAATATTTTTGTGTCACTGAGCATCTCAATATAATATTTGTTTTGTTTGTTGGTAGAACCTCCATCATTATATAATAAAAACTATTACTAATGATATCAATTATTATTTTAATCTTGGTGTCAAGTTGTATACTATATTTAAACATAAATAACATTTTCAACACTTAAAATAAATAATTAATTAAACCTTAACATTACAATGAATAATTAATAGTAAGCGTTGAGCATCATAATTAGTCATAAATTAATCATAATTAATTATAATTATGATAGAATATAATTGATTGCAATCTTAATTAATTACATTTAATTGATTATAGTTATATGGTGATTACGAATTAATTGAAACCCATCGAATTATTCATGAGCTAAGGAGAAGAGACACGTTAGTGTGAGAGCCACCATGCAAAAATATCAATCTATATATAGTCCGAGTGCTCATTGATCATATAAAGTCACTTGTAGTTTAAAATAATATCTCATTGATAATGTAAAGTCACGTGTAGTTTAAAATAATATCTTTATTTTTTTCTCATAAAGAAAGTCACGTGTAGTTTAAAATAATATCTTTATTTTTTTCTCATAAAGAAAGTCACGCGTAGTTTAAAATAAGATCTTTATTTTTTCTCATAAAGAAAGTCACGTGTAGTTTAAAATATCACATAAAAAACAGTAAACAGTAAAGAATGAAGAGATAAAAGAAATCATCTCTGTACACTAGGAAATATGTTTACAATTTAACTTGCTTTTAAGTGTGAGAACATTTTTTTTCATGTAACTTGGGATTTTGTTATATGAGTTTTACAAAATTATAAAATTTGCTACTACAAATTGATTGATATTGTTAGTAATGTTGGAGACATTATTGATAATTAAAGAAGAGAGATTTATTTTATTTTATTCATAAATAAAGTGAATTTTTTACTTTTGCTCTTAGAAGTTTTCTACAGGTTAATATAGCAGATATAAGATAGGTTTAATGTAAGTAAGCTCGATAAGTTAGTTAGGGAAATATATATGAAAAGAAAATGTCCTTTTCATAATCAAATTAAAACATAAAATGTAATATAAAATCTAAAATGCAAAATATATAATCTATATAAATTAAAATAATGATTTCATAATCATATTTAAATTTAATTAATAAGCACATAAAAACTTAATACTTACAATAAACTTACTATATAGCAAGAATTTTAATCATGTATATTCACTCTCACTTTACTATTGCTTATCAATACCACATGCCCAAAAACTATGTTTATATTTAATTAATAATCACATAAAAATTAATATTTACAATAAACTTACAATATAACAAGAATTTTAACCATGGATATTCACTCCACTTTACCATGGAAATTATTAACTTGTAAATAGAATTTGTTGCAATACCATGGGCCAATGCCATGACTTATCATTCCCAAAAAGCATAACTCATTTCATAATCAAAATAACTTAATTTTATAACAATTTTTAAATTAAATCTAAAAGAAAAAATGGTTATGATAACTTTTGAGATACATTTAAACCCACTATCCTCACCACTACTAAAAATGTTTTGTAGATATTCGAGAGAGAGAGAAGAGAAGGAGAGAGGGAGGGAAAGAGAGATGGAGTTGAAGGGGGAGAGAGAGGGAGTTGAAAGGGAAGAGAGAGGGAGGGGAGGAAATGATAAAGAGAGATAGATGTGGAGAGAGAGAGAGGGAGTCACAAGGGAGAGTGTTACGTAAATTGCCTCGGGCTTAGAGTCAAGGTTGACCAGGTTAAACAATCGGGTAGTTTTGGGGCACATGGTATTGTGCACCCATGGTTTTCGGCTCATGGTATTGCATGTAATGGAGCCTATAAAAGTCTAGGAAGACTTCATTGTAAGATAAGCTTGGATGTGAGCGGTGAAGGCTCACTTGGCTAGATTGGCCAGGGTTTTGGCCAAGGCTAATGAAATTTTGTTAGGATGGGTTTTCCCAGGAGGTTGGGGTTTTTCTCGGTTAAATATTGTGTTTATGTTTCATGTTTGTTGCTGGTTATGTTTTATTATTCCTCTCAGTAATTATTTATATTCTCCGGTAAATCATTTCTTCATTTGGTATCAGAGCCAAGGCTTCAGAGGGACGCTTATGTTTCCAAGGGTTTATGGCCTGATGGTTCAAGGATATCTCAGCGGCTAGGGGTTCTGCAAGAGCAATAATATTGCTCAGTATTGAGTGGCCAAGCCACCTAAAACCAGAAAAAGAAGTGATTGTGGTTTATGTTGATAGAGAGATTTGAGCGTTGTAAAAATTTAGGGTGTGAAGTCATGGGTGCATGTTGTTACTGGATGTTAGAACAGACTCTAGAGGACCATGGTGTGATCGATGGATGTTGTGATCACTTGTTTATGCGGATCCGAGTACTTAGATAAACTGACTTTGTCGATCTTGTGAAGATAATGGAAATTGATTGTCTTACAAGGTTTAGAAACCTGTGCATAATTTTAAAGCTACGATGGAGTTTCCATGGATGAGCTGAAGAGAGGCGTTGAAGCCTGATGGTAGGTGGATTAATATGAGAGATGTGACTATCATTGTTGAAAGAAGGTTCATGTCGCCGATGATGAAGCTCAACAACCATTCGACAACGCCCTCAAGCTTTGCAAGGCAACGAGCATCGAGAACATGGCTTCTAGAATGTGCAACAACGATTAAGGAAGAGGCATGGGAAATTATGTAAAAGGAAAATGCGTCGGCATCAACGCAGGATACAAAAAATGAGAATGATGTGCAGGTTGAGGTGTAAGGTGATTTCTGTAGGGAAATTTCGGTGCTTGGACGTCGAGGAACTTTGGAAGAAACCCTAGTGTGATGGAGATATCGATGTTGAGTTTTGAGCTAGTGTGGGAGCACGTGAAGGCGGAACTAAAAAATCTGTTGCAACATTTCTTCAAATCCAGATCTGTGAGTGTTTTTGGTCAAGAATCTTGGCAAATGAGCGCAAGAGATTATTGTTTGGCACAAAGGCACATGAACAGGCTCAAATGCGAGCTGCATAGGAGCAGATGTGGGAGGCACACATGTTTGTGAAATGATCAGACTTGATTAAGGGTGTAGCCCACGAGAGGGGAATCTGGTGAGCATCATTGAATTTGTAGCTCATTATGGAGAGACTAGCACAAGAAAGGGAACTCAAGAGACCGTGCCTAGGAGGACGGGGAGGCCGCGGAGCGGCTGATGAGGTCTATGGTGGAAATGGACTCAATCCTTGATCATGAGAATGAGGAAGACGAATATGACAAAGTTTCTATATTTGCTACAACACAACGGGAGGTAGTTGACCATGGAAGAAGATTCATTAATAATGGAAGAGCAACACAACTATGTCGATGTGCTTGGTTTGGAGATGGCCCTCCACGTGGTCATCTGGCTTGGATATCGCGCAAGAACGTAGATGATGAAGTCACCACATTTGGATAAGGGAAGCCATCAAATTTTGTTGCACTAGGAGAGCATCAGGCACAAAGTCTATCAAAATGAGAGAATGGTCATACAAAGAAAAGAAACAATGAAACAAAAACAAATTACTATTATTATAATGGAGTTAATTTTTTACATGTAAATGGGCATACTGCTGTAAGACCTGGTATGGCATGCGTACCTCTGGGTAATCACTGGTAAAGTCTGGGTTAGACCTAGGTGATAGGGGATTCCAAGTTAACAACTACCTTGGGTATAAAACTTTGAGGGGGGTAAGGGCCAAAGTGAGTGGGGCTCACTCACTTGGAAAGATTGGCTGGATTTAGTCAAGGAACCCCAAGTCAAGTTTAAGGGGGGAATGTTAGGTAAATTGGCTTGGGGTTAGAGTAAAGGTTGACCATGTTAAACAATCAGGTAGCTTTGGGGCACATGGTATTGTGCACCCATGGTTTTCGGCTCATGGTATTGCATGTAATGGAGCTTATAAAAGGTTGGGAAGACTTCATTATAAGATAGGCCTCAATGTGAGCGGTGAAGGCTCACTTGGCTGGATTGGCCAGGGTTTTAGCCAAAGATATTGAAATTCATTAGGATGGGTTTTCCCTGAATTTTGGGGTTTTTCCCAGATAAATATTGTGTTTATGTTTCATGTTTGTTGATGGTTATGTTTTATTATTCCTCTTTGTAATGATTTATATTCTCTGGTAAATCATTTCTTCAGAGAGGGAGTGAGGGAGAGAGGAGAGGAGGAGGGAAGAGAGAGAATGAGAGGAGAGGGAGAGGGTGAGAAGGGGAAGAGAGAGAGAGATTGGGGGGCGGGGGGGGGGGGGGGACAGATGGAGGTAGCACAAAAAGAGAGAGAGGAGGAGAGAGAGTGAGGGAAGAGAGATAGGTTACTTTTAGATGTAAAGTATATAATTTAATTGAGCC